>CAWZYM010000125.1:0-113293 GCA_963966185.1 Rhabditoides inermis | reverse complement strand
AGCAAAGTGGAGCCAAATGTTTATAACATGCATGAAATATGTAATTGAAGTGAGCTACACTTTACACAATCACGGTTTTCATGCATGACATAAACTTCCAGCCGGCATGTTTGTGTCGCGCTGGTTTCGGAGGGGAGAGAGAGGGAGAGAAAGAGAGGGGAGAGGGAGGGACGGGGAGAGAAAGAAGAGAGGGAGAGAGGAGAAGAGATGGAGAAAGGGAGAGAGAGCGCGGGAGAGAGAGAGGGAGGGAGGAGGGAGAGAGAGAGAGAGGGGAGAGGGGGGGGGAAGAGAGAGAGAGCGAGAGAGGGGGGGGAGGAAGAGAGAGAGATAGAGAGAGAGAGAAGTTAACTCACTGCTGCTTGTCCCCAGGAGCAGAGATGAGTATCTGCGACATTCCAACCGGCTTGCCCTATATTGTTTAGATGAAATACGTTTCAGACTCCCTACGAATTCACAGTGGGATAGTACCTTGGTTTCCTTGAAGAGATAGCTGACGCGGCCGTCGTTGCACATAGCCTCTCCATACACGGGCTTCCCATGCGTATAGCAGACCGCCAGGTACCTGTTGATTGTGAAGGGGAGCACCACCTAGAACGGCTACGGTAATGGTTGCATTAAGAAGCAGTGTTCTCACCGCGTGTTCCGGGAAGGGAGCGCCGGCGGGGAGGTGCGCCCAGCGGTAATTGGTGTTGGAGTTGTCGTTGGCGATGTTGTTCATCTGAATAGGCATATTGGACGTGATGGCTACTTATACAATACTATTTTCTCAGGTGTGCTAGTGCTGTGGAATAGGAAGTGTGGTGTGGTGTCGGAAAATTGTCCGACTTGTCAGATCGAAGCTCATTTCCACCATTTCACTACTCTAGTTCTTTCTACCTTACAACTACGTTAAAAACATGCGCAGTTTCAGCCACCGATAGCGAATGCGTCGGTTTGAATGTGAAAGATTTGAAAGATTTGAATGTGATCCGGTATACTAGTGTCCCGTTTTGTATGTGATACGTTTCACCCATCGATTAGTGTCTGTCCTACATGTTGACCTGCTTCACAGTGAGTGTTCGTTATTTGATAACACTCACGTGAGGGTTGATGTGTAGGACGGAATACTATAGAAATGGGATAGTGGTCTGATGTTGAGAGCAGAGGGATATCTATCGATAAATGACCGATATTCTATCAGAAGAAATTGAGAAAGAGATGAGGGTGCGCTCTGCAGTCCCGCCCTCGACTCTCCGCCATTCCTTGTCGAATCTGCCTCCTATATCTTGCCTGCCTCAGGAACCATCAAGGAGGAGACTTGAAAGGTGGTGAGGGATTACTGTAGGCTACAGTAGGTAGATACGATCGATCGATATCGGGGGTGGGAGCGATTGGGATGCAGCTCTTGCTGGCGATGCTCACTCGTCTCTCCCCCCTCTCTCTCTCCCTCTCCCTCCTCTCTCTCTCTCTCTCTCTCTCCCCCCCCCTCTCTCTCTCTCTCTCTCTCTCTCTCTCTCTCTCTCTCCTCAGCCACAGATAGCGAATGCGTCGGTAGAGTACTTGTAGTTTAGCCAACGGATTGTTTGGAATAGTACTCGGTACCAGTCCGGAGAATGCCGGCAAAATGAAGTGCGTAGACAGGGTGCAAACCCACTTGACAGACAACCGCTCTACCCACTAGGCCACCGCCGCTGTTTCACAGCTAGTTAGTCTTTTGTCGAGAGAAGGTATATAATGATCAATCAGATGTAGTAAGTGTATGATATCGATTGTCTACGCATGGTGCCATGCGATCAATACTTTCCCTTTCCTAGTTCCAGCTACATGAATTGATGGACCGTACCTTAGGAAGAGTATAGTGTGTCCGGTGGTTGTCCCACGTTGTGAAGGCTGGCGTCGGCGGACGTAGAGAATGCAGGCGTAGAGGTTCGGACGTTGACGTTACTCTAAGACGCCCCGCCCCGACCCGGGCGCCCCCTTTTTGTACGGGTCGAAGCGAGGCTAATCGAGGCGATCGGACATTATCCTGCTCGAATCTCATTACGGCTGATTCTGAGTGCTCGTCGTCTGATACGATTCACGTACGCTGTCTGGCGCACAACAATCACGTGAGTGTCTGGTATGGATGTCTGGAACACATCACTTTCCAGACACGCGCACGTTTTGGCATGTTTCACATGGGTCGCTGCTGGGTTAAAGGGAAAATGTGAAGTGGAAGAAGGACGCTACATGAACGATATTTGCAGAATAATCTGTCCGGCGGGCATAGTACTTTTTGTGTCGATCGATCATCTTCAATGAGGTGTTCGTCCCATAGTGATAGATTGCTTTCGAGTATTCGATTGTCTCTTCGTGGATTTGTGGGATGAGCTCGCTCCACTCAGGTATTTAGAATTATCAGCGATTTCTGTGAGTTATTTGGTGAAGGATTGAGTGGACCGGAAAGTAGAAGGGTGACACTGCTTCATTAATGATTAACGGTGGAGTATAGTGATTGGGAGAGAGAGAGAGGAGAGAGAGAGATTAGACGTGTCCCGTTTTGTATGTGATACGTTTCACCCATCGATTAGTGTCTGTCCTACATGTTGACCTGCTTCACAGTGAGTGTTCGTTATTTGATAACACTCACGTGAGGGTTGATGTGTAGGACGGAATACTATAGAAATGGGATAGTGGTCTGATGTTGAGAGCAGAGGGATATCTATCGATAAATGACCGATATTCTGTCTGAAGAGATTGAGAAAGATATGTGATGTAGGGGAGGTATTGTACTCTGAGCTCTGAGCCCTTGTTTCTAGAACATACATTTCTTTGACAGTGCATCTTGGATTTTGCCCCAATTTACATATGTAAATGTTGTACCCTACTCCCCGCCATTCCAGATCACTACGGAGGCTGCCGCATCGGATGGGCCTTCAGGACCACCAACATGAAGCGTCTCGGCGTCGACTCGCCGCGCGGAGTGCTCGACTCTAAGGAGAACGTGCCGATGGCCGTCTCTGACGACGCGTTCAAGTACGGAGAGGAGGACACCAACAACGACCGCATCACCATCGACTGGCCAACACCCCGACGGCGTTCAAAGAAGACGGCTTGGTCCGTCGCAAGAACCTCCCTATTGAGCACTCCTTGATCACGTTTTCATAATAAATTGGTTGAAAGACAGATTGAGTAATGTATGTGTGTGTTTTTTATTTTATTTGAAATGGCCAGTGGGTTTTTCGTATATATGTATGGTGATGTGTATGCAGAGGGATGTCTATCAATAAATGACCGACATTCTGTCAGAAGAGATTGAGAAAGAGATGAGGGTGCGCTCTGCAGTCCCGCCCTCGACTCTCCGCCATTGCCCAGCTTCCCTGCCGAATCTGCCTCCTATCTTGCCTGCCTCAGGAACCATCAAGGAGGAGACTTGAAAGGTGGGGAGGGATTACTGTAGGCTACAGTAGGTAGATACGATCGATCGATATCGGGGGTGGGAGCGATTGGGATGCAGCTCTTGCTGACGATGCTCACTCGTCTCTCCCCCCTTTCTCTCTCTCTATCTCCCTCCTTCTCTCTCTCTCTCTCTCTCTCTCACTCTTTCTCTCTCTCTCTCTCTCTCTCTCTCTCTCTTTCTCTCCCCTCTCTATCTCTCGCTCTCTTTCTCCCCCCCTCTCTCTCTGTCTCTCCCTCCCCTCTATCTCTCGCTCTCTTTCTCCCCCCCCTCTCTCTCGCTTTCTCCCCCCCCCTCTCTCTCCTTCGTCCTACGGCTCTGGTAACCGTAGCAATATTGATCGATTAAGCTAGCAAAGTCCCCGATCGATATCGGTTGTATTCCCCTTTTTATTAACCTACATAGAGGATAACCCACAACAACCTACTATCTTATCATATGTACATATAATCCGACTCTAGATCTGTCTTTTCTTGTTGTTGCAATCCTTTTGAGAGGGAATAAGGGCAAGGTCGATTGGTGAAAGGGAAAGTAAAAGTGCCCCGCCTAGATGTGGGGACTGGTTGGTCAGTGTGGGGCGATGGAACGTCTGACTGTACTACTGTTTTTGATTGCATCTCTTTCCACTACTACAGCGTTGCTTGTGGTACTCGTCGATTCTTCCAAATGCGTCCACCTCCGATGCGAGTGGCGTGGAGTAGGAAAGTATTGCAAGTCGGCCACCCTCTTCCACCGTCTTAATCAACACGTAAGGAAGAGAGAGATATTTATTTATTTATATACACCTATATGGTGTGACGATATAGCACAGAAACCAAAAAAAAGTAAAAACAAAATTAAATTAGATTACAACAGATAATAAATAACTGCATAATATCTTGCCAGTAAATACGAATACATTTCAAATTTCGCCTTTTTAATCTCTTATCTCTTGTTGATCAGTTGAAACATAGAAGTAAAGGAATCTTGTTTAATTCCTTGTAATTTCAGAAGATTGTTCCGGGTGCTACTCCACTTAATTATCCACTACGCAGCAACAACGAGCCGGAGACCAGCATTCTTGCACGCATTCAGGTATAAACAAGATAATAATATTAGGAATAGATTATAATAAGATTAGGGTTCGTTAAAATATCACCTAAAATATCATTAAAATATTATTGCACTGATTTTAGGGTGATTGATATATCACTCGGTTTTCATTTTAAAACGTAAAACATCACTAAAATATCAGAGTCGGTCGTATTTATCTCTTCCTGTTCAAATTATTTTTCTCCGGGACAGTGGTTGAGAAAAAAGGAGAAAAAGAAAACTTCTCCAATTTTTGGGCGTTTTTGCAACCGCAAAACATAAAAAAAAGCTGTACAGAAAAGAATGAAAATGATATTTTAATGATATTTTTAAGTTTTCAGTGTTAATTTTCGTGATTATTATATCACAGAAACCGCTTCATTTTCCCGTTGAAAAGTTAGGAATGATATTTTAATGATATTTTAGCCGTTTTGATATTTTAACGAACCCTAAATAAGATGGAGAATTTTCAAAGAAGGTTCAAATCAAAGGAGCCTAGGGGGTCTAATGACCAAGTGAAGTCAAAAGCGTCTAATACGCCATGGATCTTGATATTGCCGCAATATAAGCTACCGAAGTTGCCTATTCTTTCCTCACCCCACGGTCCTATCACCGTATAAATATGTATATGTATGTATGTAAATACATCATAGGGAGGTAGAGAGAGAGAAAGGTTTCATTTCAGTCGCTGTATCCAGTGAACACGTTCTCTTTGGTTGACGACGATGTCGCCACGGGTGAGAAGTGTAAAGGAAGGCGTCTATGGTGCAATGATTCCGGGATGTACGTCGCCGAAGACTACGATGCTTTTCTCAAACTTATCCAGAAGCACGCCGTTCCACCGAAGCTCCAATGCTGATCTTCCCTATCTCTCACAATGAAACACTAATTCCTTTATTTTTGATAAACTTTTCCAACTGTTCTTTTTTGTGATAAACTCTTCTTTACAAGGCGAACGATGACAAAGCAAAATGTAACAAAGCGCTGAATCAGCTCGCTTTGTCAAGACAAAACAAATGGTGAAAAATGCTTGTGATTCATTTCTTCGCTCTATCCATTCGCCGTCCCGAGTTTTCTTTCACTCACAATCAGGCAATGATGCTACGTGGCTTCACCGTCTTTGTCCTCATTTCTGTCGTTGCGCAATCGCAAAACGTCCCCGACTATGAAGTAAGTCTTGCAAAAGATGATGAATTCCCTCAAGTGCACTATTTCATTGTGATTCTAGTTAGTTAGGTGGCTTTCATGATTTGTCAAGAATTTTGGCAGACCTAATTGAACCCGGATATCTTTTTATTTCCGTTTCAGAAGTGTATGTGGATTGTTCCACAACCTTGCGGTATCAAGTCCCGCGATTGTAGAACGTGGAAAAGAAACATGGTGTACGCTCAAATTGGCTTTGCTGTGCTGAACTATCAGGACGCTATCTTCTTGGCATCGCAGGTTCAGCCGGTGAGTAGATGATTTTTACATTGATCACATAATGCGGTCCCGCATGATGAGGGAGGAGGGGGAGGGGGTTTAAAAGAAGATACATAGCAACATATTGCAGACTATACAAGAAGAACTTCCCAAATTCGTTCCGGCGGAGCTCAGCTGTAATGGGGGTATCCCCTTCCTTCATCCGCAGCACCTGTGCTGTCTTCCCAAATTGTAAAGTAGCGCAAGTTTTGCTAATCTCTGGGATAGATGGAGCGTGTGGGGAAAGCGCATCCAAGGATAATTAGACACCTAATTAGCACTTCATCTCACGGGAAGAGATATGAGGCCCATGATTCACTACGGTGACACAGACGGGGTCTCAGGGGACACAGGATCTACCCAAACATGCGGGGTTGTGAACCACAACAGATGAATTGCAAACCATAACACTCGCCATTCCAGGGTCGGCGCGTCGGACTCTCCGCGCCGGGCACGCTCTCTCGCACACTCTCGCACAACATCCGGATGAATCGCCGGCCATTGACGCACGCCGACACCCACCTCAATGATCCCGTATATAAGCCCAGTAGAATCCCCCAGTAGTATGCCCTCACCTACTCGACTCCTCCCGACGCCGAATCGACTCTCCCCTCCCATCCCCAGTTGAGTTCCGCGGCCCAGTGCAGGTAATCCCGTGGGACGCCGGGCGATATCCCGCGTCCTATACCAAAGAATCCACAATCCCTCACCTGTATGATGCGCAGATAAACCTATCCGTGCCATTCTTGTCTCTCTCTCTTCATCCCCTCCTCCTCTCGCCCGAGAGATGTGTGGTGATCTGTGGATAATGGGATTAATGCCCCGGCCTAATCAGAGATCCTCTACAAAAATCCTCATTAGTTTTGTCTTCATCCGCAGCACCTGTGCTGTCTTCCAAAATGAACAGAAGGAACAACTGCGCTTCGATGCTATTTTTTTTTCTAATTTTACATTTTGCGGATAAATAAATTCATTCGCTTTCTCTCGAAACTACCAAAGAAATGTGCAAAGGGGGCTTGAAATCCATCCATTTTTTAGCGCAATATTTCGACCACTTTTTTAAGGTATCGCATTTCGACCTTTTTACCATTTTAGAAAATTGTATAAAAATGACACATTTTCGAAGAGTTGAGACACAAATAAGCCTTGAAATGGCTTAAAGCCACAGTGGCGACTTATTTCTGCCACAACCTGCATCAACTCCTCATTTTCACACGAACAAAACATTTGGCGGTGACCGGAATCGAACCCGCGAAGCTCGGGGCCACAACGCAGCGCACATGCACTGAGCCATGAAGCAAATGAAAGGCCGTCGTTCATTTGCGCTTATGTCTCCGACCCCAATTTTTGCAGTATTGAAGCGTTGGGCGGTAGGCTATTCGTGGTGGGACCAATTTTGAATTCAAATTTTCAGCTGCATCCTTGGCAGTTGCAGATTCGAAAGTAACGCAGAATCGTGGTTCTTTCGCAAAAATTGCAAATGTGTTAGGTTAATATGATTTTTAATAATACTCCGAGCCAAAAATAAGTCGCCACTGTTCCTTTAAGATATACGTTTGTTAAGATCTTGTTATTCACAGTCATGGGCCTACTGCGGAACAAGTGGAGAAGAAATGAAATGTTACAATGTTGACCAGCAGCAGGAATTGAACTCGCGCCGCCTGCTCACTAGCTAAGCTCGCTAACCATTACATTGGCTGACCAAGTGATTGTAAATGTATGTATTAAGAAGAAGGGGTTAATACGTAAAACAAATGGTCAACGCAGGATTTCTTGCCGTAGAACGCCCGAATATGTTTTTTTTTTCTCGATTAAAACAGTCGTAAGCTTAATTCGTGAATATTCAACACGATTAGAATGGTAGAAATATTTTTTTTGAAATATGGTGCTTGGTTGTGTATCGTAGTGAGAAATTCGCTTCTCGGATTGTTTTTATTAATCATCATTACCGCCATTTTTATTGTTTTTTTTGTTACTTTATTGTTGTTGTTGTGTATTGTTTTTGTTATAGTTGTTTTATTCGAATGATGTTAATATATTCTATGATCAGAAACTAGTCTGAACGCACTGCATTGTATGTGTTCAGGTCGGCTGCGGCTACCCCCCCCCGAGTGGATCAAGTTCTGCGAGAACCTCTTCGGGGGATTTGCCTTTCTCCTGTGGGTGCACCCGCGAAGCCACCGTCTGCAACCGCGTCGAGTTCGAGGTGAGTAACACACACGAAAAGTGGTCGTTGATGATTATGTTAATTTGTGATGATGTCATCACAGGGCAAATTCGCGAGAAGTTTGAAGAGACCGACCGTTGTTTAGATTGTCGCTTCTTTCAGATGGAACCCCGGAATCTCGGACGACTTTCCGGACACGCATGCCCTCGTGCAGCGCGACGGACAGAAGCAGCAGATCCACACCAAGGAGCTGGTCGTCGGAGACATCGTCGAGGTCAAGGGAGGCGATCGCGTCCCCGCCGACATACGCATCATCTCCGCCTTCGGATTCAAGGTGGGCAAACACAAAGAACAATGGGAGAATACGAATGAAATTTCTTGGTAGCATCTTCAAATTTTAACTTGTATGCTTGCAGGTCGACAATTCTTCCCTGACCGGAGAGTCTGAGCCGCAGACGCGCTCGCCCGACTGCACGAACGAGAACCCGCTGGAGACGCGCAAGATCGCCTTCTTCTCCACCAACACCGTCGAGGTAACTGCCAAGGGAGTGGTCGTCTACACCGGAGACCGTACCGTGATGGGACGCATTGCGCATCTCGCCTCGGGACTGGACACTGGAATGACGCCGATCGCTCGCGAGATCGAGCACTTCATCCGCCTGATTACTGGAGTCGCCGTGGTGCTGGGAGTGACGTTCTTCATCATCGCCTTCGTGCTCGGCTACCACTGGCTCACCGCCGTCGTCTTCCTCATCGGTATCATCGTCGCCAACGTGCCCGAGGGTCTCATCGCCACCATCACCGTGTGCATCATCCTAGCCGCCAAGCGCATGGCGTCCAAAAACTGCCTGGTGAAGAACATCGAGGCTGTCGAGACGCTCTGATCCACCTCCACCATCTGCTCCGACAAGACCGTCACCCTCACCCAGAACAGGATGACGGTCGGGCACATGTGGTACGAACAGACGATCGAGGAGTGCGACACGAACACGATCGAGAACCAGACGTCGACTGTGGGAGCGAAGAAGAGCGAGACGGCCACGGCCCTCACCCGCGACGCCGCGCTCTGCAACCGCGCCGAGTTCAAGGTGGGATGATGAACAGAGGCGCGGACAACAACTATTTCCGTGAGTCGTAGAGAGGAGAGAGATGTGAGCAGCCACCAAACCGTTCTCTTTTTCAGCCCGAACAGGACGACATCCCCGTGCTTCGCCGCGAGTGCACGAGAGACGCTTCGGAGATTGCGCAGCTCAAGTCACCGAGCTCGCTCTCGAAAACGTGGTCGGATACAGGGAGAAGTCGCCCAAGGTGGCCGAGATCCCCTTTAACTCGACCAACAAGTACCATCAGGTGAGTGGAGGAGAGAGCAGGGAAAAAAGAGAGACGCGCAACGGTGAAAGAAAGTCTGGTTAAATATGTATCATGAATAATTCAGCGCAAGCGCAACGACTACAAGCTATTCAAGGCGGCACGGTCAGTATTACGTATTTCACTGTGTTCTGCGTTTATTCCACATAGTTTTTCATCGGCCTGATTTCGAAATGTTAGTTAGCATGATTGGTGATCAGATAGCAAAATCAGTTTCGGTGGTAGTGGAAGTTGTGATAACAAAAGCTCGTCGCAAGAGGAAATGAACCAGAGACCCTCAATCTAATACGCAGAGGCGCTAACCATTTGTCTTACTCAGGTTTAGCTATAGAATTATAGCACTCAGTGTAAATTTGACGTTCGGTATTTGACGTTACGTATGACTTATTTTCAGAGATGCTAAAGGTCGTACTGGCAAGGTGACTAACGGAAATGACGAAGACGTCGTGGCTCGCAGAGCTGCTCGCTCGGCTGTCATGAAGGAACCCGACAGCGGTGCCCACTGCTCATCGACAGCGACGCTGTGAGTTCGCACCCGTCCTGACCATCATCTACCATCACCCTCCCCTTTCATACTTCTTGTGTCCACGAAGAAATTAATTCATGGAGTAAATGTATATGTCACCTTCATCCCGTATTGTTCAATCAATGTTCTTCTTTTTAGTTTGTGAGTGTGTTGTTGTCTCTGGATTCTCATTTACTTGGTTTCCTTATGTATTCCCAAGTCCCCCCGTTGTTGCTCCCCGTTCTCCCGTTTTGTTACAGTTGTTGAGAGTGTTACTTGTTGGTACATTGTGAGTTTACGTTTGCATTAATAAACCTCTGCAACGTCAGATTTGTCTTAATTCGATGACATCATAACACGTAAAAACATTGACTGCATATCCTTCTTTGATACGTTTTTTACGTAAAATACGTTTCATCCAGAAGAATGATACCTTTGAAAATGGTCGGCTGAAACAAACATTACACTAACATGGAACAGAAATGTGAGTTATATGTTTGTTTCATGCAGCAAAGTGGAGCCAAATGTTTATAACATGCATGAAATATGTAATTGAAGTGAGCTACACTTTACACAATCACGGTTTTCAGGCATGACATAAACTTCCAGCCGGCATGTTTGTGTCGCGCTGGTTTCGGAGGGGAGAGAGAGGGAGAGAAAGAGAGGGGAGAGGGAGGGACGGGGAGAGAAAGAAGAGAGGGAGAGAGGAGAAGAGATGGAGAAAGGGAGAGAGAGCGCGGGAGAGAGAGAGAGGGAGGGAGGAGGGAGAGAGAGAGGGGAGAGGGGGGGGGGAAGAGAGAGAGAGCGAGAGAGGGGGGGAGGAAGAGAGATAGAGAGAGAGAGAGAGAAGTTAACTCACTGCTGCTTGTCCCCAGGAGCAGAGATGAGTATCTGCGATATTCCAACCGGCTTGCCCTATATTGTTTAGATGAAATACGTTTCAGACTCCCTACGAATTCACAGTGGGATAGTACCTTGGTTTCCTTGAAGAGATAGCTGACGCGGCCGTCGTTGCACATAGCCTCTCCATACACGGGCTTCCCATGCGTATAACAGACCGCCAGGTACCTGTTGATTGTGAAGGGGGAGCATCACCTAGAACTGCTACGGTAATGGTTGCATTAAGAAGAAGACTCGCCGAGTGCTCCGGGAAGGGAGCGCCGACGGGGAGGTGCGCCCAACGGTAGTTGGAGTTGGCGTTGGGGATGTTGGCTAACTGAATAGGCATATTGAACGTGATACCTATACAATACTTCTTTCTCATCTAACAAAGGTGTGCTAGTGCTGTGGAATAGGAAGCGGTGTGGTGTCTCGTGTCGGAAGATTGGCCGACTTGTCAGATCGAAGCTCATTTTCACATTTTACTACTCTAATTCTAATAACCTTACAGCTACGTTAAAACATGCGAATCTTCGGTCTCCGATGGCTAATGTATCGGTAGGACTACTTCGGATAGATTTGGCGAGACTGGAAGCGGAAGATATGTGTATTGATGCGAGAAAGAGCGGTGCATAGACGTGACTCTATGCTGCCTCGATCAAGTCAGGCTAATCTAGACGATACAATGTTAGACTGCTCGAATGCTTGAATCTCATTAAGGCTGATTCCGCGTGGGCGTCGTCTGATATGATTCACGTACGCTGTCTGTGGCACAACAATCACGTATGTGTCTGGATGTCTGGAACACGTCACGTTCCAGTTTCACGTGCAAAAAGGGAAATTCACATGATAGATTAGAAGTGTGTTGAGTTGTCGGTTGAATCACTGTCGGCTGATTGTGAAACGGAATATCGATTGATATCGATTGATTATGCGGTGTGTGAGCGTGATACACGCGCGTGCGAGTTGTGTGGTGTGCAGGTGTGCACGTGAGTATCGATTGATATCAAGTGTGTGAGCGTGAGACACGTGTGATGGGAAAACATTCTATTTGATTTCTAGTTTCACCTACATTGATTGATTATGTAGTCGAGAGTGGATGGTGCCGGGCATCGACACTGAGAAGTGAAAGCGGACGTCGGCGGGCGTTGAGGACAGCGGACGTAGAGGAACGGACATGTGCACTCTATGCCGTCCCCTCCGAGCGCACCCTTTTTGTATTGTTTCAAGCCACGCTAATGCGAATCCTTGATTAGCCTACCGGAATCTCATTAACATGATATGATTTGCTTAATCGTTTTCACCGGATCACCAGTTCATTGTCACAGGAAAACCGGAAGTTACGGTCTGTAACAATCAAAACACACTGTCAACGGTGCAATGCACGAAGCAAAAGCGCTCTCTATGTACATAGTAGGAGGAGGATTAACTTCTAGATCTTATAAGAAATATATCAAAATGGGACTCACTCGTCTCATACGTTTCACCCCATTTATTAATATTTATCTTACATGAAAAAAATGTTTCACTTTTGAGACTGGGAAAGGTGTTCGAACGTGGCATTGCCTATGCCAGTAATCTCATATTGCTCGTTTTGCGGTTTTGTTCCCGTTGGCGTCTTCTTCAACTTGCCATCGATGTGCATTCTCTTGACAGTTTCCTTGAAACGTTTTAGATAGAGGGTGGCATACGAAGAACGCATTGATACCTCCAGATCGCTCCTTTTGCAGTCTAGTCCTTTTACTATTCCAAATGCCGTCCTTGAGATAGAGGATGCGTCTCTTGGTCGAAGATTATCGTTCTGAAATAGTGTAAATAGTTGTAATTTGAAATTTATTGTGCAGTGAAATTTGATGAAATGTGTACGTACTCCTTTGAGAATTCTCTCGACACTGCGCATTCCACTCATTCGATTGTCTCTGTGCAGCTGAAGAATTGCCTGAAAGGCGTTGAATACATTGGTTGTTTGTCATATTTATGTGAGAGAATCACATCTCATACCCAGAAAACTAGAAGGTTTCTGACGTCTTGAGTGAGGAGGGCAGAGTGAGCGGAGTGCGAGGAAGTGTTGGAAGAGGACCTCCTTCTATCCTTGCTTCCTGCTCGTGTCTTCTAGATGTTTGCACTGCGCTCGCGTCTGCTCGACATGGATTGCGTTTTTGCTTCTTGTCTAGCTCGCTCACTCGCTACTTTCTCAGCATACTTCTGCAATCAGCTGATACGTGACGATTCTGTGATAATTATATGGTAACGGAATCGAGTACCTTGAAAGCGTCTTCGAGAGCGTGCAGACGGGTCGAGGGCTTCTTTGTCGCTTTTCCTCCTTTTTCTTTCTTCGTCTTTTTCCGATCACTGATGGTGTGCAATTGAAAGAAGTAGATGGTGATGAGACTTACATATGCGGGGCGAGGGAGTCAAAAACAGATTGAATGTTCTTGTTCCTTGTTTTTATCATGTTCTTCAGTTTTGTCCTCATAGCGACACGATCACGGACAACGAATCTGGGAATTGGAAAGCGGATGAATTGTCATGCTGTAGGAGACTAACTGTGCCGGATCGAAGGACAGACTCATGAGGAGAATGAAAAACGCGTCGTACCAACCGCAATTTTCTTTATCTGATTCGCCCTAGGTAGTTTTTTTTGAAATTCGTTTTTTTCTATTTTGGTCCTTTTGCCTCACTTGTTGTGGAACTCGCGTTTCCACGTAAAACTTCAGGGTGTTAGCGTTGGGTAGGTGCTCCAGGAAGTGGTGAAGGCGCTCCACGTACTGCATTCCCTAAATAGTCAACTGTTAGCATAATGCTGAGTTGTATGTCCACTTGCCGCATAGGCGTCGTTTGTCGTGCTGTCTGAGAGAGAGTCGTACAAAGCGACCGCGTGTTGCTTCGAGAAGTATCTGAATTATCTCTCTCTCTCTCTCTCTCTCTCTCTCCTCTCTACTACCGTATAAGAATGAAGTGCCTAGTCTCCTTCCTATACGACTTGTCTTGGGAAGGCGCAGTGCGTGGAATCAGCGCCTGAACATGTGATTTGAAGGGAATGCGTTGACTTGATTCATACAACGTGCGTGATGTCTCCTATGAACGCGCTCCCTCTCTTCTTGTTGATGTCCTCGAAAAAGGTGATGTGTTTCGGTCCTTTCTTCTCGAACAGCGAGTAGAACGTGCTGAGTTGCCAGAGCGTCATGAGCTGAACATGGTTTGGCGTCAAAGGGATGAGAGAGAGGAAGAGAGAGAGAGAGTGAGAGAGAGAGAGAAGAGGGGTGTAGAGTAGATGTATTTAGTTCTATTCTCGGCGCAGGCTACATTCTTTACGTTCTCGCTGATAACATTGCTTCTCCCGCCTTCTCTCCATGTGCACGAAATGCACTCTAACTCCTCTTTGCCTTTCTCTTCTCCACGCGTATAGCTGCCGGATACGAATGACACAAACACAAGCTACAATACATGTTTTTAGTGTTCTGCGATACGTTTCACGTACCTATGATGCATAATTACCTCTCAAAGATTGTGATCATATTCTTGCTGAAAAGAAGGCCATTGAAGAGAGGAAGAGGGCTTAATTGGTATACTCACAGAATCAGGGTTGTCGCGCACGTGTAGAATTCGTCGCGAGTGGGCAGGAAGTGCGCCAGAGGGTCTGCGACGGTGGGTGTAGGCGAGCGGAAAGTCTCGTCGCGTTCCGCACAGCTGAAGGACGCCGTCAGTGAGCAGATGACCGTAGAACGACGTGGCGCGTCGACATAGATCAACGCCTTTCCGTCGTAGTAGCCCGGCGAGCACTCGGTCATAGGCAGCTGGACAGTGTAGTCGGGCGAACTAGCGACCGGACTGCGTGGATATGATCGATGTTGACCGGGAGAAAGACGGTGGATGAGTCGAGTGGCTGCTGGATTGTGTTCACAGCGGAATGGTCCGTGTAGGAGTAGGTGGCTCCGAGCTCGCATTTGGATAAAAAGGATCGGATCACGAGAAGCATAGGTGCAGGTTCGCCTACACCCGGCTCCCAGCCAATCTGTCCGGAAAGAAGATGGACGAGTATGACTGGAAGGGAGGTGTGCTGCCAGGTACATCCAGAGGCACGATCGGATCATGAGAATGTCGAAGCGATGATGTCGTGCATTGTCGAGTGAGTGTGCAGAGTGATGATAGGCTATTCGTTTGCGGACATAGTTCCGTCTCGATCTCATTTACCCTAATGGTATGATTTTCTTAATTGTATTCACCAGATAGCGAATTTATTGTCACAGGAAACCTGGAAGTTACGGTTTGTTTCGATCGAAACACAGCAATGAACAATGAGCAGTGTTTACGTAATGAACAAGCAGTTGACGGCGCAGCAGCGAGTTCGCGAAATTGGAGGAGTAAATACTATACACATCAAAAAGAAAGACTGATTTCCGAAGCTTGCATGTGATCTTAAAGTATATACCTAATACTTCAGGAATCAGGATAGTCCATGTTTTAAGACGCTGCTGCTTATTATTTCTTCCTCTCTCGCATCGCGCGGTCGGGTCGAAATAATCTTCCCCCAGTACCCTTGAGCAAGGCGGGGAATAGCTCATGAGAACGCTGTCTTCCTAGCCCGCGGAGTTACTATTGTGGATTATAATGGATAGAAAGGAACACCCGGAGCCCCACTATCGTCTATAATGGTATTCAATTCTAATGAATTATGGAAAAGAAATCGAATGATTATCGACTGAATATCGATCTAATATCGACTTTCGACCTTCGACCCTACCATCCTCGTTGCTAAACCGTGTTTTCCCAGCGCTTAGCCCTTGCGGTGTACCGTATGCACTTGTTGTATAGTCAGGATATAGCGATTCTGGATAAATGATTGATTGATTGATTGATTGATTGATAGTCTATGTATGCACTGTGTCGGATTCGTTTACTGATAGGTAAAACGTGGAAAAGTTCCTGAGGGAGGACAAGTTAGAGAAACGAGGAAGGACAAGGTAGAGAAACGGCCGAGATGGTCGATGGGTGGTGTTGCCACCGATAGCGAATGCGTCGGTAGAGTACTTGTAGTGAGCCAACGGTCCGGAGAATGTCGGCGTTTCCAAAATTTGAAACGAAAATTTCTCGAAGCGTATGGCCGGTCATATGGATTCCAAAACGGTTTTCGAATGGGGACCCCTCAGGTTATCTCTGATAGCAGTTTGGTCACCATCGGTTTCTGTGACCTAATCGACACTCCAAGTTAGTATTTTGTCGACAGAAGGTCAATCAGATGTAGTAAGTGTATGATATCGATGATCAATCAGATGTAGTAAGCGTATGATATCGATTTTATATCGATCAATGCTCTCCTATCCTAGTGGGCGGTGTTTGTCTCACCAACACAAACGGTAGGACGTACCATAGTAGTCGAGGTTAGATGTGGCGCAACGACGAGAAGAAGTGGCGTCGGTCGGTGGCGGATGGGCGTAGAACGAGGGCTCGGTCGCACGTTGACGTTGCTCTATGCCGTCCCGTCCGAGCGCCCCCTTTTTGTATCATTTCAAGCCACGCTAATCAAGCCATTCCTCGATTAGCCTTCCGTAATCTCATTTACGCTAATGTTATGATTTGCTTAAGTGTATTCACCGGATCGCGAGTTCATTGTCGAAAAAACACCGGAAGTCTGTTGTCTCGATCGAAACACAGCAATGAGCTATAAGCAGTGGCACGGCCCGGATCTCCCCTCTCTCCTGCTTCTGGCGGATTTCCGTCTTTTTAGAAACTGATTGACCTCCAGAGAGATACAGGGAAGGTAGAGAGGCGAAGTGGGCTTTCGGATATTTCTGATGCTGCTCAGCTGAAAATGTTTTGTGGGTTCGTACTGATATGATGAGACGCACTGATGAGTGTGAGTTCAAATCCACTGTACACTGCGACAGATTGCACAAAATACTCGATGATGGGGGATTGCGCATCCCACGTAGGAAGGACTGCTGACGTTGTGAGTGGATGTGGATTGACAGTGTTAGTGGAACTCGAACTATTCGCAATACCGAATACCTCTTCCCGCACGCACACGTCCGATGCTCTGTAATCACCGCATATTCTCTCTCTCTCTCTCTCTCTCTCTCTCTCTCTCTCTTACCTCACGCTCTACTATTTCACTCTCACTCTAACTACGCTCACCTATTCTGTTGCCAGGTCATAATAAACACGTCTCCTCTCTTTGTCATCGCGCATTTTGATGTATACACAAGTTTGGGGTACCGTATACCATATCTGGTACCAAAATTTTTTTTTGGACTCAGCCATTGCGCAGGAATTTGTTCAGAATGTTTGAAAACCTCAGAAAAATAAATTTCATCAAAATCCGTGACTATGATTTTTCTAGTTTTGGTCTAGTCTGTGGAGAGTTCGATTTTCACAGAGACCGTGCTATATATTCTAGAAATGTATTTCAGATCAGGCCTCCGCGTCCTTCGACGAAGAGAGTGGACGAAGAGGAGCAGATGTACGTGGCCGGGGAGCTGGTCGACGACGTGTTTGTGGAGGAGTGCGACGAGGAGGAGCAGGGTGGGGTGGACGAACCCGAAGAACAACGGGAGAAGTATACGGACAGAAATATGCCTCGGTTTTCATTGTGTACCATCTGAGTGAAGAATTGAATTGAGTTGTGTATCTGTGAAACTTGGCTTGTAAAGTGTTATGTTAAAGTATACTGCACTAGATCCGTTTGGTATCCATAGCCTCGTTCCCTTGTTTCATGCTTGTCTCATGCTGCGCGTTTCCCAATTTTGTGTGCTAGATGTAGAGTGGTGTAGTTGATGCAGAAAGAACAGACAATTAGGGGTCGGGACTGATCAAGAGTCGAGAGAAGTGTATGGTTTATAAGGCAATTTTATTGACGAAACATAAAGATTGGAATAGTTATAGGAGCGCCTTGAATGAATCGGTGACATGTGTTTGTATCTCTGCTTGATTGATGTCTCTGCGAGAGTTTCGCGAGTGTGCGCAGACTGTGAACAAGTCCATACACAACGAAATTTCAAAGCTTTGAATTTACATAATCTGTTCATTATCGGTATAAGAAAAGTGATTGTATCTTTATGTTCTTCGACGTGGAGGTAGTAGTTTACATTACACACGGAATTTAGAGTGATATGCTCCTTTAAAGGGGAATTGTGAAGTGGAAGAAGAAGAAGGACGATACATGAACGATATTTGCAGAATATTCTGTCCGGCGGGCATAGTACTTTTTGTATCGATCGTTCATGTGCCGCAGAGGAATTAGATTTGAAATATAAGCAAAGACATTTTGACAAAATTACGCGCATCCGAGGGGGGCACGGCTCAGTGGATAGAGCGTTCGTCTCTCAATCTCATGGTCGCTGGTTCGATCCCCCTCGGAGTCAACCATTCTTGTTAAATCCACCCAGCCCCTGTGGTGTGGCAATCCACTCTCATGGTAGCCAGAAGGCGTCACAGCACCATCTACGGACTCAAGAACGGAATTCAAGACGTCCGACGCCACCCAACCCAATCCCTCTGCTGACGTTGTCGTAATCCAAGAACCCCATCTTGTTCTCGACTAGGAGGACCCCGGATTCAACCGGCTAAAAAAAAAAAATTGCTTTATTGCTCTCCACTTGATACCTTGTGGGCCGTGCGTGACATGCTTGTTCTCGTCGCGTTTCAGTCGAATCTCGTTCTTTTGCTTGACGCTGTACTGTCCACTCAGATATAGACAGGGCACAGAAGAGAAATGACGTTGTGGATATTTCTGTGATATTTAACTGAAACCAGAAGTAACAAAAAAGTGTATACTTGTACTCGTGTATACGCACTGGTTAGTGTCAAGTCCATGCCCGCCCAATCAGCTACGCAGTATAGAAAATATTCGATAGCCCTCTGAGATTCGCGTCTTGGCAGTGGATCGAAGTGTTTTCCGTGCGCAGGTGATAGGAAAAATACATCTGCGAGAGTGTCGATCTTGCCAAGGACTCTTCTCACAGTTGAGATCGTCTGCAATGTCTCTCTCTCTCTCTCTCTCTCACCATTCACCCTCTCTCTCTTTCACTATCCCACCACTCTCACTCTTCTACTTCATCGCTCACCCAAGCACAGGCGTGCGTCGTGTTCCTATGGCTGTGATACTGTATTGTAGGCTGAGACAGTTGTTCTCTGCGTTCCGCTTCTCCAGTTTGCCACACAGCTTTTCAATAATATTCTAAAATAGTTTATAGGTGGCATTCTTTTCTGCGCGCATGGCACCTCCAGATATTCGCGAGATTACGTCCTGTTGTTTTCCACAATACCATAAATCTGTTTTGCATGTTCATGTTCTGGTCGTGTGGTGTCTATCTAAGATGAAAGAAAATATATGATATAATCTTCTGCCTGTTTTCGCGTACCGCGCTCTTTAGGAATTTGACTTTTTTTTTCTTTACGCTGGCTTTTAACACTTGGAGCGCCTAAATAGAGGCATTCAGGTACAATGAGTCAAATGTCACGTACCCAGTAAATGAATAGCTCAGCTACTTCATGATTGGGAGTGACTAGATTAGTTTGGGCGGCAGTGGAGTTTTTGCGGCTGCGGCTGTCCTTGCTAACCGCTCGTCCCTTCTTCACTCGATCGTTGTTCCTACGCTGACTGCGTCGAGTGGATGACTGCGTGTCAGCCAAATCCGCATCTCTCTCGCAGTCTTCGCAGTATTCCTAAACACGAGTCATACCGACACGTATAAGTGTACGAATGATATCGGGCAACTCTGCTCACTGTACGAATGATAGAGTACTTTTTTTTAATGTATTTCACTCACATGGGCAGTTTCTTGAAAATAGCTTCTATATCTCTCAGTCTCTTTTCGATCATTTGTCGAATGATATGTCACAATTCCACTCTGTCTCGAAGCAAATATTCGGATGGTTCGTGACCCAGTGAGAGCAGAATAGCGAACATTACATCAAAGTTCCCACAATTCACATGATCCGATTGTCCCTGAGTGTATGTTTAGGTACATATCAGAGAGGTAGGGGAGAGACGTGAGCTCACTTGCTGAGGAACCTTGGTGACTGCAAAAAACTTGACAATTTTATGATTAGGAAGATGCTTTAGGAAAGTGTGCAGTTGTTCATAATATCGTTTGTGCTGAAATTTTGAAATTTTGCCTATTTTGTACATGTTTAAGTTGAAAAAAAAATCAACCCACAACGTTTTGGAAGTTGCCAGTGTAGACGTTTCCGGGGCTTCTATTTATAGATTCGAAGAATGGAAGTGTGTTCTTGCCCTGATCGAAGAGTCGGTAGAATGCAGAGAGTTGAATTGTCATCATTTGCTGAAACGGTTTTGATTCTCCCAGCCGCCTGCACCCACGTGGTTCAACCAATGCCACTGGTTGATCATCTGAGTCGCCTAATGGGACAATGTGTGATAGGGTACATCAATGGTGTCATTATTTTACTACCTCCTCCTTCTGTTTAACTATCAGCATCGGCTGCATGTAGGTGATGATACTGACGACGCAGTACATCAGTTCTGTGGGAGTGGTGATGGAGCTGGCCTTGATGGCTGAAGAGAACAAAGTGATAAAGCGAGACAGACGAGTAGGAGGAGGAGCGCACCGCACAGCTGCTCCACTTCTTTGTTCACATCGATGACATGTCCTCGTTTGAGGAGAGCCAAGCAGCGGCCGAGGATGGCCAGCATTGCACTCGTGCCACGCTACAAGTTACAAGTACGCTGTACGCAAGTTCAATGCACTTCAGTGATGGTATTCCATATCCTGCCTACTCACTCCCGTATCGCACACGAGTGCGGTCGGCCCTCCGGAGAGGATATTCTTGGAAATGAGCACAGCCGACTTGATCTCGGCGATCGACGTCCACGCGTCCTCGCCCTCCCTGAGGAATGTGTTGCAGATAGAAGATCCTTTGGCGGTTGCTGTAGTGTCTCTCATTTCCCAGCGCTAACCGAACCATCTCTCATGCGTGCAATATGAACATGATTAAGCGGTTCTCGATTTGATTTGATCTGTACTGCCTCCGAATCACCATGTCATCCAAGAGATGATTTGAATGGGACGGCGCACATCGTTGATTGTCATCATGACCAGTGCGACGCCGGGTTTCCCCTCTGCGGCTACACACGTCTTCAGCAGCTTGATGCTCATCGCCCCGTCTTTGTGATGGAAACGGACCGCGTTGTTCTCCGAGGGGAACTGCACGTTGCGCTTCGGTGTCTAAGTCAGCACCAGCTTCTCGATCTAAACATATGTATATCTGAACAAATGTTGTATTCGGTAGAACGGTATCATACTTGCATCTCCCACATCAACGACCAGAATGTGATCGTGGTGTCCACGTTGTCGTGAGAGATCAGGAATGCCTGGTCGAGGAACCCTTTGAGATGGTGATGCCTGCTCCCCTCCGTACTCTTCTGGTGTTTTCGGCCGTATGCCAGTACGCCTCCGAATGCGACGATCTTCTGAGTGAGACATGTGTAATAGTGTAATGTAGGCACATAGATTGGTTGAATACCTGGTACGTATTGTTGACCGCAGTCTTCTGGTTGCTTTGTCTTCCTGAACATGATGTGCAGGTCCTTCTGGTCGTAGGCAGTCGGCTGTGTCGTATGTTTATCATATTGATGCATTTCTATTGCTACCGTCTGAGTGGTCTGAAGTGTGCTGATGCACAGAGTGCCGATCCAGTTCGGCTTGATTCCCTGGTAGCTGCACGGGGCAAACCCATCCAGCCTCACGAGGCTCGCGCATGTGAGCTTTATTGCTTCGCGCAACGGCTGCCACGCATACTCGAATGCCTGAATAAAATGCCTGAATGAACCTGAATCTTCCATTCGGCGCAAAGTCGATACTACCATCTTAGGTTCTAATGAGTGATTTCGTTTTGTACGTGTCATAATCATGTTTGCGATTCCGAATAAACATCTTGATTTGATTTGATTTGGTTGACGAGTTGTGAAGAGGTGATGCCACTTTACCTCGCTGGTAGGCTTGAGGATGTACAGCGGCGAGTACTCCGTTTTCTAAGCAGTGAGATTTGGAAACCTAAACAGCGTCGACTACCTCATTGATGAGAGAGACCGAACTTTGGCGGTTCCTTCACGTCCTTGTAGTTTGCCTTGTAAAACAAGACGCACCCGATCGCTGAAATGAAAATTTTTTAAAAATGAAATTGAAGTCCGATTTTTGTTGTTGCTTTGTTGTTGCTTTGTTTTGGCGTGTGTGCGTGTGTGCGTGTGTGCGTGTGTGCGTGTGTGCGTGTGTGCGTGTGTGCGTGTGTGCGTGTGTGCGTGTGTGCGTGTGTGCGTGTGTGCGTGTGTGCGTGCGTGCGTGCGTGCGTGCGTGCGTGCGTGCGTGCGTGCGTGCGTGCGTGCGTGCGTGCGTGCGTGCGTGCGTGCGTGTGTGAGTGTGTGTGTGTGTGTGTGTGAGTGTGTGTGTGTGTGTCTGTCTGTCTGTGTGTGTGTGTGTGTGAGAGAGAGAGAGAGAGCGAACGAGTAACCCGTAGGCGGGAGGGAAGGAGTGAAAAGGAGAGAGGGGAGAGATAGAAAGAGAGAGATAGCGCGGGAGATGTGCGGAGCGTTCGACCCCAATAAGAATGCGCTGATGGTTGTCTCTTGCAATTCGTTCAAAACGAAAAAAAACTATACAAAAACAACAACGACCGACTTACCAGTGATCTCGAAGCAGCCGCCAAGACCGTCGCGAGTGGTCGCAGAGAGACGAAATGACCATTGCCTGTGAGAGGCGTGGCGTGGGCGGGGCCAAAGGAGGGGCCAGCGAGGGAATGACGATGATTCCGTCATCATGGCTGTCTGTCGATGACGCGGCGGCTGTGGCTGCCAATTCTTCAGGTATGCTCTGACCGTGAGGTTAATATCATTATTTTTCAGGTTCTACCGCAGCAGGATAGAACTGACCATCCTTCGAGCGTGCTACCTCGCCCGTGAAAGAACCGCGCTCTTCCGAGCCGGCCCTCTTCTCCGAGAAACCCCACCTCCTTTAAACCCCACCGGTTCTCGGACCTGCTCTATCGTGGAGGTAGCTATTAATTATCGCGGAGGAGCCTTGAGAAATGGGGAGGAATTACTGTAGGCTACAGCAGTCGGTATCCACTGTTGATTCAATCAATATCGGGGGTGGGAAATGGGATTGCCGAGGGCTATCGTTGGCGAGGGCCACCCCCCCCCCCCCTCTCTATTTCTCTCTTTCTCTCTCTCTCTCTCTCTCTCCCTCTTCTCTCTCTCTTCTCTCTCTCTCGTTCGCTCGCTCATTCACACCATGTTATCTTCTCTTTCTGTTTCTCTCTTTTCTCTCTTCTTTCATTTCATTAGCCAAGCAGCCAAGCACACGCTCATCCTTGTAAAAAATACTGTAGAATACCACAGAACAACAGTAGAGAAATGGTTCGGGGCGCATGGTTGTCGAGCGATCGCCGATCGATTGCAGGAATCAAAACCGCTCTAATGTTGTACCGTCTATCTCTGAAAACAACTAAAGATGACTTAAGACCTCCTTAGAACTTAAGACCTCCATGTTGCTCTAATTTTGTATATTTTAGCAATATGAACACCACTTTGCCGCGACCACCTCGGCAACAATCATGTCACATACACAAGTGAAGCAAAATTAATTCGAAACAGGTTTACACACAAAACCACACAATGGGGTTCAATATCCTAATCTCTAACTTAATTACTAACAATAATGTACTGGTACAGGGGGAGCAGTTGTAGGAAGAGGGGCGACACGCGGTCTAGTCCAGCGTCAGTCAAGTGCGTCCAAGTGTCAAAGTACATGAGGGAAGAGTGGGGATCGTATGGATAAAAGTGGCCGAGGTCATCCCGCATCGTTCGCATCCCGTCCAACACCTCAACACAACAACTATTATCTCACTTCCGAAGAAAGCTAGTTGTCTCTCGTAATTTCAATGAAGACATTTGCAAACAGGCTTTCACAAGTCACAATGAAACATGAAACATCAAGAACATACTGACGCAACACTAAGTAAGTGCGCTCATGTTTCATAATAAATATATTGCTGTTATTGCAAAGGTTTCATTCACATGTGTTTTCTTCTATAGAGTATTTTATGAATGTTTCAAGTGTTTCATACTACACAATCAAGCGATACCTGGCATTTGCTGCATTCAGCCGCGAGCTTGGCGATCCTGTCTCGAGCCGGCTCCTGGTCCCACACCGTCAGAGCGTCCTGATGTTGATGTCATCATGTACACACATCTGTTTTCACCTTCGCTCACCCCAATCTCTCTCAAAGGTCTGCCGACTCGCAGCAACTTCAGAGCGGCGGTCACTGGATCGGGGATCAGCGACGGGTAGGCGTTCAGCACGTACACCTTCTTCTTCGTGTGCGTCTCGAAAATGGTCAACTGAAATTTCGCGAGACTGTTAGTTTCATTTTGTAAATATGCGTGCATTCTACCTGCTCTAGCATAAACTGGTATACAGTGTCATTGTTGAACGATCCTTTTAAATTTAGTGGTGCCTTTGTTTCTTTTAGGAACCTGAAATGTATCTAGGTTAGAAAGTTAAAATGGTGGGCAAGCTGAACGGATTTGGGAAGATGTCATTAAAGGAACAGTGGCGAATTATTTTTTGACTCAGAGTATTGTTAAAAAATCATATTAACCAAACGCATTTGCAGTTTTTGCAAAAGAACGACGATTCTGCAACTGCCAAGAATGCAGCTCAAAATTTGAATTTCCCGCCAACACTTCACTGCAAAAATTTGGATCGGAGACGTAACATTAAATGAACAACGAACTGTCACTTGCTTCATGGCTCAGTTAATGTGCGCTGCGTTGTGACCCTAACCTTCGCGGGTTCGATTCCTGTCACTGCGAAATGTTTTGTTCGTGTAAAAATGAGGAGTTGTGGCAGGTCGTGGCAGAAATAAGTCGCCATTGTGCATTTAATACGTACGTATTTATATAGAGCAAACATGAGAAGTTTAGGGGAAAACATATTTATAATCTAGAAAGAAGTTTGTGCGCTGCACTAGTCGGTTTCACGGTTTCATTCTTTTTAAAAAATGAGAATCATACCTATGAATGACGAACAGGATGTCTGGTTTAATTTTTTCGACAGCATTTCTGTAGTCCTGGTATTCGTGGTATTCATCAGTTAAAGCCAGTGGATCATGACCTGAAATCATGAATCTAACAAACAATTAAAAAAGAGTGAAACTTACTGTGCATATAGAAGAGTTTGAAATTGGAAGAAACGTTTTTGAAGATGTTGTATACCATATCAGCTCAAAAAGATTAGTATTAATGATCTTCAACGATATTGTATTATTGTATACCATGATTTCCCGCGTAGCTGTTTCCCAGAATCAAAACAGAGTTGTTGCCGTGCGATTTCTGAAATGTGGTTGATGAGAGTCACAAAGAGCGAATCGAGTCGTGTTTTCCGAATCACCTACCGGATATTCGCATAGTCCGAACGGCGGTTCTTTCAGATATTGCCAATCTCTCCTTTTCGCTTTGGTCATCATCGAATCGGCGGCCAGAACGCATTGCTGCGGAACGAAATGAGTCTCCTCACTTTCCGCTCTCATATTCATAGTCACTGTTTCTTCTGAACACAAAATTTCAAAAATACCCGATTGAAAATAAGTCACCGATACTGATGTTCGAGGTTGTGTTAATGGGATCATATTCTATTGAAAAATTGAGATTACAAAATAAACAAGAACGAAAAAACCTTTGTTTGTTGTGTTAGGTGATGTTTGCAACGACTGTCCAGTATTGTTCAGATTGTTCACGAAAATACATGCGAAACAGAGAACGTACAGTACACCGATCAGGCACAGTACCGATTTTCGGTTCAGCTAAATATATTACAGGTTGCAGATTATTCGTGAAAACACAATACCTTTAGATACTGTACTTCGAAGAAGTGATAAACGAGCATCATCAGCAACATCAATCCAATCAATGCCACACAGAGGGCTGAACAGTTAGTCAGAATTTCTTCGGATTGTCTCTCTGAAACGTACCTTGCCCAGATTTATATTGTTTCACAAGAATGTAGACGGGCCAATGGAACAAATACAGCGAGTATGACAAATTTCCGATATAGTTCTGCAATACTGGATAAGGTACTGATATAGAAAAGAAATATATACATGAAATATAATACAAAACATATCGTAGAGTATCATAGCATAAAGACGTACGATATATTTGTTGGTGAGAATCGCACAGTTCGTATAGTGTCCCAGTGTCATCAGTATCGCAATTCCAATTGTAGTATGAATCCTGTACGATAGTTGATTGGCTTGTGCATAGAATATGGAAGTTGTTGGTTTTTTGTATGAATTATTGAAGTTCATAGACGATGGCAAAAAAGACTATTATAATATAAACTCGTAGAGGTACTTACAGCCCTCTCCAATTCTCCAGGAGCACAATTTGTGCGCAAGCATGTTGTATACGCAGTGGCGTTTTGATCATGTTGGATGACTAGGACATCGATCAATGATTGCTTTCGTATATTCCAAATTGCGCTGCTTGCGCGCGACCGGTGAAAATCGCTTTTGCGCACGAATGGTGCGGGGTTATTTGAACTGGAGAATTGGCGGGAACTTTAGTATAAAATACATCAATGACACGATGCACAATAGTCACATTCCATACAAAGCATACTCCAAAACGGTTTGTTGTTTTGTTTTATGCATTTCATGGATGGTTGTGGTCGTCAAGTGGCCAGACAGTGAAGCTAGTTGCGAGCAGAACGAACAGGCAGTACGTGGCATACGTGATCGTTCGACGATCTAAACAAATCAATTCTAACAATTCGGAACAGCAACATGAGCATGACACTGCTTGAATGTTCCACGTTGACTAACCCAGTATCCATATCACTATATCCATACCCAGTCGAACAACAAAAACATGTATCTTCTCCCGATTCCATTTTCATTCAATCAATAACACGCAATAGAGATATCACAAAGAAAACGCGAATTTGGATCAAGTGGTTTCGACTCCTAGCATTTTACCACCTGAGCCTTCCATCAACCCGGAGTCTCATCAGAGATGAAGTTGATGGAAAGTGTTCACTATGATTATTCGATATGGGGAAAATAATAGACAATGAAAAATTACTACATATATTGGTGGGAAAAGGCAAACTATAGCAAACTTTACAAAAAAATATATATAGTCACTGCGCCGAGATCAGTTGGTTTTAAATTGAGCTTCACTCCGTAGTAAAACATTTTTCCTCGCGCATTCGACAAATGTTGAACGATTGGCATACGATGGCGAACTATTTGAATCTTTCGAATTGAGAGAGACAATGTAAAAGTGAGATAGTGGCGCACTCGCCGCCTGCGTCCTCTTTTCTCGTTGTTACAGGGAATTCAAATATTCTACATATCTATATTCCGCTCCCTGTACCTACCAGCTGTCGTGGGTGGAATGTCTCCATCTCCGTGCTCGGGTGAAGTGTAGCCAGTGGGAAGCGCCATTCCAGTGTTGTCGTATGACATTGCACCCGCCAAAAACTGCCACACACGACAAAACACCTGAATTGATAGTAATGTATATTGATGAATATACCTTCAATAACATTCAATAAACAATCGTACATTATTGAAGGACGTGTTTTTGTCAAAGTAAAGATACGCGGTCAGGGATGTGATAGCCAACACTGCGTAGAAGAGATTGGAACGCTGGAAGAATCCCTAGAAAACAAAAAGAGTGAAGTGGCACATGTTTCGAAGTGAAGTGCAACCTTGAAATAGAATATGCATGGAATGATGATGTAGAATTGTATCTCTACGGCCAGCGACCATGTATGGGTGAATAGATCCTCAGCTTGAAGCAACTGGAACAACAAGTTGTTAGTTGAGAGCTGGCACATGAACAGGTTCCCCCGCAATGATCCCACATTCCGCACGCGCCGCGTCTCTTTTCGGTTGGAACATGCATACAGGCAATATTAGACTATGACGTTCTGTTATCCATTAGACGCTTAAGGTATGGTCTAGAAGCATGTTCTAGTTTAAAAGTTTCGAAGGATGTCCCAGGGAAACCGTGGCGAGACCAATTTTTATTGTTTTCCTTTATTCTCATTTATGCTCTGTGCGCGACTTTTCATTGTCCTTCACAACACAGGTTTTCACGTCCCACTCACTTGTTGCGAGTACTGCTCGATAGCAGAATCCTTGACGTTACTCAGAAACAACAGAGCTCGCAGTCCCGTCCTCGTGTTTGTTTTCAGAAACGTTTTCGGATAAACCAGCGGCAGAAGAATCAGAGTAGCCAGAGTGAACAGAAGGTAGAGCGGAAGAATGCGCTTGATCCGACGATAGTAGAACGTCTGGATTATTGAAAAAAAACAATGCTTTGGAACATATGAACTGCATACCTTGAAAGTGTCCATGTTGATCGTGTCGAAACGACTCAAAATCATGGCAATGAGATATCCAGAAATCACGAAAAAGCTGAAAACAAGCGTCGAGTAGGTGTAATAAGTGATTAGCATACATGTCAACTCCAATGTATCCATTGGGAAAGTGTTGAGGAAAGAAGTGGAATAGTAGGACGAGCAAGATGACCCAACCACGCAGCCTCTGGATGTCGCGACGCATTCCGCCGGCTGAATACAAGTTATTATAGGCGATCAACTAATGTATAATTATGTATAGGCCATTCTCTAATCCACTTTCCACTAATCTGTGCGTGCCACTCCGCAGTTGATTTTTTTTGTATTCAAATCGATTCGCATGTGATCTCCATCGTTCTCTAGTTTCATCGCAACCTATACATCTCGCACGTCCTCGTTTCTTTTCTCGCACACCCTATTTAAAGGAACACTTGTTTTCGACTCGGAGTATTATTTAAAAAAATCATATTAACCTAACACATTAGCAGTTTTTGCGAAAGAACGACGATTCTGCGTTACTTTCGATTCTGTCACAGCCAAGAATGCAGCTCAAAATTTGAATTTCCCGCCAACGCTTCACTGCAAAACTGAGGTCGGAGACATAAGCGCAAATGAACAACGTCTTGCCACTTGCTTCATGGCTCAGTTCATGTGCGCTGGGTTACGGCCCTAATCTTCGCGGGTTCGATTCCTGTCACTGCCAAACGTTTTGTTCGTGTGAAAATGAGGAGTTGTGGCAGGTTGTGGCAGAAACAAGTCGCCAGTGTGCCTTTAACTATTTAACTCGTCATGTCCAAGACACTGTATTATCAAGAGTACTATAGTGGACTGCGGTAGCACAGCGGATGTGTGCGCGGCACTCACGCGCGGCACTTGATCGATTGTCAATCGAAGTGTCCTTATATGCTTATATCATCTGAGTATCGATTGATTATCGATCGTTCTCTCACAACTCGAAACCGAGTTTGGAGGTTATGATATTCGGAAATACTGAAAATTGTTGTGAATAGTCAGTTTCATTGTCTCATTCACGAGTGGAAAAGGGAATGGAGAGAGACCGCGCACCACATTCTGACGTCTCAAAATGAGGATGTACACGTGAGAATCGCTAAAAACAAAAACTCGCGCTGAAGTCTCGTGAAATGGATTCTCTTATTCGTAGTTCGCTAGTTTTTGAGATTATCGATTGATTATCGATTGATTACCATCGCGCAACCATCGCGCTTGCTGGTATTTGGCTAAGAGACATGTGTGGTCTACTGGAGCGACCAGCGGCCCCATCGCGGACGCTTTCGACCGGCAACAAGGCAACTTGCAACTATCTGAGCGCCGTGTGTGTGACGCACTCGCGCACTCCACAATCCACAATCGACACTGTGCGCTGACTCGATATACCGAGAACCGAGAAGCACGAGATTCCGCGTCGGCCACAAAAAAACTGTGGAAGCCACGATGCGAACTGATATCATCAAAAACGGACGACGGAAACGTGAACAAAGCCATAAGAATTAGGGACCACAATGAGAATTTCAGAAGTTTGGATGTGGTATGGCAGTTTGTATAATAATGTAGATCGTTTCAAGCTGATTTCGAAAATATATAATATTCATAGGGTTCATCGTTCACATTGCGCTCTAATTCCGCGCGGCGCGCGCGCACCCGAGCGCGCGCTCACACAGGGAAAGTGCGACAGAGGGCGGCTAGATCAAAGCACTCATGACGTCATTAATAGTTAAATTATGAATATACTCGTTTCTAAGAGTAGCACTACGCTTTGTTTGATTGTAATCAATCAGTACTCGATGAAATACGTCTCTTATGACACCATTTTTCACTACTCATTTTGGACAATGGCGGCTAGATCAAAGAAATATGACGTCATCATATCACTCTTTATCGATTTTCAATACTTTACGGGGCACTTTTTCCCATAAATCGAATACCGTTGGAATCAGCGCGGAAGGGCGAATCGTTCTACGCTAATTATAACGAGTAACGCGTCCAGTCAAAAAATGTTACATGATTTCGACACAAACTCTACACCTCACGTTGCGGTCCCTACATAAGAATGAAAAAACTCACAACTGCCGCCGGGAGAGGAATCGACCATGCCACCGCGAGGAAAGCGAACGAAATGACCGCTCCATTAACGCCGACGACTCATCTTCGCGGAATTTGCATGCCGTCGAAAATCAACAGCGCAATGGACTTTGACCTCTCGTTATTTGCACGCTACACTAGAGATGAGTTGTGAAAAAGAGAGATAGGTTATAATTATCTGTGATTCTTGTGTTACCACAATTTGACACTTCCACGTTGAATTACTAGACGCGGGAGGTGTGATCAATTGATTATCGATTGATAGCATCTGCATGAATGTCAGAGGCAGAGGGAGTGTATTTAGTTTGACTATCGATACGGATGAACGGATGTGTTCGTTTTGTTGTGGTGGCTTCTCTGATCCGCAGGGTAAGCTTAGTGAGACTATTTAAGTCAGGTGCTCAACGGTGTTCTCAATTGAGCTCTGATCTCTTTCGAAAAGTACACGAGTAAAGAGGAGTGGTTTGTTTTGATCTAATTCAACAAAAGCACATGCATAAAATCTCTTCGCAGCTGACTAAAATTTCAAAACAAACCTGCTCTTTCGAACGATGTTTTAAAACTCTAATTGTTTTCTTGTTAGCATGTTGAGTTCAGGTATTCAGGATACTGTTAATCCCAACAAGTAACTTGCAACAAAATGTATGACACGATTATAGTGCATACTATATTTTTCATCGATCAGAAAGAGCAGGTTTGTTTTGAAATTTTAGTCAGCTGCGAAGAGATTTTATGCATGTGCTTTTGTTGAATTAGATCAAAACAAACCACTCCTCTTTACTCGTGTACTTTTCGAAAGAGAATGGATGTCCTTTTCTCAAATTTCGAAGAAATTGTTTTTCAGGTTGATGTGCCGAACATGTTTTGTATACATATTCGAAACTTTAGAAAACGTATCCTGAATATGGAAACGCACTGCTTTGTCGAATCGCTCGTGCGCCTGCCAATGCCAGTCTCTCATTGACACGCGCTATTTCGCGTCTCTCTCTCTTACCCACTCACTCCGCTCCGCACACTCCCCTCCCCCCACAGTTTTCGCGCCAAAACTGGGGCGGTGGCCTGGACGGCGAGCCGACACGAGAGTGGGTGAACGAAGGGCGGGGCATGCGCTCAGCCAATCAGAGTGCGCACGCAAGAGAGCCGAGCGACCAATGAGCGCAAAGTGCAGTGGGCGGAGCTTACGTGATGCACACCGTCGTCGCCGCCGCCGCCGCCGCCGCCGCCGCCGTCGTAAACACGTTTAGTGGCAAAGCGGGAGAGAGCAAGAGAGGGCGGTTTTTGGATGCCGCAACCGATATTGGTTTCACGAATCATACTCATAGGTCTTACAAAGTGATATTCTAACAAATAACGCACACTAATTAAGTATATTGTATTAGAATAGAGAAATCGTGTGTGCCTTGGGAGTGGCGTGTTGCGCGCGTCACAGCTCAAAACAAACGGGCGCCGCTGCGCGCCGCCCCTAATGCTCCACTTTATTCTCACATTCTCACATCTTCAGTAGATGCAGTGTGTTCGATTTGCCTTCGATAAATGGGACTTTTCTCTCTTTCTCTCTCTTTCTCCCTCCTCTTCTCTTTCTCTCTCCCTCCCCTTGTCCCTCCCCCCCCCTCTCTCTCTCTCTTCCTCGTTCTCTCTCCCTCTCTCCCTCTTTCTTCCTTTCTTTCCCCCTCTCTCTTCCTCTCTCCATCTCTCTCCCACTTTCTCCCCTTCTCTCTCTCTCCATTTTCGTATTGGCTTCAAAGACAAAGTGTTCTGCAAATTGCCGCCTTTAATCAAGTAATAATTGATTACAACAATTGAATAATTGGTTATGCCAAGAATGTGAAACAATGAAGTGTAAGCTAATTCCAACAATCACAGGAAGTTCTGGATTAGAAGATATCAAGGAGGTTGAAATTAGTGAAAAATCTAAAATTCGTAGACAACCCACAAGTTTCCGAAGGTGAAAGAGAACTTTTAAAACAACATATTACTCACCGAAAACAGGATTTTGTGGAGTCAATGAATTGCAACGAACAACAAAGTTGCCAATCGAGGAACAAGAAAGTCAAAGAATTTTTGAATCAGCAAGATGTTTACATTCTACACAAACCAGCTAGGAAGAACTTCGAGAGTCAAAGAGTCTTCGTGAATGGAATAGATGATCAGTGGCAGTCAAATCTCGTAGAAATGATTTCCTACGAAAAGGAAAATAAAGGTTATAGATATCTTCTAACTATAATTGATTGTTTTAGTAAGTATGCATGGGTTGTTCCTCTGAAGAGTAAAAAAGGCAAAAAAAACTGCAGATGCTCGTATTTTCATTAAAGTAAAAGAAATCCTAAAAAGATGCAAACTGATATTGGTAAAGCATATTATAATTCAACTTTTCAAAGTCTCTTTAAAGGAAAGTACCACTTTAAATTTCATGTCATGGATTCTTTTCGAATTTGTAGTATGAACATGCCAAACTTCGGTGTATACGAAAATGTATTTCTCAATTTACAAAACTGAACTTCACAAAATATTATTAGTGAACAACGATCCAATGGACCTCGAACGAGAAAGTTATCTTTTCACTTCTACATGGTTCAGAGAAACTGTGAGAATAGAAATATTTATTAGATATCGAGCATAAAAATAAACAAACGTTAAACCAATGGTCGAAAACAAAACGTGCGACCGACAACTTTTCGTAGTGTATGGGGTTGTCCACGGTCTGCGCGCACACTCGCGGAGTCCCATACGCACACTCGCGGAGTCCCATACGCGGAGTCCCATAGAAATAAGTCGCCACTGTTCCTTTAAGGTTCTATTAAGCCTTTCGATAATAGAAGCTTTCTTATCTGAAAAGGTTGAAAAAGATTAATTTCTATTTTCAAAGAGACTTTGAAAATTTGAATTGTAATATTCTTTACCAGGTTGAAAAATAGGTTTGAATAAAATAAAAAGGTAGGTTGAAAAATGACTAATTTCTACTTTTTTAAAGGAGCATACTTACCACTCTAAATTTTGTGAATAAACTACAACTAGTGTGCTGTAATCAAACCATGCACATTCGGAGTGAGCAGCGGCAGAGCAAATACGGCATCAACGGAAAATACGGTGGCCCGAGGAGGAGGGAACTCGGAAAAGAAGAGGAGGAACGAATCAGAAGTCAGATTCTACAATTCCACCCGCCCCGCTGATTCCTTGACAAATCAAAAACGTTTCAGCAAATGACGACTATTCAACTCTCTGCATTCTACCGACTCTTTGATCAAGGCAAGAACACACTTCCATTCTTCGAATCTATAAATAGAAGCCCCGGAAACGTTTACACTTCCAACACGTTGTGAGATTTTTTTTCAATTCAAACATGTACAAAATAGGCACTAATACCGGAAATTGCGCCGTTTGATAACCGGAGATTTGCACTTGAACGAGGGCATTTTGTGCTATATAAGTGATTGACCTTTTTCAGTTACACAGTTTATAAGTAAATGAGAAACACAAATATTTCAGATTCATATCATCAGTCATCTTTACGATTCTTTCTTTGCCAGTACATCGAACACTGATTATGCGGTCCGTTCGTAATTCAACAGGCAAAGCCAACAACAAAGTTTCAGCACAAACGATATTATGAACGACAGCACACCTTCCTTAAGCATTTCCTATCTTCCTAACCACAAAAATATCAAGTTTTTTTGCGGTCACCAAGGTTCCTCAGCAAGTGAGCTCACGTCTCTCCCCTACCTCTCTAATACCTAAACATACACTCAGGGACAATCGGATCATGTGAATTGTGGCTACTTTGATGCAATATTTGCCATTCTGCTCTCACTCGGTCACGAACCATCCGAATATTTGATTCGAGACAGAGTGGAATTGCGACATATCATTCGACAAATGATCGAAAAGAGACTGAGAGATATAGAGGCTATTTTCAAGAAACTGCCCATGTGAGTGAAATACATAAAAAAAAAAACATGTACCTCATCATTTGTACAGTGAGCGCAAGGAGTCGCGAGGAACAGGAAAGAAGACAAAGTCCAAGTTAGAATACAAAACGAAGAAGCTGAGGGAACTCACGGACGAGTTTAAGGTTAAACGCACAACACTTATACGTATCGTTATGACTCGTGTTTAGGAATACTGCGAAGACTGTGAGAGATGCGGATTTGGCTGACACGCAGTCATCCACTCGACGCAGTCAGCGTAGGAACAACGATCGAGTGAGGAAGGGACGAGCGGGCAGCAAGGATAGCCGCAGCAGCAAAAACTCCACTGCCGCGCAAATTAATCCAGTCACTCCCAATCATGAAGTTGCTGAGCTTCTAATTTACTGGGTTGACATTTGACTCATTGTACCTGAATGCCTCTATTTAGGCGCTCCAAGTGTTGAAAGCCAGCGGAAAGAAAAAAAAGTCAAACTCCTACAGAACGCGGTACGCGAAAACAGACAGAGGATTATATCATAGATAGATAGATAGGTTTATTACCGATAACATGGAAAAAAAACGCAGTTATAAACAAAAAGTGAGCAATACAAACGGCAGGTATAAACGGGGTTTCAATGATATTGAACACGAACATAATCACATAGTATTACATGGAAAAGGAAGTGGGGGGAGAGCTCTCTATAGGTTGCGCAATTTGCTAGGTGGCATGAGATCTAATGTAGAGAGTTGTGATTTGAAGATAGAGGGATCATTGATGGAGATTAGGTCACGAGAAAGCGCATTCCATATTGCGAAGGTTCTGCTTAAAAAAGTGCTGGTACGGCCTGTGTGATCAAATGATGGAACAATTCTAAATTCATGAGAGCCACGAGTACGAGATGGAATAATTGCAAAAAGACCATGATAGTCCAATATAGTTTTCGAGTGGATTACTTTGTGAATGTATGTGACATCATTCAAGAATCGTCTATTTTCGAGAGTTTGAAGATTGAAAAGCTCAAGGCGTTGAGGATATGATAGGCTGCGCCCGATACGCTGACACACACGACGAGTATAATAGCGTTGTATGCTCTCAATTAGGTTTACAGAAGCAACATCAGTAGGGTTCCAGAGCTCAGTGCAATATTCTAATTTACAGCGAAAATAGGTTGTGTATGCGGTGATCAGTAGTGTGGGATTTCGTGTTTTGTATGTCCGAAAAAAAATCATTTATAGAATACAGAGTTTGTTGAATTATTTGTTTGAAATGATCACGGAACAATAAGTTATTACTCATGAGAATACCAAGATCCTTTGCAGAATCTACTGGTTTGAGAGTTGAGTCGTGGACGATATAAGTGTGCTTTGGATTCCGCTTGCCTACATGCAATATTTGAGTTTTCTCAGTGGATATCTGAAGTCCCCATGAAGCTGACCAAGCTGCGACTATGTCAATGGCTTTTTGGAAAATAGACTTCGCAGAAGTACTGGTAAAATCAAAAGGAAAGTAAATTTTCAAATCGTCTGCATAAAGCGCATAATAAACGCCATCTGGTAAATTATCAGGAATGTTATCTATGAAAATGTTGAACAGCAAGGGTCCAAGACACGAACCTTGTGGAACGCCACAATTAACAGTGCGCGGTGAGGAACGCTTAGATCCAATCATAACAGATTGCTTGCGATTTTTGAGAAATTCAATTATCCAGCCAAGAGCATTACCGCGAATACCGATAGCGTCAAGTTTCTTGAAAAGAAGGTCATGGTTGATGGTATCAAATGTTTTTTTAAAGTCGAAATAGATGCAATCTATTACGGAACCAGATGAAATACGCTTGCACCAATTCATATGACATTCAATTAGTTGTGCATTAGTGGATCGATTTTTGCGAAAACCAAATTGTTTTTTGGAGAGTAGGTTGTGCTTTTCTAAGTATTTTGTAATCTGCTGAACGCATATTCTTTCCATAACTTTAGAGATGCTACATGTGAGAGAAATCGGTCTGTAGTTTGAGACAGATTCACGTGCGCCTTTTTTGAATAATGGTTTCACCCAAGCTTCTTTCCAAATAGATGGGATTTCTCTGACAGACATGGACATTGCAAAAAGAATCGTCAATGGAACCGATATGGAAGTTGCCGTACGTTTCAGAAACACGTTGTTAATACCATCTGGAGAAGTGTTATATTTGGAATCGAGTTTGGAAATGATTTTATGAACTTCGAGAAGGGTAATGTCAATCATATCAAGTGAATGTGGTAGTTTAGGCAAGTCAGCACCAGGTGGTGTGATGGAATCGCGATAAACTGATTCAAAATAGTCAGCAAAGATCTCACATTTGTCCAGCGCATTGTGAATGAAAATATCATCGTGACAAATTGCGCCGATGCCACCATCGGGATGCATTTTATTTCGAACATCACGATAGAAAGCTGATTTATTGCCATTAACGATCAATTTAGATTCACGCTTGCAATTCCAAGAAACTATTGCTTTACGTAGGCGACGCTGTGACCTATTAGAATCGATGGAGTGGGGTCTCGTTGATGAAAGTTTATTGGCTTGTCGCTTCAGCTTAGTTAGATAACGAGGTAATGGGCGGGGGCGTTTGTTAGCTGGAGCGACAAGCGGAATGTGAGCATCAATTATGTCATGTATGATTTCGTAAAACTTGGATGCAGCTTGTTCAACTGTTTTGCCAATAAAAACACGCGTCCAGCGAATAGAATCAATAGCATTGTTAATGGTATCCCAGTTTACATTTCTATAGTTTCGTACGAGATCAGGTTTGTGGTGTGCAGACATGTCTTCGACGCGCAATATGAATTCAACTGGCAGATGATCGCAGGTACTGAAGCGATGAAGTATGCGTGTACTAGTTACAAGAGGGGAATTGTCGACAAGTATTATATCGAGAATATTTGATTTTATGCCGGTACGTTTAACCATGGTAGGTTTGTTTACCGTTTGAAACATTGAGTGTAAGCAAGCGAAATCCAAGAGCGATTTGTCAAAGGAGTCAAAAGCACGACCGCATTTCCAATCGATTGAAGGCGCATTAAAATCGCCTAAAACAATATGTGACCTGTTTTCGGAGTCAATAAGTGAGTCTAATTCAGAAATGAGCTGGAACCCTGTTCGTTTAATTTCGGGAGTGGAGCCGGGCGTACGGTAGCAAGCAATGAAGCGTATTGGTCTATCTAAGTGCAAATTGTCAGAAGGGAAAACATCAAATGAGAGAATTTCGGAGAGATTGTTGATCGATGTTGACCTGATTAGCTTAATAGAAATATTTGATTGATACAACGCCATTACACCCCCTGCATGAGTGAGCCTATCGGAACGCAAAATGGAATATCGACCACCCAGTGAGAGTGAAGCGATTGATTCGTGTGGGCTGAGCCAGGTTTCGGTCAGTATAACAATCATGGGCTTTTCGGTGTTTAGAAGAAGTTCGAGTTCATATAGCTTGTTTTTGACCGAGCGCACGTTAATTAACAGAACCTTCGAAAACGGAATACGGACAGAGCTACCAGAATCAACATTATGACAATTTACAGTATCACAATCACAATCTACAGAATCTACAAAAGGGGGAGCCACCTGCGCATAGAGAGGAGATTGATCTGGGGCCTGGCGAGCTCCCTAGGAGACGGCGGACACGTCCATCGTCACGGCAGTGTCTGCGGCAGAAGAGGAAGCGGCAGCGTCCCCGGCGACCCGCTTCGGCTCCTGGAAAGTGCCTCCGGCAGACTCGTCAGCAACCCGTTTAGACCCGCGAGTAGAAGAGAGAGAACGCGCAGTGGAACAGGAAGCGGCACGAGAGCGAGACGCGCGAGACTGCGAGCGCGCAGAGGCAGTGGTGACAGCGGTGACACGGCTCCTCCTGGAGGCGGGGACGGTGGGCGGCACGAACTCAGAGACGAGTGGCAAAGGAGGCGGGGCTGCGGAAGGCGACGTGTGATCCTTGAACTCGCGGGGGACACGCAGCTTGACGAGTCGGCAGTCGCGGACGACGAAGGCGACCTTGCCGGCAGACTCATTGAGGGACTTGGCCTGCCCCCGCAGGGCCCGGTCTTCTGCCAGTTCTTCCTCGGTGTAGTCTCGGCGAGCGTAGCGAAACTGTACGTTCTCCAGCGCGCTCCACCTGTGCGAGTAAATGCCCGCAAGAAGACGATCTCGGAGCTGGCTCGTCTCCAGCTGGACCTTGATGATGCGGTTTCCCTTGGGCGGTCGGACAGCGGGGTGGCGGTGGCACGAGATCTTCCTCTGGCCGTACAGTTGGATCAGCTCCTCGTCACCGGTGGCGCGGACAAGCTCCCCGATGAAGAGGAAGTCGTCCTTGGAGGTCTCCTCGTCAGTCTTCTTCTCCTCCCTACCGACGATAACGGCGCGAGTCGCCTTGTCGAGGAACACGGAGCGAGCCGACTCCGAGTGCATCACGCGTGCCACACTCGAGTAGGTGAGCGTGGGAATATGGGGCGAGCGGGCGGCAGGGGGCGAGTCGATTGCTGCCAGCAGACGAGACAGGGCCGCGGTGTTTTGCGACACAGTCTCTTGAATAGCCTCCAGCTGCTTGCTCTGGTTGGCGATGAGCTTGCCGTGCTGCTCAATCAGGAGATTCTGCTGCTCGAGCATGCGAGAGAAGAAAGAGAACTGAGAAGAATCCATGGCAGTACCTGGTTTGGGTGGCTTTTACTCCATACAAAAACCACCCAAAAGAGTGAGAAAGTGAGAAAAGGGAAGCGCGCGAGAGAGAGAGAAGCAGCTAACCCGACTCACTGTACGGGCCCAGTTTCAAAACGTATCCACTGGGCCAAGTTGGCGTGAAGCTGCGGTAGATCAGGGGGCGATCAATACGGCAGCAGCGCGAGAGAGGGGCGAATAGGGCAACCGCTCTCTAGCGAGAAACGCGAGGGAATGAATATATTTTCTTTCATCTTAGAAAGACACCACACGACCAGAACATGAACGTGCAAAACAGATACATGGAGATGTTGAAGATAACCGGACGTACTCTCGCGAGTATCTGGAGGTGCGATGCGCGCCGGACAGTACGCAACCGCGAAGTGCACACCAACGTCTTATTATATATATTCAAAAACAACCGCCTCTATGGTATATCCAAGAACAACCGAATCTACAACAGGGATATGTGGAATGTATGTATGTTTCAGAAAGTGATAGTGATAGTGTATCCATATACAAAATGATTTAGGCGAAATTAGACGAACTGGTCGAAAGAAACAAACTGACACTGAATGGCGGAAAATACAATATGTATACACCAAAATGCGCGATGACAAAGCGAGGAGACGTGTTTATTGTGACCTGGCAACAGAATGGGTGAGAGTAGTTAGAGTGAGAGTGAAATAGTAAAGCGTGAGGAAAGAGAGAGAGAGAGAGAGAGAGAGAGAGAGAGAGGCTTCGAGCCCGTTCATGCCAACCTCTCTCCACCTTCTTTCTCCCTTTTTCTGTCTCACCCCCTCCCCCCCCCCGCCCCATTCGTTCTGTCTCTTTACGATATCAAACATGTTGATCTTTGTAACACTACAAGAACCATCCCAACAGTACCTCTTGATCGAGTATAGCGATGACGTCGTGGTCTCCGACGACGAGCCACCATCCCTCCTCCTTCTTCCTCTTCTGGGGGAACAGCGGGGCGACGACGGGCGAGCCCGTCCACGTCGTTCTCACGCTTCATAGACACCTGAGTGCATCCCAGAGATAAAATGAAAATGCAATATTTACGTACCACTCCCGAAAAATAGTCAAAATCGCTCACTTGTCAACAAGGCCATCTGCCACACAGCTTTATCCAAATCCCCTACTCACCTAAACATCCGGGCAGTGTTGCTGGCAAGTCTCTCTCTCTCTCTCTCTCTCTCTCTCTCTCTCTTTCTCTCTCGCACTCTCCTCTCCCTCTCCTCTTCCTCTCCTCTCCTTCTCCTCCCCTAACCTCTCTCTCTCTCTCTCTCCGTCCTACACATGTTCTCATGTTTTAGTGGCTAGCGAGTGACACTACGGGCCATGGTGCGGCAAGATTTCGCTGTTCGATTTTTCGCAGATATGATGTTGTTGTTGGGGAGTGTGTTCCTGCGGCTTAGAGCCAAGACTACTACCGGCGACGTGCCACGCCAGTACTCCTCGGATCGTCGCGCCAACACTAATCCCTCTGTTACTCTGCCATGTCGACTATCACCTCTGCCTATCAATCAATCATTTATCCGTCTTTGAATCGATAACAAACGTATTCCATCAAGGTAGATCAACAGTGCAGTTATTGTGGGCGCGTCAAAAGCCGCGTGCCCACGTGGACCGCGCATCTTTGCATTGGCTGCCGGCTCGCCGAGTCGCTTCTTCTTCAGCCAATCGACTCTACCAGCCTCGTCATGTGCGCCAATGGATGCGACGTCTCTGTTGCCATCCTCCTGACGGCGCGCCTCATCTTCCTCACCAAGATGTCGCCCCAGCTATGCACGACCCGAATATTTACACAGCGCGCCCCACGGAGAGAGCGGCGGGCACGCAGGTCGCTAGTGAATTGGCGCGTAGCGATTTCAGTCGAGAAATTAACGCGCTCTAGCTTTTGCTGGTAATTCGAGACGCGTTACGTGCTTCGCGGAGCGGCCTGCGCGACTGTGCAACTATCCAGGCCGTGCGTTGAAAACGAGAAAATGATGATTTTGTGAATACAGTAATCCGCCTACTATAACCGAGAGATGAGAGGGGGATGAAAATGGAACATGGTATTAGGTCCGAATGAAGTCCAGAAAATGAAATGCAGAAGATGGGAGCTCTATCTTTCATTTGAATAGTTTTAGAGAGCAAAAACCGAAAGGTGATACCTTTTTGGCCGCCACTGTATGTTTCAGAAAGTGAGTATATCCATATACAAATTGATTTATTGTTAGGCGAAATTAGACGAAGTGGTCGAAAGAAACAAACTTACACTGAATGGCGGAAAATACAATGTGTATACACCAAAATGCGCGATGACAAAGAGAGGAGACGTGTTTATCATGACCTGGCAACAGAATGGGTGAGAGTAGTTAGAGAGAGAGTAAAATAGTAGAGCGTGAGAAAAGAGAGAGAGAGAGAGAGAGAGAGAGAGAGATAGAGAGAGAGAGAGAGAGAGAGAGAGAGAGAGAGAGGGAGAGAGAGAGAGAATATGCGGTGATTACAGAGCATCGAACGTGTGTGTGCGGGAAAAGGTATTCGGTATTGCGAATAGTTCGAGTTCCACCAACACTGTCAATCCACATCCACTCACAACGCTAACAGTCCTTCCTACGTGGGATGCGCAATCCCCCATCATCGAGTATTCTGTGCAATCTGTCGCAGTGTACAGTGGATTTGAACTCACACTCATCAGTGCGTCTCATCATATCAGTTTGTACGAACCCGCAAAACATTTTCATCTGAGCAGCATCAGAAATATCCGAAAGCCCACTTCGCCTCTCTACCTGCCCTGTTCTCTACCTTCCCTCTACCTTCTCTCTGGAAGTTATTCGGTTTCTGAAAAGACGGAAATCCGCCAGAAGCATGAGAGAGGGGAGATCCGGGCCGTGCCACTGCTTATTGCTCATTGCTGTGTTTCGATCGAAACAGACCGTAACTTCCGGTTTTACTGTGACAATGAACTCGCGATCCGGTGAATAAACTTAAGCAAATCATAACATTAGCGTAAATGAGATTCCGGAAGGCTAATCGAGGAATGGCTAGATTAGCGTGGCTTGAAATGATACAAAAAGGGGTCGCTCGGACGGAACGGCATAGAGCAACGTCCACGCCTGACCGAGCCCTCGTTCTACGCCCATCCGCCTCCAACCGCCGCCACTTCTTCTCGTCGTTGCGCCACATCTAACCTCGACTACTATGGTACGTCCTACCGTTTGTGTTGGTGAGACAAACACCGCCCACTAGGCTACGTGAGCATCGATCGATATACAATCGATATCATATACTTACTACATCTGATTGATCATTCTATACCTTCTCTCGACAAAATACTAACTTGGAGTGTCGATTAGGTCACAGAAACCGATGGTGACGTGACCGGCCATACATTTCGAGATATTTACGTTTCAAATTTTAGAGCTAAATCGTGTGAATTGCTTTTGTTGCTCGTCGCTCCATTCGCGCTAGCTGTAAAACAGCGGCGGTGGTCTATTGGGTAGAGAGGTTGTCTGTCAAGTGGGTTCGCACCCTGTCGACGCACTTCATTTTGCCGACATTCTCCGGACTTGTCCCGAGTACTATTCCAAATAATCCGTTGACTCACTACAAGTACTCTAACGACGCATTCGCTATCGGTGGCAACACCACCCATCGACCATCTCGGCCGTCCCCTACCTTGTCCTCCCTTACTTTGGAACTTTTTTCACGTTTTACCTATCAGTAAACAAATCCGACACAGTGCATACATAGACTATCCTGAAGTATTAGGTATATACTTTAAGATCACATGCAAGCTTCGGAAATCAGTCTTTCTTTTTTATGTGTATAGTAGTTACTCCTCCAATTTCGCGAACTCGCTGCTGCGCCGTCAACTGCTTGTTCATTACGTAAACACTGCTCATTGTTCATTGCTGTGTTTCGATCGAAACAGACCGTAACTTCCGGTTTTCCTGTGACAATAAATTCGTTATCTGGTGAATACAATTAAGAAAATCATACCATTAGGGTAAATGAGATCGAGACGGAACTCTGTCCGCAAACGAATAGCCTATCATCACTCCGCACACTCACTCGACAATGCACGACATCATCGCTTCGACATTCTCATGATCCGATCGTGCCTCTGGATGTACCTGGCAGCACACTTTCCTTCCAGCCATCCTCCTCCTTCTTCTATCCAAACAGATCGGCTGGGAGCCGGGTCTAGGCAACCCTGCACCACACATAGGCCACGCGTGCGCTCTCACAGAAATTCAAAGTACAGTATACGTCAGGTACGTGGTACCTATGCTTCTTATGATCCGATCCTTTCATCCAAATGCGAGCTCGGAGCCACCTACTCCTACACGGACCATTCCGCTGTGAACACAATCCAGCAGCCACTCGACTCATCTACCGTCTATCTCCCGGTCAACATCGATCATATCCACGCGGTCCGGTCACCAGTTCGCCCGACTACACTGTCCAGCTGCCTATGGCCAAGTGCTTGCCGGACTACTACGACGGAAAGGCGTTGATCTATGTCGACGCGCCACGTCGTTCTACGGTCATCTGCTCACTGACGGCGTTTGTCCGAGACTATCCGCTCGCCTACACCCACCGTCGCCGACCCTCTGGCGCACTTCCTGCCCACTCGCGACGAATTCTACACGCGCGCAACAACCCTGATTCTGTGAGTATACCAAGTAAGCCCTCTTCCCTTCTTCAATGGCCTCGTATCCGGCAGCTCTACGCGTGGAGGAGAGAGAGGCGAAGAGGAGTTCGAGTGCATTTCCCATTTCGTGAACATAGTAGGAGAAGTCGGGAGAAACAATATTCCCCCCGAGAAGATAACTAAATACATCTACTCTACACCCCTCTTCTCTCTCTCTCTCTCTCTCTCTCTCTCTCTCTCTCTTCCTCTCTCTCATCCCTTCGACGCCAAACCATGTTCAGCTCTTGACGCTCGGGCAACTCAGCACGTTCTACTCGCTGTTCGAGAAGAAAGGACCGAAACACATCACCTTTTTCGAGGACATCAACAAGAAGAGAGGGAGCGCGTTCACAGGAGACATCACGTACGTTGTATGAATCAAGTCAACGCATTCCCTTCAAATCACATGTTCACATGTTCAGGCGCTGATTCCACGCACCGAAGACAAGTCGTATAGGAAGGAGACCGGGCATTTCATTCTTATGCGGTAGTAGAGAGGAGAGAGAGGAGAGAGAGGAGAGAGAGAGAGAGAGAGATGATTCAGATACTTCTCGAAGCAACACGCGGTCGCTTTGTACGACTCTCTCTCAGACAGCACGACAAACGACGCATATGCGGCAAGTGGACATACAACTCAGCATTATGCTAACAGTTGACTATTTAGGGAATGCAGTACGTGGAGCGCCTTCACCACTTTCTGGAGCATCTACCTAACGCTAACACCCTGAAGTTTTACGTGGAAACGCGAGTTCCACAACATGTGAGGCAAAAGGAACAAAATAGAAAAAAACGAATTTCAAAAAAAAACTACCTAGGGCGAATCAGATAAGGAAAATTGCGGTTGGTACGACGCGTTTTTCATTCTCCTCATGAGTCTGACCTTCGATCCGACACAGTTAGTCTCCTACAGCATGACAATTCATCTGCTTTCCAATTCCCAGATTCGTTGTCCGTGATCGTGTCGCTATGAGGACAAAACTGAAGAACATGATAAAAACAAGGAACAAGAACATTCAATCTGTTTCTGACTCCCTCGCCCCGCATATGTAAGTCTCATCACCATCTACTTCTTTCAATTGCACACCATTAGTGATCGGAAAAAGACCAAGAAAGGAAAATGAGGAAAAGAGACAAAGAAGACTATGACTCTGCCCTCGACCCGTCTGCACGCTCTCGAAGACGATTTCAAGGTACTCGATTCCTTTACCATATATTTATCACAGAATCGTCACGTATCAGCTGATTGCAGAAGTATGCTGAGAAAGTGGCGAGTGAGCGAGCTGGACAAGAAGCAAAAACGCAATCCATGTCGCCGCCCAAGCTAATCCAGTCACTCCCAATCATGAAGTAGCTGAGCTACTCATTTACTGGGTACGTGACATTTGACTCATTGTATCTGAATGCCTCTATTTAGACGCTCCAAGTGTTGAAAGCCAGCGGAAAGAAAAAAAATAGTCATATTCCTAAAGAGCGCGGTACGCGAAAACAGACAGAAGAATATATCATATATTTTCATTTATCTTAGAAAGACACCACACGACCAGAACATGAACATGCAAAACAGATTTATGGTATTGTGGAAAACAACAGCACTTACTCTCCCGAATATCTGGAGGTGTCATGGGCGTAGAAAAGAATGCCACCTATAAACTATTTTAGAATATAATTGAAAAGCTGTGTGGCAAACTGGAGAAGCGGAACGCAGAGAACAACTGTCCCAGTCTGCAATAGAGTATCACAGCCATAGGAACACGACGCACGCCTGTGCTTGGGTGAGCGATGAAGTAGAAGAGTGAGAGTGGTGGGAGAGTGAGAGAGAGAGGGTGAGGGGTGAGAGAGAGACATTGCAGACGATCTCAACTGTGAGAAGAGTCCTTGCCAAGATCGACACCCTCGCAGATGTACATATTTTCCCCATCACCTGCCCACGGTAAACATTGCGATCAACTGCCAAGACGCGAATCTCAGAAGGATCATGGACTTGACTTGACACTAACCAGTACGTATAAACAAATACAAGTATACACTTTTTGTTACTTCTCGTTTTAGTTGAAGGATCACAGAAATATCCACAACGTCATTTCTCTTCTGTGCCCTGTCTATATCTGAGTGGACAGCACAGCGTCAAGCAAAATAACGAGATTCGACTGAAACGCGACCAGAACAAGCATGTCACGCACGACCCACAAGGTATCAAGTGGAGAGCAATAAAGCAATGATCTGGTATTATACCATACTTGCAGATTCGGCAGAAGCGTTGTATTTCGCTATGGTTGAGAACAGAATTCTTACGGCAAAAATGAGCGATTATATCCTGCCTGACGTATGTTTGACTATAGTTTTATTTTCGCAACAATTGCCGGGCACGGGCGATATCATATCATAGCAAAACGGAGAATCTTTCGGCAATAGCGCGCATAAACAAGAAAAAAACAGACAATTAGAGCGCTAGGTAGATTGAAAACTATCGTTGTGGCGGTAGCTATACATCACAAAGAGGCATCAATGAAATCAACTGCAGAAGGTTGACAAATGTTTCGTTCTCATCGTGCAACACGCGGTACGTATTCTGACGTACGCGGCCGATCTACACAGATATCACAACCAGAAGAATGGAAAAAGTACGTCTACTGTGATCCTCTCGAGTCACAACTCTTCACTGTTCAGATCTCACTCGCTCCGAATTCCGAGCCATACTCGCCAACGAACGGGAGAAGAAAAAGGCGCCCGTCACAACATATTCAATTATAGTTGACATTCCGAACATGTACCGCACACAAAGATTCTGACTCTCCCTCTTCCTACGTTGTATCTGCATCTACTTAATGAATACAAATACACATTCAAATGTCAGTAATAATACCTCGTATAACTGTACACACATAAACTACACTACTTACATTTAAAATAAAGTGAAACATATCCAATCAGGCTCTCTCATTTCACACAACAAGTGTAGTTCTACTAATTTGCATATCCTTACACCTCCTTTCTCCCTCTCCCTCTCTTTATCTCTCTCCCTTTCTCCCGATCGCTATACTCCACCGTTAATCATTAATGAATCAGTGTCACTGTGTCACCCTCCTACTTTCCCACTCAGACCTTCACCAAATAACGCACAGATATTTTCGGCAATTCCCAAGACCTGAGGGGAGCGAGCTCATCCCACAAATCTACGGAGAGACAATCGAATAATCGAAAGCATTCTATCACTATGGCACGAACACCTCATTGAAGATGAACGATTGATACAAAAAGTACTATGCCCGCCGGACGGATTATTCTGCAAATATCGTTCATGTATCGTCCTTCTTCTTCTTCCACTTCACAATTCCCCTTTAAAGGAGCATATCACTCTAAATTCCGTGTGTAATGTTAACTACTACCTCCATGTCGAAGAACATATAGTGAGTCCCCCGTTTTCGCGGTCCGCCGAAACGAAAAATGGAATACGAGTTGTGACAGTCCCGACTGATAAATTGAAATACCAGACGCATTTCGCTAGTTCATTTTTCACTTTCTAGACCGGTTAGCGGTGTGAACGAGATGAAAATGCATACGTAATGTAGGGAAATGAATTGTGCCACCAGCGCAGCAACTACCGTAACCGCATCATATTTTGAAAAGTGATCTAAATGTGATTGAATTGCGATAGATTGTTCCCAATTCGAGTACCAATAGCCTCAGGCAAAAACAAGTACGTGACGTCTTCGTAGTTTAGATTTATTCGCGTCGTGATCGATATCTAATCGATAAACGGAAATAACTTCTCAGAAAATGAATACTTTTTTACAATTTTTTGGATGGTAGCTTCTTAAACCCGTTTACCGCACCTCTACGTACGAAAATTTAAAAAAATTCAGTCTGGTATTCGTAATAATTAGCGAAATATGAAATTGGGTAAAATTAAAGACCATACTAAACTGTTTTGAGTGACAAACGACCGTGTAATGGGTATTGGGGACGGTGCGGGCTACGGTGATAAACGAATCCAAGGCAATAAACTACATTTTCTTGAAGTTCTATTTTGATTAAGTTGAATTCAAGATAGAAATCATGAATAGCAGCTGATGCTCTGTCGGATATTGATTCAATGAGTGACAAACGACCGTGTAATGGGTATTGGGGACGGTGCGGGCTACGAAGATGAACGAAGCCAAGGCAACAAACTAAATTTTCTCGTAGTTCTATTTTGATTTAGTTGAATTCAAGATAGAAATCATGAATGGCAGCTGATGCTTTGTCGGAAATTGATTCGATGAGTGACAAACGACCGTGTAATGGGTATTGGGGACGGTGCGGGCTACGGAGATAAACGAATCCAAGGCAACAAACTACATTTTCTTGAAGTTCTTTTTTGATTAAGTTCAATTCGAGATAGAAATCATGAATGGCAGCTGAGATGCTCGGTCGGAGATTGATTCGATGAGTGACAAACGACCGTGTAATGGGTATTGGGGACGGTGCGGGCTACGAAGATGAACGAATCCAAGGCAACAAAAACTACATTTTCTTGAAGTAATATTTTGATTAAGTTGAATTCGAGATAGAAATCATGAATGGCAGCTGATGCTCTGTCGGATATTGATTCAATGAGTGACAAACGACCGTGTAGAGGGTATTGGGGACGGTGCGGGCTACGAAGATGAACGAAGTTAAGGCAACAAACTACACTTTCTGGAAGTTCTATTTTGATTAAGTTAAATTCGAGATAGAAATCATGAATGGCATCTGATGCTCTGGCGGAGATTGATTTGATGAGTGACAAACGACCGTGTAATGGGTATTGGGGACGGTGCGGGCTACGGAGATAAACGAATCCAAGGCAACAAACTACATTTTCTCGAAGTTCTACCTTGTTTAAGTAGAATTCAAGATAGAAGTTATGAATGGCAGCTGATGCTCTGTCGGAGATTGATTCGACGAGTGACAAACGATCGTTTAGTGGGTATCGGGGACGGTGCGGGCTACGAAGATAAACGAATCCAAGGCAACAAACTACATTTTCTTGGAGTTCTATTTTGGTTAAGTTGAAGTTAAGATAGAAGTCATGAATGGCAGCTGATGCTCTGGCGGAGATTGATTCGATGAGTGATAAACGACCGTGTAATGGGTATTGAGGACGGTGCGGGCTACGGTGATAAACGAATCCAAGGCAATAAACTACATTTTCTTGAAGTTCTATTTTGATTGAGTTAAACTCAAGATAGAAATCATGAATGGCATCTGATGATCTGGCGAAGATTGATTCGATGAGTGACAAACGACCGTGTCATGGGTATTGGGGAAGGTGCGGGCTACGAAGATAAACGAAGCCAAGGCAACAAACTACATTTTCTCGAAGTTCTACCTTGTTCAAGTAGAATTCGAGATAGAAATCATGAGTGGCAGCTGATGCTCTGTCGGAGATTGATTCGATGAGTGACAAACGACCGTGTAATGAGTATTGGGGACGGTGCAGGGTACGAAGATGAACGAAGCCAAGGCAACAAACTACATTTTCTCGAAGATCTACCTTGTTTGAGTAGAATTCAAGATAGAAATCATGAATGGCAGCTGATGCTCTGGCGGAGATTGATTCGATCAGTGACAAACGACCGTGTAATGGGTATTGGGGACGGTGCGGGCTACGGAGATAAACGAACCCAAGGCAACAAACTACATTTTCTTGAAGTTCTTTTTTTAATGAAGTTGAATTCGAGATAGAAATCATGAATGGCAGCTGATGCTCTGTCGGAGATTGATTCGATGAGTGACAAACGACCGTGTCATGGGTATTGGGGAAGGTGCGGGCTACGAAGATAAACGAATCCAAGGCAACAAACTACATTTTCTTGAAGTTCTATTTTTGTTAAGTTGAAGTTAAGATAGAAATCATGAATGGCAGCTGATGCTCAGGCGGAGATTGATTCGATGAGTGACAAACGACCGTGTAATGAGTATTGGGGACGGTGCAGGCTACGGTGATAAACGAATCCAAGGCAATAAACTACATTTTCTTGAAGTTCTATTTTGATTGAGTTAAATTCAAGATAGAAATCATGAATGGCATCTGATGATCTGGCGGAGATTGATTCGATGAGTGACAAACGACCGTGTCATGGGTATTGGGGACGGTGCGGGCTACGAAGATGAACGAATCCAAGGCAACAAACTACATTTTCTTGAAGTAATATTTTGATTGAGTTGAATTCGAGATAGAAATCATGAATGGCAGCTGATGCTCTGTCGGATATTGATTCAATGAGTGACAAACGACCGTGTAGAGGGTATTGGGGACGGTGCGGGCTACGAAGATGAACGAAGTTAAGGTAACAAACTACATTTTCTGGAAGTTCTATTTTGATTAAGTTAAATTCGAGATAGAAATCATGAATGGCATCTGATGCTCTGGCGGAGATTGATTTGATGAGTGACAAACGACCGTGTAATGGGTATTGGGGACGGTGCGGGCTACGGAGATAAACGAATCCAAGGCAACAAACTACATTTTCTCGAAGTTCTACCTTGTTTAAGTAGAATTCAAGATAAAAGTTATGAATGGCAGCCGATGCTCTGGCGGAGATTGATTTGATGAGTGACAAACGACCGTGTAATGGGTATTGGGGACGGTGCGGGCTACGGAGATAAACGAATCCAAGGCAACAAACTACATTTTCTCGAAGATCTACCTTGTTTGAGTAGAATTCAAGATAGAAATTATGAATGGCAGCTGATGCTCTGTCGGAGATTGATTCGACGAGTGACAAACGACCGTGTAATGGGTATTGGGGACGGTGCGGGCTACGGAGATAAACGAGCCCAAGGCAACAAACTACATTTTCTTGAAGTTCTATTTTGGTTAAGTTGAAGTTAAGATAGAAATCATGAATGGCAGCTGAGATGCTCTGTCGGAAATTGATTCGATGAGTGACAAACGACCGTGTAATGGGTATTGGGGACGGTGCGGGCTACGAAGATGAACGAAGCCAAGGCAACACACTACATTTTTCTCGAAGTTCTATTTCGATTAAGTCGAATTCGAAATAGAAATCATGAATGGCAGCTGATGCTCTGTCGGAGATTGATTCGATGAGTGACAAACGACCGTGTCATGGGTATTGGGGAAGGTGCGGGCTACGAAGATAAACGAATCCAAGGCAACAAACTACATTTTCTTGAAGTAATATTTTGATTAAGTTGAATTCGAGATAGAAATCATGAATGACAGCTGATGCTCTGTCGGATATTGATTCGATCAGTGACAAACGACCGTGTAATGGGTATTGGGGACGGTGCGGGCTACGGTGATGAACGAATCCAAGGCAATAAACTACATTTTTTTGAAGTTCTATTTTGAATAAGTTGAATTCAAGATAGAAATCATGAATAGCAGCTGATGCTCTGTCGGAGATTGATTCGATGAGTGACAAACGACCGTGTAATAGGTATTGGGGACGGTGCGGGCTACGGAGATCAACGAATCCAAGGCAACAAACTACATTTTCTTGAAGTTCTATCTTGTTTAAGTAGAATTCAAGATAGAAATTATGAATGGCAGCTGATGCTCTGTCGGAGATTGAATCAACGAGTGACAAACGATCGTTTAGTGGGTATCGGGGACGGTGCGGGCTACGAAGATAAACGAATCCAAGGCAACAAACTACATTTTCTTGAAGTTCTATTTTGGTTAAGTTGAAGTTAAGATAGAAAGCATGAATGGCAGCTGATGCTCTGGCGGAGATTGATTCGATGAGTGATAAACGACCGTGTAATGGGTATTGGGGACGGTGCGGGCTACGGTGATAAACGAATCCAAGGCAATAAACTACATTTTCTTGAAGTTCTATTTTGATTAAGTTGAATTCAAGATAGAAATCATGAATGGCAGCTGATGCTTTGTCGGAGATTGATTTGATGAGTGACAAACGACCGTGTAATGGGTATTGGGGACGGTGCGGGCTACGAAGATGAACGAAGCCAAGGCAACAAACTACATTTTCTGGAAGTTCTATTTTGATTAAGTTAAATTTGAGATAGAAATCATGAATGGCATCTGATGATCTGGCGGAGATTGATTCGATGAGTGACAAACGACCGTGTCATGGGTATTGGGGAAGGTGCGGGCTACGAAGATAAACGAAGCCAAGGCAACAAACTACATTTTCTCGAAGTTCTACCTTGTTCAAGTAGAATTCGAGATAGAAATCATGAATGGCAGCTGATGCTCTGTCGGAGATTGATTCGATGAGTGACAAACGACCGTGTAATGAGTATTGGGGACGGTGCAGGGTACGAAGATGAACGAAGCCAAGGCAACAAACTACATTTTCTCGAAGATCTACCTTGTTTGAGTAGAATTCAAGATAGAAATTATGAATGGCAGCTGATGCTCTGTCGGAGATTGATTCGACGAGTGACAAACGACCGTGTAATGGGTATTGGGGACGGTTCCGGCTACGGAGATAAACGAACCCAAGGCAACAAACTACATTTTCTTGAAGTTCTTTTTTTAATGAAGTTGAATTCGAGATAGAAATCATGAATGGCAGCTAAGATGCTCTGTCGGAAATTGATTCGATGAGTGACAAACGACCGTGTCATGGGTATTGGGGAAGGTGCGGGCTACGAAGATAAACGAATCCAAGGCAACAAACTACATTTTCTCGAAGATCTACCTTGTTTGAGTAGAATTCAAGATAGAAATTATGAATGGCAGCTGATGCTCTGTCGGAGATTGATTCGACGAGTGACAAACGACCGTGTAATGGGTATTGGGGACGGTGCGGGCTACGGAGAGTAACTCATACCGCCACCTGGTCAAGGTGGGCGGCAGCGGAGTTGAACGTGGCTAGCACCTTTCTCAACACACACGAGAACACACACGTGATACGGCACGGAAAGGCAATTTTATCTAAGAAAAGGGCAGGATGCAATAAGCATTATGAAGATTGAGGATGAGACGGCTTGTCGGAGTTCTTATATACTCCTTGAAGACGTGGGCTGGGGAGAGTGCTGGCGGCGGCCGGGAGATCGCCGGCAGGCGATTGTGGCCTGGAATGACAACAAATTATCATTTGTCTCGGACATGAAGTGGAGCGATCATGAGGGTGGTGTGGAAAGTGTTGCAATGGGATGTAGGTTGATTGGTCAGTTGGTCTTTGAGGAATGTTGCCAGAAGGCTCTCTCTCTCTAACTGTCTGCCTGTACTCTCTCTCTCAGTGATTCACCCATGATGTGATGCGCGGGTGAGAGAGAGGAGAGTGCGAGGATGAGAGAGATGATAGATCAGAAGCACGTGCCATGCGCGTGTGATGCGCGTGCGAAGCGTGAGGCTGGGCACATGTGACACGCGTGTGATATGCGTGTAATGCGCGTGTGCTGCGTGTGCGGTACATGAGCGAGGGCACATGCGATGCGCATGTGTGAGAGATGATCCAGTGATGCGCGTGTGAGAGAGATGTATCAGAGATGCGCGTGCGAGAGAGACGAGTCATCGAAGCTCGCGTGCGAGACATGATAGCATCAGAGAGTGTTGCTTGAGAGCGTGCTAATTATCCGTGTGCGCAGCATACGTCACAGCTATCCCCATTGCGGGTTGCCGACCTCGGCAATTGGAAAAAAGTACCCACCGAAAGAAGGGAGGAATGGTGGCGATAAGCCGAGTAGTGAGTGAGTGGCGAAAAGCCCATTTAAGGGGTGCTCGGTCGACCGCTTGGGAGCTCTCTCTGTGTCGCTGGTTGTGTAGCGCGGCGTCTGGTCGCTTTTGTGCGGTCTGCTGATTCGTTCCCAGACTCGCACGTCGCGCCAGTCGACTTCCTTGCTGTCGTCTGCGGCTGCGGCAGAGAGGTTCTCGGGCTCCTCCGGCTCGTCGGGCGTGGTGTTCGACGGCGATCGCTCGGCTCCTGCGTCGGATGCGTTATCCGATTCCAAGTCGGATAGGTATTCCAGGGTCGCTTCGTCTGAGGAGTCGTTGTCGTCTTCCTCCTCGTAGTCGAGTTCCTCGCCGGCATCGGGGTCGTCGATGAGGGTTGTCGTGGTGTCCATGTGCTCTTCGGGAGCGGTCAGTTGTGCGCCCATTCCGGCCGAGCTGGGGGTTGCCTTGCCGGCCGCCGCTGGGATAGCGGGTGTTCCGTCGTCGGTGGGGGGAACGCGACGACTCTTCTTAGGTGGTGTCGCCGATGGTGGTGGGAAATCCCTGTCGTAATCGAGGAAGATGTCATCAGGAGATCGCGTGGCTTCTCTGCTGCGTGTCCACGGGGAATGAACTGCGCGGCCTTCCTGGACGTCGACGGGTGGCAGCAGGCCGCTGGTCGGAGTGGGCGGGGTAGCCATCAGATCGTCGTCGTGGAGAATGGCCGAGTCGGGTGTGGCCAGATCCATCAGATCCATGCCTTCTTTCAGGAGGGCGGTCTCCGGTGTGTCGATGTTGAGCGGCGCCACCTCGGCCAGGTACGGTGGCGACTCGCAGTGTGTGGTGGAGTTGGTCGTGGTCACGCTGGTGGGTCTGGCTTGCGAGAAGATGTTGGCGCGCCAGAAAGAGATGTCCGAAAAGGCTCGTGTGTCCTCGTCAGTCGCGGGCACAGAACTCGCAGCTGTGTCGTCGCGCGTGGTGTGGTCGACGACGGTGGTCGGATCGTCAATGTTGTTCTCGGCGCACGACGTGGTCGGCAGGTCGCATTCGGTGTAGGGTGAGGCTTGGGTGTCGATGGTGGGCGCTTCGACGGGCTCGGGGTGTGTGGAGTCGTCTTCAGCATGGATGGTGTCGGTGGGTGTGTCGGCGGCGGGCGTGGTGTCCGTGGCGGGGGTCTGGTCGCAGTCGGCGGAGTCGGCGGGGAGGGTGGCGGGAACGGCGGGTAGGCGTGATGAGATAGAGTCGCAATAAGCGGAAGTGGGGTCGGTGGGTGTGGCGGCGGCGGGCGTGGTGTCCGTGGCGGGGGTCTGGTCTCAGTCGGCGGAGTCGGCGGGGAGGGTGGCGGGAACGGCGGGTAGGCGTGATGAGATAGAGTCGCAATAAGCGGAAGTGGGGTCGGTGAGTACGTCCGGGGGCTGACGCGTCGGATCTTCCGACGACATCTCGCCTGAAATGAGATACAATTATTCGGGGTTGACGTGATTAGAATATATACGCGGCGCGATAATATTTTGGAACAGAAAGACAGTCAGCAGAGATATGTAAGTTCTGGTCGCGATAAGCGGTCGAGGTGGCTCGGGGAGAGTCTGGCTCTGGACGGTCCGTGGGGAATATAGGATATAGAGAAAATAGGTCGTAGGAATGCAGTGTCGGGTGGTGGCTGATCGTCCAACGCCCTGAAATGAACAGCTGATTACTTATTCTGTTTTGCTGCGAGTCTCGTATTGTAGCCGTGTTTCACTATGCTCTCGTCTGGACGCGTCGGTGGTGGTAGATTGTCCTGGCAGTGTCCCTCCACGTCAACTGGCTCGCTCTCGCCTTGCAGCACCTCCTCCTCGGTGGGTAGGGGTGCAGGGGATGAGCCGGCGGGGCCTGTAATTTCGAACACCTTTTTGAGGTGATTAACGTGTACTCGTTTCGGTCTAGAGTGGGGGCTGGAGATGCTCACGATGGTTGCGTGGGGATGTTCAAATTGTACTACTCTAAACTGCCCTATCCATGGGAGGCAGAGTTTTTTGCTCAGATCTCGTTTGGGTTGAAAATCGCGGTACCATACCCTGTCACCTGTTCGAATGTCAGATACCTTCAGTTGGGGTTTGTTGAACTGCTTCTCCCTGGCTGCTTCGGCCTCCTCCGCGTTGGCGGCCGCGGTCTTCCGGGCCGAGTGGATGCACGACGTGAAGGTTTCTTTGAAGACGCCTTCGCCGTTATAGTCTGGAATATGATTCTCATTATTGTGTTTGATTATGAGATCGACGTTGAATACCGGGTCTCTACCGTGTATGAGGAAAAAAGGTGTCTCTTTGGTGGAAGTGTGCACTGACGTGTTGTATGCGAATGTCATTGCCTGCAGGTGCACGTCCCAGTCTAGTTGGTTTTCGCTACTGTATACGCGGATCAGGTGTTGGATGGTGCCTATTGCCCTTTCAGAAATGCCGTTACCTGTGTGGTGATAAGGAGTGGCCAGATATCGATCGATGCGCAATAAGCGACTAATTTCCTCAATTACATGTCCTACTAGGTATGAGGCGTTATCGGTTACTAGTGTCCTCATGCACCCGTGCGCTTGCGGGGTCAAGTATACGGTCAGCCGCGGCCTCTGCCAGCCATGCTTCTACTTCGATGGCTTTGTTAATCGCGGCATGGAAGGTGGTGGGGCTCGACATGCGCACGTAGTACTTGATGTCTCTACGCAGACGTGACACAAATTCGGACAGCATTTTGTTCTTGAACTCGTCAGGGGTTGTGGTGGCTCGCACTAGTCTCAGCAGTTTCTCCGTATAGCTAGTGACTGACTCGCCTACAGATTGTTTATATGCCGATAAGGCCTGCTCCGCTACGGCGCGCTGAGTGGGGGATTCGAAGAATTCGGACAAGTGCTTAAAAAGCTCGTCGTAGTTGTTCTTTTTCGAGTCGTCTAGTTCTTCTGCTTTTTCGCGCGCAATTCCATCCAAATTCAAAAGTAGGTACCTGGCCTTTTGTTCCGACGAGAGAGAAGGCGCCCGAAAGTTCATGACGTCCTCCAGTTTGTGGCGCCACATGGAAAGTTGTTGATGAGGTGCGCCGGTAAACGGGGCAATCTTCTCCGCAAAGTCATCTAGCGCGTTTATGGAGATCGCTGGAGTCACGGCGGCGACACGAGTCGATACTTCCTGCAAAGAATTGCTAAGTCTCCTGTTCATAGCGTCTGTTTTGCGGGTGAGGTGGGTGAGGACCTGTCCACTAGTGTTAGACGAGCAGTGCTGCACTGCGTTCAGAGCCGTGACTACTGAGTCGCGCAGCTGCCTACCGTCTCGCGCGAACAAGGATGCAGTAGCGTCCAGGTCTGTCAGTGTGCCTTTCACTATGTCTATATACCTGGTAGGTTTTGGGATTACTACCTGACTTGCGGGGCGCGACGCCTCGGCGTCCTCCTCGCCGGACTCGGATGTCTGCCACGAAGTGGAGCCGAGGCTGGAAATGTCTGACTCATTATGACTGGAAGAGGGGCCACCGGCCGGGGTGTTATTGAAAGAGGCAGAAGCCTGGAGGTTGTTTGAAACAGAGGCAGAAGCCAGGGGATGGGTATCAGTAGTGGCAGAAGCCGTGATGTCACCAGGGGTTGCTGGAGGCAGTTTGGGAGTGTCTCCCGAGTTACTCATGGCGGTGCGAGGATACTGTATGTAGTTGAAACAGAGATGACGGTGCGAATGCGAGGCTGTGTTGCGAAAAAAGGGACGCGTAAGAGACGAGAGCGAGTGGGGGGAAGAGAGTGCGGATGGAGAGAGCGCGGTGAAAAAAAGGATAGTGGGGGGAGAACGGATGGGTGTGAGGATACAGTATGTGGTTGAAACAAAAAACGAGGCGCTGCGAGCGAGAGAAATGTGTGCGAAAGGGAACGGGCGAAAGCAGAGAGCGTGTGGAGAGGAGAGAGTGCGGAAGGAGAGAGCGTGGTGTAGTGATACAGTATCTGGTGTCGTTTTCGGGCAGATGTGTAATGGGACTGTGCGGCTCGACGCGGATTAGATCGAGAGAGGACTCAAGGATCAGAGGGAAGGGTGGCGAAAAGCCGACGCGAGAGTGAATTACCGCGGACGACAGGCGAAACTTGAAAAGCGGACGTAACAAACAGACAGCGGGCGCGCTATGGAACGGCAGTAGAGTCGCGAAAAGCGGAGATAATTCTGACTACGGAACTGTAAGAAGTGCTGAAAAAGCAACAGCGGGTTCGCTGCTCGCAACGCTGCACACGCTGCTCAAAAACCTCGGAGGCAGGGGTCAAACATCCTACCGCGTTCACAGGGGTCACAACATCCTGTCTCTCATGTATGGGGGTCGTTCATCCCATGTCTACTCGAACAGTGGCCAACCACTCCGCTCGGGGAGTGGGTTTACTACTACGTACTGATGGGGTCGCCATGCCAATACGGGTCAAACTTCAAATGCGGTGCAAAAAGCACTCTTCTCGAAACAAACGCGCAATCTGCCGGTGGGGTGTGCGAAGGGAGGGTGAAATGCCAACGTTTACGCGGGAAGCGGTCGCTGGACCAGAGAGACAGAGACCCGGGAGGAGAGAGAGGGGTGGAAAGTCTTATTAAATAACAATAAGATGCTCGCTGCTACCAGTAACTCATACCGCCACCTGGTCAAGGTGGGCGGCAGCGGAGTTGAACGTGGCTAGCACCTTTCTCAACACACACGAGAACACACACGTGATACGGCACGGAAAGGCAATTTTATCTAAGAAAAGGGCAGGATGCAATAAGCATTATGAAGATTGAGGATGAGACGGCTTGTCGGAGTTCTTATATACTCCTTGAAGACGTGGGCTGGGGAGAGTGCTGGCGGCGGCCGGGAGATCGCCGGCAGGCGATTGTGGCCTGGAATGACAACAAATTATCATTTGTCTCGGACATGAAGTGGAGCGATCATGAGGGTGGTGTGGAAAGTGTTGCAATGGGATGTAGGTTGATTGGTCAGTTGGTCTTTGAGGAATGTTGCCAGAAGGCTCTCTCTCTCTAACTGTCTGCCTGTACTCTCTCTCTCAGTGATTCACCCATGATGTGATGCGCGGGTGAGAGAGAGGAGAGTGCGAGGATGAGAGAGATGATAGATCAGAAGCACGTGCCATGCGCGTGTGATGCGCGTGCGAAGCGTGAGGCTGGGCACATGTGACACGCGTGTGATATGCGTGTAATGCGCGTGTGCTGCGTGTGCGGTACATGAGCGAGGGCACATGCGATGCGCATGTGTGAGAGATGATCCAGTGATGCGCGTGTGAGAGAGATGTATCAGAGATGCGCGTGCGAGAGAGACGAGTCATCGAAGCTCGCGTGCGAGACATGATAGCATCAGAGAGTGTTGCTTGAGAGCGTGCTAATTATCCGTGTGCGCAGCATACGTCACAGTATTGGGGACGGTGCGGGCTACGAAGATGAACGAAGCCAAGGCAACAAACTAAAATTTCTTGAAGTTCTATTTTGATTAAGTTGAATTCGAGATAGAAATCATGAATGGCAGCTGATGCTCTGTCGGAGATTGATTCGATGAGTGACAAACGACCGTGTAATGGGTATTGGGGACGGTGCGGGCTACGAAGATGAACGAAGCCAAGGCAACAAACTAAATTTTCTTGAAGTTCTATTTTGATTAAGTTGAATTCGAGATAGAAATCATGAATGGCAGCTGATGCTCTGTCGGAGATTGATTCGATGAGTGACAAACGACCGTGTAATGGGTATTGGGGACGGTGCGGGCTACGAAGATGAACGAAGCCAAGGCAACAAACTACATTTTCTGGAAGTTCTGTTTTGGTTAAGTTGAATTTAAAATAGAAATCATGAATGGCAGCTGATGCTCTGTCGGAGATTGATTCGATGAGTGACAAACGACCGTGTAATGGGTATTGGGGACGGTGCGGGCTACGAAGATGAACGAAGCCAAGGCAACAAACTACATTTTCTCGAAGTTCTACCTTGTTTAAGTAGAATTCAAGATAAAAATTATGAATGGCAGCTGATGCTCTGTCGGAGATTGATTCGACGACTGACAAACGATCGTGTATTGGGTATCGGGGACGGTGCGGGCTACGAAGATGAACGAAGCCAAGGCAACAAACTACATTTTCTCGAAGTTCTACCTTGTTTAAGTAGAATTCAAGATAGAAATTATGAATGGCAGCTGATGCTCTGTCGGAGATTGATTCGACGAGTGACAAACGATCGTTTAGTGGGTATCGGGGACGGTGCGGGCTACGAAGATGAACGAAGCCAAGGCAACAAACTACACTTTCTGGAAGTTCTATTTTGATTAAGTTGTATTCGAGATAGAAATTATGAATGGCAGCTGATGCTCTGTCGGAGATTGATTCGACGAGTGACAAATGATCGTGTAATGGGTATCGGGGACGGTGCGGGCTACGAAGATGAACGAAGCCAAGGCAACAAACTACATTTTCTTGAAGTTCTATTACGATTGAGTTGAATTCGAGATAGAAATCATGAATGGCAGCTGATGCTCTGTCGGAGATTGATTCGATGAGTGACAAACGACCGTGTAATGGGTATTGGGGACGGTGCGGGCTACGAAGATGAACGAAGCAAAGGCAACAAACTACATTTTCTCGAAGTTCTACCTTGTTTAAGTAGAATTCAAGATAGAAATTTTGAATGGCAGCTGATGCTCTGTCGGAGATTGATTCGACGAGTGACAAACGATCGTTTAGTGGGTATCGGGGACGGTGCGGGCTACGAAGATGAACGAAGCCAAGGCAACAAACTACATTTTCTTGAAAATCTATTTCGATTAAGTTGAATTCGAGATAGAAAGCATGAATGGCAGCTGATGCTCTGTCGGAGATTGATTCGACGAGTGACAAATGATCGTGTAATGGGTATCGGGGACGGTGCGGGCTACGAAGATGAACGAAGCCAAGGCAACAAACTACATTTTCTTGAAGTTCTATTTCGATTAAGTTGAATTCGAGATAGAAATCATGAATGGCAGCTGATGCTCTGTCGGAGATTGATTCGACGACTGACAAACGATCGTGTAATGGGTATCGGGGACGGTGCGGGCTACGGTGATAAACGAATCCAAGGCAACAAACTACATTTTCTTGAAGTTCTATTTTGATTAAGTTGAATTTAAGATAGAAATCATGAATAGCAGCTGATGCTCTGTCGGATATTGATTCAATGAGTGACAAACGACCGTGTAATGGGTATTGGGGACGGTGCGGGCTACGAAGATGAACGAAGCCAAGGCAACAAACTAAATTTTCTTGAAGTTCTATTTTGATTAAGTTGAATTCGAAATAGAAATCATGAATGGCAGCTGATGCTCTGTCGGAGATTGATTCGACGAGTGACAAATGATCGTGTAATGGGTATCGGGGACGGTGCGGGCTACGAAGATGAACGAAGCCAAGGCAACAAACTACATTTTTTTGAAGTTCTATTACGATTGAGTTGAATTCGAGATAGAAATCATGAATGGCAGCTGATGCTCTGTCGGAGATTGATTCGATGAGTGACAAACGACCGTGTAATGGGTATTGGGGACGGTGCGGGCTACGAAGATGAACGAAGCAAAGGCAACAAACTACATTTTCTCGAAGTTCTACCTTGTTTAAGTAGAATTCAAGATAGAAATTTTGAATGGCAGCTGATGCTCTGTCGGAGATTGATTCGACGAGTGACAAACGATCGTTTAGTGGGTATCGGGGACGGTGCGGGCTACGAAGATGAACGAAGCCAAGGCAACAAACTACATTTTCTTGAAAATCTATTTCGAATAAGTTGAATTCGAGATAGAAAGCATGAATGGCAGCTGATGCTCTGTCGGAGATTGATTCGACGAGTGACAAATGATCGTGTAATGGGTATCGGGGACGGTGCGGGCTACGAAGATGAACGAAGCCAAGGCAACAAACTACATTTTCTTGAAGTTCTATTTCGATTAAGTTGAATTCGAGATAGAAATCATGAATGGCAGCTGATGCTCTGTCGGAGATTGATTCGACGACTGACAAACGATCGTGTAATGGGTATCGGGGACGGTGCGGGCTACGGTGATAAACGAATCCAAGGCAACAAACTACATTTTCTTGAAGTTCTATTTTGATTAAGTTGAATTTAAGATAGAAATCATGAATAGCAGCTGATGCTCTGTCGGATATTGATTCAATGAGTGACAAACGACCGTGTAATGGGTATTGGGGACGGTGCGGGCTACGAAGATGAACGAAGCCAAGGCAACAAACTAAATTTTCTTGAAGTTCTATTTTGATTAAGTTGAATTCGAAATAGAAATCATGAATGGCAGCTGATGCTCTGTCGGAGATTGATTCGATGAGTGACAAACGACCGTGTAATGGGTATTGGGGACGGTGCGGGCTACGAAGATGAACGAAGCCAAGGCAACAAACTACATTTTCTGGAAGTTCTGTTTTGGTTAAGTTGAATTTAAAATAGAAATCATGAATGGCAGCTGATGCTCTGTCGGAGATTGATTCGATGAGTGACAAACGACCGTGTTCTACCTTGTTTAAGTAGGTATTGGGGACGGTGCGGGCTACGAAGATGAACGAAGCCAAGGCAACAAACTACATTTTCTCGAAGTTCTACCTTGTTTAAGTAGAATTCAAGATAAAAATTATGAATGGCAGCTGATGCTCTGTCGGAGATTGATTCGACGACTGACAAACGATCGTGTATTGGGTATCGGGGACGGTGCGGGCTACGAAGATGAACGAAGCCAAGGCAACAAACTACATTTTCTTGAAGTTCTACCTTGTTTAAGTAGAATTCAAGATAGAAATTATGAATGGCAGCTGATGCTCTGTCGGAGATTGATTCGACGAGTGACAAACGATCGTTTAGTGGGTATCGGGGACGGTGCGGGCTACGAAGATGAACGAAGCCAAGGCAACAAACTACACTTTCTGGAAGTTCTATTTTGATTAAGTTGTATTCGAGATAGAAGTTATGAATGGCAGCTGATACTCTGTCGGAGATTGATTCGACGAGTGACAAATGATCGTGTAATGGGTATCGGGGACGGTGCGGGCTACGAAGATGAACGAAGCCAAGGCAACAAACTACATTTTCTTGAAGTTCTATTACGATTAAGTTGAATTCGAGATAGAAATCATGAATGGCAGCTGATGCTCTGTCGGAGATTGATTCGATGAGTGACAAACGACCGTGTAATGGGTATTGGGGACGGTGCGGGCTACGAAGATGAACGAAGCAAAGGCAACAAACTACATTTTCTCGAAGTTCTACCTTGTTTAAGTAGAAATCAAGATAGAAATTTTGAATGGCAGCTGATGCTCTGTCGGAGATTGATTCGACGAGTGACAAACGATCGTTTAGTGGGTATCGGGGACGGTGCGGGCTACGAAGATGAACGAAGCCAAGGCAACAAACTACGCTTTCTTGAAAATCTATTTCGATTAAGTTGAATTCGAGATAGAAAGCATGAATGGCAGCTGATGCTCTGTCGGAGATTGATTCGACGAGTGACAAATGATCGTGTAATGGGTATCGGGGACGGTGCGGGCTACGAAGATGAACGAAGCCAAGGCAACAAACTACATTTTCTTGAAGTTCTATTTCGATTAAGTTGAATTCGAGATAGAAATCATGAATGGCAGCTGATGCTCTGTCGGAGATTGATTCGACGACTGACAAACGATCGTGTAATGGGTATCGGGGACGGTGCGGGCTACGGTGATAAACGAATCCAAGGCAACAAACTACATTTTCTTGAAGTTCTATTTTGATTAAGTTGAATTTAAGATAGAAATCATGAATAGCAGCTGATGCTCTGTCGGATATTGATTCAATGAGTGACAAACGACCGTGTAATGGGTATTGGGGACGGTGCGGGCTACGAAGATGAACGAAGCCAAGGCAACAAACTACATTTTCTGGAAGTTCTGTTTTGGTTAAGTTGAATTTAAAATAGAAATCATGAATGGCAGCTGATGCTCTGTCGGAGATTGATTCGATGAGTGACAAACGACCGTGTAATGGGTATTGGGGACGGTGCGGGCTACGAAGATGAACGAAGCCAAGGCAACAAACTACATTTTCTCGAAGTTCTACCTTGTTTAAGTAGAATTCAAGATAAAAATTATGAATGGCAGCTGATGCTCTGTCGGAGATTGATTCGACGACTGACAAACGATCGTGTATTGGGTATCGGGGACGGTGCGGGCTACGAAGATGAACGAAGCCAAGGCAACAAACTACATTTTCTTGAAGTTCTACCTTGTTTAAGTAGAATTCAAGATAGAAATTATGAATGGCAGCTGATGCTCTGTCGGAGATTGATTCGACGAGTGACAAACGATCGTTTAGTGGGTATCGGGGACGGTGCGGGCTACGAAGATGAACGAAGCCAAGGCAACAAACTACACTTTCTGGAAGTTCTATTTTGATTAAGTTGTATTCGAGATAGAAATTATGAATGGCAGCTGATACTCTGTCGGAGATTGATTCGACGAGTGACAAATGATCGTGTAATGGGTATCGGGGACGGTGCGGGCTACGAAGATGAACGAAGCCAAGGCAACAAACTACATTTTCTTGAAGTTCTATTACGATTAAGTTGAATTCGAGATAGAAATCATGAATGGCAGCTGATGCTCTGTCGGAGATTGATTCGATGAGTGACAAACGACCGTGTAATGGGTATTGGGGACGGTGCGGGCTACGAAGATGAACGAAGCAAAGGCAACAAACTACATTTTCTCGAAGTTCTACCTTGTTTAAGTAGAAATCAAGATAGAAATTTTGAATGGCAGCTGATGCTCTGTCGGAGATTGATTCGACGAGTGACAAACGATCGTTTAGTGGGTATCGGGGACGGTGCGGGCTACGAAGATGAACGAAGCCAAGGCAACAAACTACGCTTTCTTGAAAATCTATTTTGATTAAGTTGAATTCGAGATAGAAAGCATGAATGGCAGCTGATGCTCTGTCGGAGATTGATTCGACGAGTGACAAATGATCGTGTAATGGGTATCGGGGACGGTGCGGGCTACGAAGATGAACGAAGCCAAGGCAACAAACTACATTTTCTTGAAGTTCTATTTCGATTAAGTTGAATTCGAGATAGAAATCATGAATGGCAGCTGATGCTCTGTCGGAGATTGATTCGACGACTGACAAACGATCGTGTAATGGGTATCGGGGACGGTGCGGGCTACGGTGATAAACGAATCCAAGGCAACAAACTACATTTTCTTGAAGTTCTATTTTGATTAAGTTGAATTTAAGATAGAAATCATGAATAGCAGCTGATGCTCTGTCGGATATTGATTCAATGAGTGACAAACGACCGTGTAATGGGTATTGGGGACGGTGCGGGCTACGAAGATGAACGAAGCCAAGGCAACAAACTAAATTTTCTTGAAGTTCTATTTTGATTAAGTTGAATTCGAGATAGAAATCATGAATGGCAGCTGATGCTCTGTCGGAGATTGATTCGATGAGTGACAAACGACCGTGTAATGGGTATTGGGGACGGTGCGGGCTACGAAGATGAACGAAGCCAAGGCAACAAACTACATTTTCTGGAAGTTCTGTTTTGGTTAAGTTGAATTTAAAATAGAAATCATGAATGGCAGCTGATGCTCTGTCGGAGATTGATTCGATGAGTGACAAACGACCGTGTAATGGGTATTGGGGACGGTGCGGGCTACGAAGATGAACGAAGCCAAGGCAACAAACTACATTTTCTCGAAGTTCTACCTTGTTTAAGTAGAATTCAAGATAAAAATTATGAATGGCAGCTGATGCTCTGTCGGAGATTGATTCGACGACTGACAAACGATCGTGTATTGGGTATCGGGGACGGTGCGGGCTACGAAGATGAACGAAGCCAAGGCAACAAACTACATTTTCTCGAAGTTCTACCTTGTTTAAGTAAAATTCAAGATAGAAATTATGAATGGCAGCTGATGCTCTGTCGGAGATTGATTCGACGAGTGACAAATGATCGTGTAATGGGTATCGGGGACGGTGCGGGCTACGAAGATGAACGAAGCCAAGGCAACAAACTACATTTTCTTGAAGTTCTATTACGATTAAGTTGAATTCGAGATAGAAATCATGAATGGCAGCTGATGCTCTGTCGGAGATTGATTCGATGAGTGACAAACGACCGTGTAATGGGTATTGGGGACGGTGCGGGCTACGAAGATGAACGAAGCAAAGTAGGGACCGCAACGTGAGGTGTAGAGTATGTGTCGAAATCATGTAACATTTTATGACTGGACGCGTTACTTCTTCTAATTAGCGTAGAACGATTCGCCCTTCCGCGCTGATTCCAACGGTATTCGATTTATGGGAAAACGTGCCCCGTAAAGTATTGAAAATCGATAAAGAGTGATATGATGACGTCATATTTCTTTGATCTAGCCGCCATTGCCCAAAAAGAGTAATGAAAATTGATGTCATATGAGACGTATTTAATCAAGTACTGATTGATTACAATCAAACAAAGCATAGTGGTACTATTAGAAACGAATATATTCATAATTTGACCATGAATGACGTCATCAGTTCTTTGATCTAGCCGCCCTCTGTCGCACTTTCCCTGTGTGAGCGCGCGCTCGGGTGCGCGCGCGCAGCGCGGAATTAGAGCGCAATGTGAATGATGAACCCTATGAACATTATATATTTTTGAAATCAGCTAAAGACGAACTACATTAACAAGTCAATTGCGTCACCATATCCGGACATCTGAAAATCTCATTGTGGTCCCTAGAAGCAAAGGCAACAAACTACATTTTCTCGAAGTTCTACCTTGTTTAAGTAGAATTCAAGATAGAAATTTTGAATGGCAGCTGATGCTCTGTCGGAGATTGATTCGATGAGTGACAAACGACCGTGTAATGGGTATTGGGGACGGTGCGGGCTACGAAGATGAACGAAGCCAAGGGAACAAACTACATTTTCTGGAAGTTCTATTTTGGTTAAGTTGAATTTGAAATAGAAATCATGAATGGCAGCTGATGCTCTGTCGGAGATTGATTCGACGAGTGACAAACGATCGTTTAGTGGGTATCGGGGACGGTGCGGGCTACGAAGATGAACGAAGCCAAGGCAACAAACTACACTTTCTGGAAGTTCTATTTTGATTAAGTTGTATTCGAGATAGAAATTATGAATGGCAGCTGATGCTCTGTCGGAGATTGATTCGACGAGTGACAAATGATCGTGTAATGGGTATCGGGGACGGTGCGGGCTACGAAGATGAACGAAGCCAAGGCAACAAACTACATTTTCTTAAAGTTCTATTACGATTGAGTTGAATTCGAGATAGAAATCATGAATGGCAGCTGATGCTCTGTCGGAGATTGATTCGATGAGTGACAAACGACCGTGTAATGGGTATTGGGGACGGTGCGGGCTACGAAGATGAACGAAGCAAAGGCAACAAACTACATTTTCTCGAAGTTCTACCTTGTTTAAGTAGAATTCAAGATAGAAATTTTGAATGGCAGCTGATGCTCTGTCGGAGATTGATTCGACGAGTGACAAACGATCGTTTAGTGGGTATCGGGGACGGTGCGGGCTACGAAGATGAACGAAGCCAAGGCAACAAACTACATTTTCTTGAAAATCTATTTCGATTAAGTTGAATTCGAGATAGAAAGCATGAATGGCAGCTGATGCTCTGTCGGAGATTGATTCGACGAGTGACAAATGATCGTGTAATGGGTATCGGGGACGGTGCGGGCTACGAAGATGAACGAAGCCAAGGCAACAAACTACATTTTCTTGAAGTTCTATTTCGATTAAGTTGAATTCGAGATAGAAATCATGAATGGCAGCTGATGCTCTGTCGGAGATTGATTCGACGACTGACAAACGATCGTGTAATGGGTATCGGGGACGGTGCGGGCTACGGTGATAAACGAATCCAAGGCAACAAACTACATTTTCTTGAAGTTCTATTTTGATTAAGTTGAATTTAAGATAGAAATCATGAATAGCAGCTGATGCTCTGTCGGATATTGATTCAATGAGTGACAAACGACCGTGTAATGGGTATTGGGGACGGTGCGGGCTACGAAGATGAACGAAGCCAAGGCAACAAACTAAATTTTCTTGAAGTTCTATTTTGATTAAGTTGAATTCGAAATAGAAATCATGAATGGCAGCTGATGCTCTGTCGGAGATTGATTCGATGAGTGACAAACGACCGTGTAATGGGTATTGGGGACGGTGCGGGCTACGAAGATGAACGAAGCCAAGGCAACAAACTACATTTTCTGGAAGTTCTGTTTTGGTTAAGTTGAATTTAAAATAGAAATCATGAATGGCAGCTGATGCTCTGTCGGAGATTGATTCGATGAGTGACAAACGACCGTGTAATGGGTATTGGGGACGGTGCGGGCTACGAAGATGAACGAAGCCAAGGCAACAAACTACATTTTCTCGAAGTTCTACCTTGTTTAAGTAGAATTCAAGATAAAAATTATGAATGGCAGCTGATGCTCTGTCGGAGATTGATTCGACGACTGACAAACGATCGTGTATTGGGTATCGGGGACGGTGCGGGCTACGAAGATGAACGAAGCCAAGGCAACAAACTACATTTTCTTGAAGTTCTACCTTGTTTAAGTAGAATTCAAGATAGAAATTATGAATGGCAGCTGATGCTCTGTCGGAGATTGATTCGACGAGTGACAAACGATCGTTTAGTGGGTATCGGGGACGGTGCGGGCTACGAAGATGAACGAAGCCAAGGCAACAAACTACACTTTCTGGAAGTTCTATTTTGATTAAGTTGTATTCGAGATAGAAATTATGAATGGCAGCTGATACTCTGTCGGAGATTGATTCGACGAGTGACAAATGATCGTGTAATGGGTATCGGGGACGGTGCGGGCTACGAAGATGAACGAAGCCAAGGCAACAAACTACATTTTCTTGAAGTTCTATTACGATTAAGAAGAATTCAAGATAGAAATTTTGAATGGCAGCTGATGCTCTGTCGGAGATTGATTCGACGAGTGACAAACGATCGTTTAGTGGGTATCGGGGACGGTGCGGGCTACGAAGATGAACGAAGCCAAGGCAACAAACTACGCTTTCTTGAAAATCTATTTCGATTAAGTTGAATTCGAGATAGAAAGCATGAATGGCAGCTGATGCTCTGTCGGAGATTGATTCGACGAGTGACAAATGATCGTGTAATGGGTATCGGGGACGGTGCGGGCTACGAAGATGAACGAAGCCAAGGCAACAAACTACATTTTCTTGAAGTTCTATTTCGATTAAGTTGAATTCGAGATAGAAATCATGAATGGCAGCTGATGCTCTGTCGGAGATTGATTCGACGACTGACAAACGATCGTGTAATGGGTATCGGGGACGGTGCGGGCTACGGTGATAAACGAATCCAAGGCAACAAACTACATTTTCTTGAAGTTCTATTTTGATTAAGTTGAATTTAAGATAGAAATCATGAATAGCAGCTGATGCTCTGTCGGATATTGATTCAATGAGTGACAAACGACCGTGTAATGGGTATTGGGGACGGTGCGGGCTACGAAGATGAACGAAGCCAAGGCAACAAACTAAATTTTCTTGAAGTTCTATTTTGATTAAGTTGAATTCGAGATAGAAATCATGAATGGCAGCTGATGCTCTGTCGGAGATTGATTCGATGAGTGACAAACGACCGTGTAATGGGTATTGGGGACGGTGCGGGCTACGAAGATGAACGAAGCCAAGGCAACAAACTACATTTTCTGGAAGTTCTGTTTTGGTTAAGTTGAATTTAAAATAGAAATCATGAATGGCAGCTGATGCTCTGTCGGAGATTGATTCGATGAGTGACAAACGACCGTGTAATGGGTATTGGGGACGGTGCGGGCTACGAAGATGAACGAAGCCAAGGCAACAAACTACATTTTCTCGAAGTTCTACCTTGTTTAAGTAGAATTCAAGATAAAAATTATGAATGGCAGCTGATGCTCTGTCGGAGATTGATTCGACGACTGACAAACGATCGTGTATTGGGTATCGGGGACGGTGCGGGCTACGAAGATGAACGAAGCCAAGGCAACAAACTACATTTTCTCGAAGTTCTACCTTGTTTAAGTAAAATTCAAGATAGAAATTATGAATGGCAGCTGATGCTCTGTCGGAGATTGATTCGACGAGTGACAAATGATCGTGTAATGGGTATCGGGGACGGTGCGGGCTACGAAGATGAACGAAGCCAAGGCAACAAACTACATTTTCTTGAAGTTCTATTACGATTAAGTTGAATTCGAGATAGAAATCATGAATGGCAGCTGATGCTCTGTCGGAGATTGATTCGATGAGTGACAAACGACCGTGTAATGGGTATTGGGGACGGTGCGGGCTACGAAGATGAACGAAGCAAAGCAAGCAAAGGCAACAAACTACATTTTCTCGAAGTTCTACCTTGTTTAAGTAGAATTCAAGATAGAAATTTTGAATGGCAGCTGATGCTCTGTCGGAGATTGATTCGATGAGTGACAAACGACCGTGTAATGGGTATTGGGGACGGTGCGGGCTACGAAGATGAACGAAGCCAAGGGAACAAACTACATTTTCTGGAAGTTCTATTTTGGTTAAGTTGAATTTGAAATAGAAATCATGAATGGCAGCTGATGCTCTGTCGGAGATTGATTCGATGAGTGACAAACGACCGTGTAATGGGTATTGGGGACGGTGCGGGCTACGAAGATGAACGAAGCCAAGGCAACAAACCAAATTTTCTCGAAGTTCTATTTTGATTAGGTTGAATTCAAGATAGAAATCATGAATGGCAGCTGATGCTCTGGCGGAGATTGATTCGATGAGTGACAAACGACCGTGTATTGGGTATTGGGGACGGTGCGGGCTACGGTGATAAACGAATCCAAGGCAACAAACTACATTTTCTTGAAGTTCTATTTTGATTAGGTTGAATTTAAGATAGAAAGCATGAATGGCAGCTGATGCTCTGTCGGAGATTGATTCGACGAGTGACAAATGATCGTGTAATGGGTATCGGGGACGGTGCGGGCTACGAAGATGAACGAAGCCAAGGCAACAAACTACATTTTCTTGAAGTTCTATTACGATTAAGTTGAATTCGAGATAGAAATCATGAATGGCAGCTGATGCTCTGTCGGAGATTGATTCGATGAGTGACAAACGACCGTGTAATGGGTATTGGGGACGGTGCGGGCTACGAAGATGAACGAAGCAAAGGCAACAAACTACATTTTCTCGAAGTTCTACCTTGTTTAAGTAGAAATCAAGATAGAAATTTTGAATGGCAGCTGATGCTCTGTCGGAGATTGATTCGACGAGTGACAAACGATCGTTTAGTGGGTATCGGGGACGGTGCGGGCTACGAAGATGAACGAAGCCAAGGCAACAAACTACGCTTTCTTGAAAATCTATTTCGATTAAGTTGAATTCGAGATAGAAAGCATGAATGGCAGCTGATGCTCTGTCGGAGATTGATTCGACGAGTGACAAATGATCGTGTAATGGGTATCGGGGACGGTGCGGGCTACGAAGATGAACGAAGCCAAGGCAACAAACTACATTTTCTTGAAGTTCTATTTCGATTAAGTTGAATTCGAGATAGAAATCATGAATGGCAGCTGATGCTCTGTCGGAGATTGATTCGACGACTGACAAACGATCGTGTAATGGGTATCGGGGACGGTGCGGGCTACGGTGATAAACGAATCCAAGGCAACAAACTACATTTTCTTGAAGTTCTATTTTGATTAAGTTGAATTTAAGATAGAAATCATGAATAGCAGCTGATGCTCTGTCGGATATTGATTCAATGAGTGACAAACGACCGTGTAATGGGTATTGGGGACGGTGCGGGCTACGAAGATGAACGAAGCCAAGGCAACAAACTACATTTTCTGGAAGTTCTGTTTTGGTTAAGTTGAATTTAAAATAGAAATCATGAATGGCAGCTGATGCTCTGTCGGAGATTGATTCGATGAGTGACAAACGACCGTGTAATGGGTATTGGGGACGGTGCGGGCTACGAAGATGAACGAAGCCAAGGCAACAAACTACATTTTCTCGAAGTTCTACCTTGTTTAAGTAGAATTCAAGATAAAAATTATGAATGGCAGCTGATGCTCTGTCGGAGATTGATTCGACGACTGACAAACGATCGTGTATTGGGTATCGGGGACGGTGCGGGCTACGAAGATGAACGAAGCCAAGGCAACAAACTACATTTTCTTGAAGTTCTACCTTGTTTAAGTAGAATTCAAGATAGAAATTATGAATGGCAGCTGATGCTCTGTCGGAGATTGATTCGACGAGTGACAAACGATCGTTTAGTGGGTATCGGGGACGGTGCGGGCTACGAAGATGAACGAAGCCAAGGCAACAAACTACACTTTCTGGAAGTTCTATTTTGATTAAGTTGTATTCGAGATAGAAATTATGAATGGCAGCTGATACTCTGTCGGAGATTGATTCGACGAGTGACAAATGATCGTGTAATGGGTATCGGGGACGGTGCGGGCTACGAAGATGAACGAAGCCAAGGCAACAAACTACATTTTCTTGAAGTTCTATTACGATTAAGTTGAATTCGAGATAGAAATCATGAATGGCAGCTGATGCTCTGTCGGAGATTGATTCGATGAGTGACAAACGACCGTGTAATGGGTATTGGGGACGGTGCGGGCTACGAAGATGAACGAAGCAAAGGCAACAAACTACATTTTCTCGAAGTTCTACCTTGTTTAAGTAGAAATCAAGATAGAAATTTTGAATGGCAGCTGATGCTCTGTCGGAGATTGATTCGACGAGTGACAAACGATCGTTTAGTGGGTATCGGGGACGGTGCGGGCTACGAAGATGAACGAAGCCAAGGCAACAAACTACGCTTTCTTGAAAATCTATTTCGATTAAGTTGAATTCGAGATAGAAAGCATGAATGGCAGCTGATGCTCTGTCGGAGATTGATTCGACGAGTGACAAATGATCGTGTAATGGGTATCGGGGACGGTGCGGGCTACGAAGATGAACGAAGCCAAGGCAACAAACTACATTTTCTTGAAGTTCTATTTCGATTAAGTTGAATTCGAGATAGAAATCATGAATGGCAGCTGATGCTCTGTCGGAGATTGATTCGACGACTGACAAACGATCGTGTAATGGGTATCGGGGACGGTGCGGGCTACGGTGATAAACGAATCCAAGGCAACAAACTACATTTTCTTGAAGTTCTATTTTGATTAAGTTGAATTTAAGATAGAAATCATGAATAGCAGCTGATGCTCTGTCGGATATTGATTCAATGAGTGACAAACGACCGTGTAATGGGTATTGGGGACGGTGCGGGCTACGAAGATGAACGAAGCCAAGGCAACAAACTAAATTTTCTTGAAGTTCTATTTTGATTAAGTTGAATTCGAGATAGAAATCATGAATGGCAGCTGATGCTCTGTCGGAGATTGATTCGATGAGTGACAAACGACCGTGTAATGGGTATTGGGGACGGTGCGGGCTACGAAGATGAACGAAGCCAAGGCAACAAACTACATTTTCTGGAAGTTCTGTTTTGGTTAAGTTGAATTTAAAATAGAAATCATGAATGGCAGCTGATGCTCTGTCGGAGATTGATTCGATGAGTGACAAACGACCGTGTAATGGGTATTGGGGACGGTGCGGGCTACGAAGATGAACGAAGCCAAGGCAACAAACTACATTTTCTCGAAGTTCTACCTTGTTTAAGTAGAATTCAAGATAAAAATTATGAATGGCAGCTGATGCTCTGTCGGAGATTGATTCGACGACTGACAAACGATCGTGTATTGGGTATCGGGGACGGTGCGGGCTACGAAGATGAACGAAGCCAAGGCAACAAACTACATTTTCTCGAAGTTCTACCTTGTTTAAGTAAAATTCAAGATAGAAATTATGAATGGCAGCTGATGCTCTGTCGGAGATTGATTCGACGAGTGACAAATGATCGTGTAATGGGTATCGGGGACGGTGCGGGCTACGAAGATGAACGAAGCCAAGGCAACAAACTACATTTTCTTGAAGTTCTATTACGATTAAGTTGAATTCGAGATAGAAATCATGAATGGCAGCTGATGCTCTGTCGGAGATTGATTCGATGAGTGACAAACGACCGTGTAATGGGTATTGGGGACGGTGCGGGCTACGAAGATGAACGAAGCAAAGTAGGGACCGCAACGTGAGGTGTAGAGTATGTGTCGAAATCATGTAACATTTTATGACTGGACGCGTTACTTCTTCTAATTAGCGTAGAACGATTCGCCCTTCCGCGCTGATTCCAACGGTATTCGATTTATGGGAAAACGTGCCCCGTAAAGTATTGAAAATCGATAAAGAGTGATATGATGACGTCATATTTCTTTGATCTAGCCGCCATTGCCCAAAAAGAGTAATGAAAATTGATGTCATATGAGACGTATTTAATCAAGTACTGATTGATTACAATCAAACAAAGCATAGTGGTACTATTAGAAACGAATATATTCATAATTTGACCATGAATGACGTCATCAGTTCTTTGATCTAGCCGCCCTCTGTCGCACTTTCCCTGTGTGAGCGCGCGCTCGGGTGCGCGCGCGCAGCGCGGAATTAGAGCGCAATGTGAATGATGAACCCTATGAACATTATATATTTTTGAAATCAGCTAAAGACGAACTACATTAACAAGTCAATTGCGTCACCATATCCGGACATCTGAAAATCTCATTGTGGTCCCTAGAAGCAAAGGCAACAAACTACATTTTCTCGAAGTTCTACCTTGTTTAAGTAGAATTCAAGATAGAAATTTTGAATGGCAGCTGATGCTCTGTCGGAGATTGATTCGATGAGTGACAAACGACCGTGTAATGGGTATTGGGGACGGTGCGGGCTACGAAGATGAACGAAGCCAAGGGAACAAACTACATTTTCTGGAAGTTCTATTTTGGTTAAGTTGAATTTGAAATAGAAATCATGAATGGCAGCTGATGCTCTGTCGGAGATTGATTCGACGAGTGACAAACGATCGTTTAGTGGGTATCGGGGACGGTGCGGGCTACGAAGATGAACGAAGCCAAGGCAACAAACTACACTTTCTGGAAGTTCTATTTTGATTAAGTTGTATTCGAGATAGAAATTATGAATGGCAGCTGATGCTCTGTCGGAGATTGATTCGACGAGTGACAAATGATCGTGTAATGGGTATCGGGGACGGTGCGGGCTACGAAGATGAACGAAGCCAAGGCAACAAACTACATTTTCTTAAAGTTCTATTACGATTGAGTTGAATTCGAGATAGAAATCATGAATGGCAGCTGATGCTCTGTCGGAGATTGATTCGATGAGTGACAAACGACCGTGTAATGGGTATTGGGGACGGTGCGGGCTACGAAGATGAACGAAGCAAAGGCAACAAACTACATTTTCTCGAAGTTCTACCTTGTTTAAGTAGAATTCAAGATAGAAATTTTGAATGGCAGCTGATGCTCTGTCGGAGATTGATTCGACGAGTGACAAACGATCGTTTAGTGGGTATCGGGGACGGTGCGGGCTACGAAGATGAACGAAGCCAAGGCAACAAACTACATTTTCTTGAAAATCTATTTCGATTAAGTTGAATTCGAGATAGAAAGCATGAATGGCAGCTGATGCTCTGTCGGAGATTGATTCGACGAGTGACAAATGATCGTGTAATGGGTATCGGGGACGGTGCGGGCTACGAAGATGAACGAAGCCAAGGCAACAAACTACATTTTCTTGAAGTTCTATTTCGATTAAGTTGAATTCGAGATAGAAATCATGAATGGCAGCTGATGCTCTGTCGGAGATTGATTCGACGACTGACAAACGATCGTGTAATGGGTATCGGGGACGGTGCGGGCTACGGTGATAAACGAATCCAAGGCAACAAACTACATTTTCTTGAAGTTCTATTTTGATTAAGTTGAATTTAAGATAGAAATCATGAATAGCAGCTGATGCTCTGTCGGATATTGATTCAATGAGTGACAAACGACCGTGTAATGGGTATTGGGGACGGTGCGGGCTACGAAGATGAACGAAGCCAAGGCAACAAACTAAATTTTCTTGAAGTTCTATTTTGATTAAGTTGAATTCGAAATAGAAATCATGAATGGCAGCTGATGCTCTGTCGGAGATTGATTCGATGAGTGACAAACGACCGTGTAATGGGTATTGGGGACGGTGCGGGCTACGAAGATGAACGAAGCCAAGGCAACAAACTACATTTTCTGGAAGTTCTGTTTTGGTTAAGTTGAATTTAAAATAGAAATCATGAATGGCAGCTGATGCTCTGTCGGAGATTGATTCGATGAGTGACAAACGACCGTGTAATGGGTATTGGGGACGGTGCGGGCTACGAAGATGAACGAAGCCAAGGCAACAAACTACATTTTCTCGAAGTTCTACCTTGTTTAAGTAGAATTCAAGATAAAAATTATGAATGGCAGCTGATGCTCTGTCGGAGATTGATTCGACGACTGACAAACGATCGTGTATTGGGTATCGGGGACGGTGCGGGCTACGAAGATGAACGAAGCCAAGGCAACAAACTACATTTTCTTGAAGTTCTACCTTGTTTAAGTAGAATTCAAGATAGAAATTATGAATGGCAGCTGATGCTCTGTCGGAGATTGATTCGACGAGTGACAAACGATCGTTTAGTGGGTATCGGGGACGGTGCGGGCTACGAAGATGAACGAAGCCAAGGCAACAAACTACACTTTCTGGAAGTTCTATTTTGATTAAGTTGTATTCGAGATAGAAATTATGAATGGCAGCTGATACTCTGTCGGAGATTGATTCGACGAGTGACAAATGATCGTGTAATGGGTATCGGGGACGGTGCGGGCTACGAAGATGAACGAAGCCAAGGCAACAAACTACATTTTCTTGAAGTTCTATTACGATTAAGAAGAATTCAAGATAGAAATTTTGAATGGCAGCTGATGCTCTGTCGGAGATTGATTCGACGAGTGACAAACGATCGTTTAGTGGGTATCGGGGACGGTGCGGGCTACGAAGATGAACGAAGCCAAGGCAACAAACTACGCTTTCTTGAAAATCTATTTCGATTAAGTTGAATTCGAGATAGAAAGCATGAATGGCAGCTGATGCTCTGTCGGAGATTGATTCGACGAGTGACAAATGATCGTGTAATGGGTATCGGGGACGGTGCGGGCTACGAAGATGAACGAAGCCAAGGCAACAAACTACATTTTCTTGAAGTTCTATTTCGATTAAGTTGAATTCGAGATAGAAATCATGAATGGCAGCTGATGCTCTGTCGGAGATTGATTCGACGACTGACAAACGATCGTGTAATGGGTATCGGGGACGGTGCGGGCTACGGTGATAAACGAATCCAAGGCAACAAACTACATTTTCTTGAAGTTCTATTTTGATTAAGTTGAATTTAAGATAGAAATCATGAATAGCAGCTGATGCTCTGTCGGATATTGATTCAATGAGTGACAAACGACCGTGTAATGGGTATTGGGGACGGTGCGGGCTACGAAGATGAACGAAGCCAAGGCAACAAACTAAATTTTCTTGAAGTTCTATTTTGATTAAGTTGAATTCGAGATAGAAATCATGAATGGCAGCTGATGCTCTGTCGGAGATTGATTCGATGAGTGACAAACGACCGTGTAATGGGTATTGGGGACGGTGCGGGCTACGAAGATGAACGAAGCCAAGGCAACAAACTACATTTTCTGGAAGTTCTGTTTTGGTTAAGTTGAATTTAAAATAGAAATCATGAATGGCAGCTGATGCTCTGTCGGAGATTGATTCGATGAGTGACAAACGACCGTGTAATGGGTATTGGGGACGGTGCGGGCTACGAAGATGAACGAAGCCAAGGCAACAAACTACATTTTCTCGAAGTTCTACCTTGTTTAAGTAGAATTCAAGATAAAAATTATGAATGGCAGCTGATGCTCTGTCGGAGATTGATTCGACGACTGACAAACGATCGTGTATTGGGTATCGGGGACGGTGCGGGCTACGAAGATGAACGAAGCCAAGGCAACAAACTACATTTTCTCGAAGTTCTACCTTGTTTAAGTAAAATTCAAGATAGAAATTATGAATGGCAGCTGATGCTCTGTCGGAGATTGATTCGACGAGTGACAAATGATCGTGTAATGGGTATCGGGGACGGTGCGGGCTACGAAGATGAACGAAGCCAAGGCAACAAACTACATTTTCTTGAAGTTCTATTACGATTAAGTTGAATTCGAGATAGAAATCATGAATGGCAGCTGATGCTCTGTCGGAGATTGATTCGATGAGTGACAAACGACCGTGTAATGGGTATTGGGGACGGTGCGGGCTACGAAGATGAACGAAGCAAAGCAAGCAAAGGCAACAAACTACATTTTCTCGAAGTTCTACCTTGTTTAAGTAGAATTCAAGATAGAAATTTTGAATGGCAGCTGATGCTCTGTCGGAGATTGATTCGATGAGTGACAAACGACCGTGTAATGGGTATTGGGGACGGTGCGGGCTACGAAGATGAACGAAGCCAAGGGAACAAACTACATTTTCTGGAAGTTCTATTTTGGTTAAGTTGAATTTGAAATAGAAATCATGAATGGCAGCTGATGCTCTGTCGGAGATTGATTCGATGAGTGACAAACGACCGTGTAATGGGTATTGGGGACGGTGCGGGCTACGAAGATGAACGAAGCCAAGGCAACAAACCAAATTTTCTCGAAGTTCTATTTTGATTAGGTTGAATTCAAGATAGAAATCATGAATGGCAGCTGATGCTCTGGCGGAGATTGATTCGATGAGTGACAAACGACCGTGTATTGGGTATTGGGGACGGTGCGGGCTACGGTGATAAACGAATCCAAGGCAACAAACTACATTTTCTTGAAGTTCTATTTTGATTAGGTTGAATTTAAGATAGAAATCATGAATGGCAGCTGATGCTCTGTCGGAGATTGATTCGATGAGTGACAAACGACCGTGTAATGGGTATTGGGGACGGTGCGGGCTACGGTGATAAACGAATCCAAGGCAACAAACTACATTTTCTTAAAGTTCTATTTTGATTAAGTTGAATTCAAGATAGAAATCATGAATAGCAGCTGATGCTCTGTCGGATATTGATTCAATGAGTTACAAACGACCGTGTAATGGGTATTGGGGACGGTGCGGGCTACGGGCAGCTGATGCTCTGTCGGAGAATGGCAGCTGATGCTCTGTCGGAGATTGATTCGACGAGTGACAAACGATCGTTTAGTGGGTATCGGGGACGGTGCGGGCTACGAAGATGAACGAAGCCAAGGCAACAAACTACATTTTCTTGAAAATCTATTTCGATTAAGTTGAATTCGAGATAGAAAGCATGAATGGCAGCTGATGCTCTGTCGGAGATTGATTCGACGAGTGACAAATGATCGTGTAATGGGTATCGGGGACGGTGCGGGCTACGAAGATGAACGAAGCCAAGGCAACAAACTACATTTTCTTGAAGTTCTATTTCGATTAAGTTGAATTCGAGATAGAAATCATGAATGGCAGCTGATGCTCTGTCGGAGATTGATTCGACGACTGACAAACGATCGTGTAATGGGTATCGGGGACGGTGCGGGCTACGGTGATAAACGAATCCAAGGCAACAAACTACATTTTCTTGAAGTTCTATTTTGATTAAGTTGAATTTAAGATAGAAATCATGAATAGCAGCTGATGCTCTGTCGGATATTGATTCAATGAGTGACAAACGACCGTGTAATGGGTATTGGGGACGGTGCGGGCTACGAAGATGAACGAAGCCAAGGCAACAAACTAAATTTTCTTGAAGTTCTATTTTGATTAAGTTGAATTCGAAATAGAAATCATGAATGGCAGCTGATGCTCTGTCGGAGATTGATTCGATGAGTGACAAACGACCGTGTAATGGGTATTGGGGACGGTGCGGGCTACGAAGATGAACGAAGCCAAGGCAACAAACTACATTTTCTGGAAGTTCTGTTTTGGTTAAGTTGAATTTAAAATAGAAATCATGAATGGCAGCTGATGCTCTGTCGGAGATTGATTCGATGAGTGACAAACGACCGTGTAATGGGTATTGGGGACGGTGCGGGCTACGAAGATGAACGAAGCCAAGGCAACAAACTACATTTTCTCGAAGTTCTACCTTGTTTAAGTAGAATTCAAGATAAAAATTATGAATGGCAGCTGATGCTCTGTCGGAGATTGATTCGACGACTGACAAACGATCGTGTATTGGGTATCGGGGACGGTGCGGGCTACGAAGATGAACGAAGCCAAGGCAACAAACTACATTTTCTTGAAGTTCTACCTTGTTTAAGTAGAATTCAAGATAGAAATTATGAATGGCAGCTGATGCTCTGTCGGAGATTGATTCGACGAGTGACAAACGATCGTTTAGTGGGTATCGGGGACGGTGCGGGCTACGAAGATGAACGAAGCCAAGGCAACAAACTACACTTTCTGGAAGTTCTATTTTGATTAAGTTGTATTCGAGATAGAAATTATGAATGGCAGCTGATACTCTGTCGGAGATTGATTCGACGAGTGACAAATGATCGTGTAATGGGTATCGGGGACGGTGCGGGCTACGAAGATGAACGAAGCCAAGGCAACAAACTACATTTTCTTGAAGTTCTATTACGATTAAGAAGAATTCAAGATAGAAATTTTGAATGGCAGCTGATGCTCTGTCGGAGATTGATTCGACGAGTGACAAACGATCGTTTAGTGGGTATCGGGGACGGTGCGGGCTACGAAGATGAACGAAGCCAAGGCAACAAACTACGCTTTCTTGAAAATCTATTTCGATTAAGTTGAATTCGAGATAGAAAGCATGAATGGCAGCTGATGCTCTGTCGGAGATTGATTCGACGAGTGACAAATGATCGTGTAATGGGTATCGGGGACGGTGCGGGCTACGAAGATGAACGAAGCCAAGGCAACAAACTACATTTTCTTGAAGTTCTATTTCGATTAAGTTGAATTCGAGATAGAAATCATGAATGGCAGCTGATGCTCTGTCGGAGATTGATTCGACGACTGACAAACGATCGTGTAATGGGTATCGGGGACGGTGCGGGCTACGGTGATAAACGAATCCAAGGCAACAAACTACATTTTCTTGAAGTTCTATTTTGATTAAGTTGAATTTAAGATAGAAATCATGAATAGCAGCTGATGCTCTGTCGGATATTGATTCAATGAGTGACAAACGACCGTGTAATGGGTATTGGGGACGGTGCGGGCTACGAAGATGAACGAAGCCAAGGCAACAAACTAAATTTTCTTGAAGTTCTATTTTGATTAAGTTGAATTCGAGATAGAAATCATGAATGGCAGCTGATGCTCTGTCGGAGATTGATTCGATGAGTGACAAACGACCGTGTAATGGGTATTGGGGACGGTGCGGGCTACGAAGATGAACGAAGCCAAGGCAACAAACTACATTTTCTGGAAGTTCTGTTTTGGTTAAGTTGAATTTAAAATAGAAATCATGAATGGCAGCTGATGCTCTGTCGGAGATTGATTCGATGAGTGACAAACGACCGTGTAATGGGTATTGGGGACGGTGCGGGCTACGAAGATGAACGAAGCCAAGGCAACAAACTACATTTTCTCGAAGTTCTACCTTGTTTAAGTAGAATTCAAGATAAAAATTATGAATGGCAGCTGATGCTCTGTCGGAGATTGATTCGACGACTGACAAACGATCGTGTATTGGGTATCGGGGACGGTGCGGGCTACGAAGATGAACGAAGCCAAGGCAACAAACTACATTTTCTCGAAGTTCTACCTTGTTTAAGTAAAATTCAAGATAGAAATTATGAATGGCAGCTGATGCTCTGTCGGAGATTGATTCGACGAGTGACAAATGATCGTGTAATGGGTATCGGGGACGGTGCGGGCTACGAAGATGAACGAAGCCAAGGCAACAAACTACATTTTCTTGAAGTTCTATTACGATTAAGTTGAATTCGAGATAGAAATCATGAATGGCAGCTGATGCTCTGTCGGAGATTGATTCGATGAGTGACAAACGACCGTGTAATGGGTATTGGGGACGGTGCGGGCTACGAAGATGAACGAAGCAAAGCAAGCAAAGGCAACAAACTACATTTTCTCGAAGTTCTACCTTGTTTAAGTAGAATTCAAGATAGAAATTTTGAATGGCAGCTGATGCTCTGTCGGAGATTGATTCGATGAGTGACAAACGACCGTGTAATGGGTATTGGGGACGGTGCGGGCTACGAAGATGAACGAAGCCAAGGGAACAAACTACATTTTCTGGAAGTTCTATTTTGGTTAAGTTGAATTTGAAATAGAAATCATGAATGGCAGCTGATGCTCTGTCGGAGATTGATTCGATGAGTGACAAACGACCGTGTAATGGGTATTGGGGACGGTGCGGGCTACGAAGATGAACGAAGCCAAGGCAACAAACCAAATTTTCTCGAAGTTCTATTTTGATTAGGTTGAATTCAAGATAGAAATCATGAATGGCAGCTGATGCTCTGGCGGAGATTGATTCGATGAGTGACAAACGACCGTGTATTGGGTATTGGGGACGGTGCGGGCTACGGTGATAAACGAATCCAAGGCAACAAACTACATTTTCTTGAAGTTCTATTTTGATTAGGTTGAATTTAAGATAGAAATCATGAATGGCAGCTGATGCTCTGTCGGAGATTGATTCGATGAGTGACAAACGACCGTGTAATGGGTATTGGGGACGGTGCGGGCTACGGTGATAAACGAATCCAAGGCAACAAACTACATTTTCTTAAAGTTCTATTTTGATTAAGTTGAATTCAAGATAGAAATCATGAATAGCAGCTGATGCTCTGTCGGATATTGATTCAATGAGTTACAAACGACCGTGTAATGGGTATTGGGGACGGTGCGGGCTACGGGCAGCTGATGCTCTGTCGGAGAATGGCAGCTGATGCTCTGTCGGAGATTGATTCGACGAGTGACAAACGATCGTTTAGTGGGTATCGGGGACGGTGCGGGCTACGAAGATGAACGAAGCCAAGGCAACAAACTACACTTTCTGGAAGTTCTATTTTGATTAAGTTGTATTCGAGATAGAAATTATGAATTTTCAAGATAGAAAAAAATTCAAGATAGAAATCATGAATAGCAGCTGATGCTCTGTCGGAAATTGATTCAATGAGTGACAAACGACCGTGTAATGGGTAATGGGGACGGTGCGGGCTACGAAGATGAACGAAGCCAAGGCAACAAACTAAAATTTCTTGAAGTTCTATTTTGATTAAGTTGAATTCGAGATAGAAATCATGAATGGCAGCTGATGCTCTGTCGGAGATTGATTCGATGAGTGACAAACGATCGTTTAGTGGGTATCGGGGACGGTGCGGGCTACGAAGATGAACGAAGCCAAGGCAACAAACTACATTTTCTTGAAAATCTATTTCGATTAAGTTGAATTCGAGATAGAAAGCATGAATGGCAGCTGATGCTCTGTCGGAGATTGATTCGACGAGTGACAAATGATCGTGTAATGGGTATCGGGGACGGTGCGGGCTACGAAGATGAACGAAGCCAAGGCAACAAACTACATTTTCTTGAAGTTCTATTTCGATTAAGTTGAATTCGAGATAGAAATCATGAATGGCAGCTGATGCTCTGTCGGAGATTGATTCGACGACTGACAAACGATCGTGTAATGGGTATCGGGGACGGTGCGGGCTACGGTGATAAACGAATCCAAGGCAACAAACTACATTTTCTTGAAGTTCTATTTTGATTAGGTTGAATTTAAGATAGAAATCATGAATGGCAGCTGATGCTCTGTCGGAGATTGATTCAATGAGTTACAAACGACCGTGTAATGGGTATTGGGGACGGTGCGGGCTACGGGCAGCTGATGCTCTGTCGGAGAATGGCAGCTGATGCTCTGTCGGAGATTGATTCGACGAGTGACAAACGATCGTTTAGTGGGTATCGGGGACGGTGCGGGCTACGAAGATGAACGAAGCCAAGGCAACAAACTACACTTTCTGGAAGTTCTATTTTGATTAAGTTGTATTCGAGATAGAAATTATGAATTTTCAAGATAGAAAAAAATTCAAGATAGAAATCATGAATAGCAGCTGATGCTCTGTCGGAAATTGATTCAATGAGTGACAAACGACCGTGTAATGGGTAATGGGGACGGTGCGGGCTACGAAGATGAACGAAGCCAAGGCAACAAACTAAAATTTCTTGAAGTTCTATTTTGATTAAGTTGAATTTAAGATAGAAATCATGAATAGCAGCTGATGCTCTGTCGGATATTGATTCAATGAGTGACAAACGACCGTGTAATGGGTATTGGGGACGGTGCGGGCTACGAAGATGAACGAAGCCAAGGCAACAAACTAAATTTTCTTGAAGTTCTATTTTGATTAAGTTGAATTCGAGATAGAAATCATGAATGGCAGCTGATGCTCTGTCGGAGATTGATTCGATGAGTGACAAACGACCGTGTAATGGGTATTGGGGACGGTGCGGGCTACGAAGATGAACGAAGCCAAGGCAACAAACTACATTTTCTGGAAGTTCTGTTTTGGTTAAGTTGAATTTAAAATAGAAATCATGAATGGCAGCTGATGCTCTGTCGGAGATTGATTCGATGAGTGACAAACGACCGTGTAATGGGTATTGGGGACGGTGCGGGCTACGAAGATGAACGAAGCCAAGGCAACAAACTACATTTTCTCGAAGTTCTACCTTGTTTAAGTAGAATTCAAGATAAAAATTATGAATGGCAGCTGATGCTCTGTCGGAGATTGATTCGACGACTGACAAACGATCGTGTATTGGGTATCGGGGACGGTGCGGGCTACGAAGATGAACGAAGCCAAGGCAACAAACTACATTTTCTCGAAGTTCTACCTTGTTTAAGTAAAATTCAAGATAGAAATTATGAATGGCAGCTGATGCTCTGTCGGAGATTGATTCGACGAGTGACAAATGATCGTGTAATGGGTATCGGGGACGGTGCGGGCTACGAAGATGAACGAAGCCAAGGCAACAAACTACATTTTCTTGAAGTTCTATTACGATTAAGTTGAATTCGAGATAGAAATCATGAATGGCAGCTGATGCTCTGTCGGAGATTGATTCGATGAGTGACAAACGACCGTGTAATGGGTATTGGGGACGGTGCGGGCTACGAAGATGAACGAAGCAAAGCAAGCAAAGGCAACAAACTACATTTTCTCGAAGTTCTACCTTGTTTAAGTAGAATTCAAGATAGAAATTTTGAATGGCAGCTGATGCTCTGTCGGAGATTGATTCGATGAGTGACAAACGACCGTGTAATGGGTATTGGGGACGGTGCGGGCTACGAAGATGAACGAAGCCAAGGGAACAAACTACATTTTCTGGAAGTTCTATTTTGGTTAAGTTGAATTTGAAATAGAAATCATGAATGGCAGCTGATGCTCTGTCGGAGATTGATTCGATGAGTGACAAACGACCGTGTAATGGGTATTGGGGACGGTGCGGGCTACGAAGATGAACGAAGCCAAGGCAACAAACCAAATTTTCTCGAAGTTCTATTTTGATTAGGTTGAATTCAAGATAGAAATCATGAATGGCAGCTGATGCTCTGGCGGAGATTGATTCGATGAGTGACAAACGACCGTGTATTGGGTATTGGGGACGGTGCGGGCTACGGTGATAAACGAATCCAAGGCAACAAACTACATTTTCTTGAAGTTCTATTTTGATTAGGTTGAATTTAAGATAGAAATCATGAATGGCAGCTGATGCTCTGTCGGAGATTGATTCGATGAGTGACAAACGACCGTGTAATGGGTATTGGGGACGGTGCGGGCTACGGTGATAAACGAATCCAAGGCAACAAACTACATTTTCTTAAAGTTCTATTTTGATTAAGTTGAATTCAAGATAGAAATCATGAATAGCAGCTGATGCTCTGTCGGATATTGATTCAATGAGTTACAAACGACCGTGTAATGGGTATTGGGGACGGTGCGGGCTACGGGCAGCTGATGCTCTGTCGGAGAATGGCAGCTGATGCTCTGTCGGAGATTGATTCGACGAGTGACAAACGATCGTTTAGTGGGTATCGGGGACGGTGCGGGCTACGAAGATGAACGAAGCCAAGGCAACAAACTACACTTTCTGGAAGTTCTATTTTGATTAAGTTGTATTCGAGATAGAAATTATGAATTTTCAAGATAGAAAAAAATTCAAGATAGAAATCATGAATAGCAGCTGATGCTCTGTCGGAAATTGATTCAATGAGTGACAAACGACCGTGTAATGGGTAATGGGGACGGTGCGGGCTACGAAGATGAACGAAGCCAAGGCAACAAACTAAAATTTCTTGAAGTTCTATTTTGATTAAGTTGAATTCGAGATAGAAATCATGAATGGCAGCTGATGCTCTGTCGGAGATTGATTCGATGAGTGACAAACGATCGTTTAGTGGGTATCGGGGACGGTGCGGGCTACGAAGATGAACGAAGCCAAGGCAACAAACTACATTTTCTTGAAAATCTATTTCGATTAAGTTGAATTCGAGATAGAAAGCATGAATGGCAGCTGATGCTCTGTCGGAGATTGATTCGACGAGTGACAAATGATCGTGTAATGGGTATCGGGGACGGTGCGGGCTACGAAGATGAACGAAGCCAAGGCAACAAACTACATTTTCTTGAAGTTCTATTTCGATTAAGTTGAATTCGAGATAGAAATCATGAATGGCAGCTGATGCTCTGTCGGAGATTGATTCGACGACTGACAAACGATCGTGTAATGGGTATCGGGGACGGTGCGGGCTACGGTGATAAACGAATCCAAGGCAACAAACTACATTTTCTTGAAGTTCTATTTTGATTAGGTTGAATTTAAGATAGAAATCATGAATGGCAGCTGATGCTCTGTCGGAGATTGATTCAATGAGTTACAAACGACCGTGTAATGGGTATTGGGGACGGTGCGGGCTACGGGCAGCTGATGCTCTGTCGGAGAATGGCAGCTGATGCTCTGTCGGAGATTGATTCGACGAGTGACAAACGATCGTTTAGTGGGTATCGGGGACGGTGCGGGCTACGAAGATGAACGAAGCCAAGGCAACAAACTACACTTTCTGGAAGTTCTATTTTGATTAAGTTGTATTCGAGATAGAAATTATGAATTTTCAAGATAGAAAAAAATTCAAGATAGAAATCATGAATAGCAGCTGATGCTCTGTCGGAAATTGATTCAATGAGTGACAAACGACCGTGTAATGGGTAATGGGGACGGTGCGGGCTACGAAGATGAACGAAGCCAAGGCAACAAACTAAAATTTCTTGAAGTTCTATTTTGATTAAGTTGAATTCGAGATAGAAATCATGAATGGCAGCTGATGCTCTGTCGGAGATTGATTCGATGAGTGACAAACGACCGTGTAATGGGTATTGGGGACGGTGCGGGCTACGAAGATGAACGAAGCCAAGGGAACAAACTACATTTTCTGGAAGTTCTATTTTGGTTAAGTTGAATTTGAAATAGAAATCATGAATGGCAGCTGATGCTCTGTCGGAGATTGATTCGATGAGTGACAAACGACCGTGTAATGGGTATTGGGGACGGTGCGGGCTACGAAGATGAACGAAGCCAAGGCAACAAACCAAATTTTCTCGAAGTTCTATTTTGATTAGGTTGAATTCAAGATAGAAATCATGAATGGCAGCTGATGCTCTGGCGGAGATTGATTCGATGAGTGACAAACGACCGTGTATTGGGTATTGGGGACGGTGCGGGCTACGGTGATAAACGAATCCAAGGCAACAAACTACATTTTCTTGAAGTTCTATTTTGATTAAGTTGAATTCAAGATAGAAATCATGAATAGCAGCTGATGCTCTGTCGGATATTGATTCAATGAGTGACAAACGACCGTGTAATGGGTATTGGGGACGGTGCGGGCTACGAAGATGAACGAAGCCAAGGCAACAAACTAAATTTTCTTGAAATTCTATTTTGATTAAGTTGAATTCGAGATAGAAATCATGAATGGCAGCTGATGCTCTGTCGGAGATTGATTCGATGAGTGACAAACGACCGTGTAATGGGTATTGGGGACGGTGCGGGCTACGAAGATGAACGAAGCCAAGGCAACAAACTACATTTTCTGGAAGTTCTGTTTTGGTTAAGTTGAATTTAAAATAGAAATCATGAATGGCAGCTGATGCTCTGTCGGAGATTGATTCGATGAGTGACAAACGACCGTGTAATGGGTATTGGGGACGGTGCGGGCTACGAAGATGAACGAAGCCAAGGCAACAAACTACATTTTCTCGAAGTTCTACCTTGTTTAAGTAGAATTCAAGATAAAAATTATGAATGGCAGCTGATGCTCTGTCGGAGATTGATTCGACGACTGACAAACGATCGTGTATTGGGTATCGGGGACGGTGCGGGCTACGAAGATGAACGAAGCCAAGGCAACAAACTACATTTTCTCGAAGTTCTACCTTGTTTAAGTAGAATTCAAGATAGAAATTATGAATGGCAGCTGATGCTCTGTCGGAGATTGATTCGACGAGTGACAAACGATCGTTTAGTGGGTATCGGGGACGGTGCGGGCTACGAAGATGAACGAAGCCAAGGCAACATACTACATTTTCTCGAAGTTCTACCTTGTTTAAGTAGAATTCAAGATAGAAATTATGAATGGCAGCTGATGCTCTGTCGGAGATTGATTCGACGAGTGACAAACGATCGTTTAGTGGGTATCGGGGACGGTGCGGGCTACGAAGATGAACGAAGCCAAGGCAACAAACTACATTTTCTTGAAAATCTATTTCGATTAAGTTGAATTCGAGATAGAAAGCATGAATGGCAGCTGATGCTCTGTCGGAGATTGATTCGTCGAGTGACAAATGATCGTGTAATGGGTATCGGGGACGGTGCGGGCTACGAAGATGAACGAAGCCAAGGCAACAAACTACATTTTCTCGAAGTTCTACCTTGTTTAAGTAGAATTCAAGATAGAAATTTTGAATGGCAGCTGATGCTCTGTCGGAGATTGATTCGACGAGTGACAAACGATCGTTTAGTGGGTATCGGGGACGGTGCGGGCTACGAAGATGAACGAAGCCAAGGCAACAAACTACACTTTCTTGAAAATCTATTTCGATTAAGTTGAATTCGAGATAGAAAGCATGAATGGCAGCTGATGCTCTGTCGGAGATTGATTCGTCGAGTGACAAATGATCGTGTAATGGGTATCGGGGACGGTGCGGGCTACGAAGATGAACGAAGCCAAGGCAACAAACTACATTTTCTTGAAGTTCTATTTTGATTAAGTTGAATTCGAGATAGAAATCATGAATGGCAGCTGATGCTCTGTCGGAGATTGATTCGACGACTGACAAACGATCGTGTAATGGGTATCGGGGACGGTGCGGGCTACGGTGATAAACGAATCCAAGGCAACAAACTACATTTTCTTGAAGTTCTATTTTGATTAAGTTGAATTTGAGATAGAAATCATGAATAGCAGCTGATGCTCTGTCGGATATTGATTCAATCAGTGACAAACGACCGTGTAATGGGTATTGGGGACGGTGCGGGCTACGAAGATGAACGAAGCCAAGGCAACAAACTAAATTTTCTTGAAGTTCTATTTTGATTAAGTTGAATTCGAGATAGAAATCATGAATGGCAGCTGATGCTCTGTCGGAGATTGATTCGATGAGTGACAAACGACCGTGTAATGGGTATTGGGGACGGTGCGGGCTACGAAGATGAACGAAGCCAAGGCAACAAACTACATTTTCTGGAAGTTCTGTTTTGGTTAAGTTGAATTTAAAATAGAAATCATGAATGGCAGCTGATGCTCTGTCGGAGATTGATTCGATGAGTGACAAACGACCGTGTAATGGGTATTGGGGACGGTGCGGGCTACGAAGATGAACGAAGCCAAGGCAACAAACTACATTTTCTCGAAGTTCTACCTTGTTCAAGTAGAATTCAAGATAAAAATTATGAATGGCAGCTGATGCTCTGTCGGAGATTGATTCGACGACTGACAAACGATCGTGTATTGGGTATCGGGGACGGTGCGGGCTACGAAGATGAACGAAGCCAAGGCAACAAACTACATTTTCTCGAAGTTCTACCTTGTTTAAGTAGAATTCAAGATAGAAATTATGAATGGCAGCTGATGCTCTGTCGGAGATTGATTCGACGAGTGACAAACGATCGTTTAGTGGGTATCGGGGACGGTGCGGGCTACGAAGATGAACGAAGCCAAGGCAACAAACTACACTTTCTGGAAGTTCTATTTTGATTAAGTTGTATTCGAGATAGAAATTATGAATGGCAGCTGATGCTCTGTCGGAGATTGATTCGACGAGTGACAAATGATCGTGTAATGGGTATCGGGGACGGTGCGGGCTACGAAGATGAACGAAGCCAAGGCAACAAACTACATTTTCTTGAAGTTCTATTACGATTAAGTTGAAGTCGAGATAGAAATCATGAATGGCAGCTGATGCTCTGTCGGAGATTGATTCGATGAGTGACAAACGACCGTGTAATGGGTATTGGGGACGGTGCGGGCTACGAAGATGAACGAAGCAAATGCAACAAACTACATTTTCTCGAAGTTCTACCTTGTTTAAGTAGAATTCAAGATAGAAATTTTGAATGGCAGCTGATGCTCTGTCGGAGATTGATTCGACGAGTGACAAACGATCGTTTAGTGGGTATCGGGGACGGTGCGGGCTACGAAGATGAACGAAGCCAAGGCAACAAGTACATTTTCTTGAAAATCTATTTCGATTAAGTTGAATTCGAGATAGAAAGCATGAATGGCAGCTGATGCTCTGTCGGAGATTGATTCGACGAGTGACAAATGATCGTGTAATGGGTATCGGGGACGGTGCGGGCTACGAAGATGAACGAAGCCAAGGCAACAAACTACATTTTCTTGAAGTTCTATTTCGATTAAGTTGAATTCGAGATAGAAATCATGAATGGCAGCTGATGCTCTGTCGGAGATTGATTCGACGACTGACAAACGATCGTGTAATGGGTATCGGGGACGGTGCGGGCTACGGTGATAAACGAATCCAAGGCAACAAACTACATTTTCTTGAAGTTCTATTTTGATTAGGTTGAATTTAAGATAGAAATCATGAATGGCAGCTGATGCTCTGTCGGAGATTGATTCGATGAGTGACAAACGACCGTGTAATGGGTATTGGGGACGGTGCGGGCTACGAAGATGAACGAAGCCAAGGCAACAAACTACATTTTCTCGAAGTTCTACCTTGTTTAAGTAGAATTCAAGATAAAAATTATGAATGGCAGCTGATGCTCTGTCGGAGATTGATTCGACGACTGACAAACGATCGTGTATTGGGTATCGGGGACGGTGCGGGCTACGAAGATGAACGAAGCCAAGGCAACAAACTACATTTTCTCGAAGTTCTACCTTGTTTAAGTAGAATTCAAGATAGAAATTATGAATGGCAGCTGATGCTCTGTCGGAGATTGATTCGACGAGTGACAAACGATCGTTTAGTGGGTATCGGGGACGGTGCGGGCTACGAAGATGAACGAAGCCAAGGCAACAAACTACACTTTCTGGAAGTTCTATTTTGATTAAGTTGTATTCGAGATAGAAATTATGAATGGCAGCTGATGCTCTGTCGGAGATTGATTCGACGACTGACAAACGATCGTGTATTGGGTATCGGGGACGGTGCGGGCTACGAAGATGAACGAAGCCAAGGCAACAAACTACATTTTCTCGAAGTTCTACCTTGTTTAAGTAGAATTCAAGATAGAAATTATGAATGGCAGCTGATGCTCTGTCGGAGATTGATTCGACGAGTGACAAACGATCGTTTAGTGGGTATCGGGGACGGTGCGGGCTACGAAGATGAACGAAGCCAAGGCAACAAACTACATTTTCTTGAAGTTCTATTACGATTAAGTTGAATTCGAGATAGAAATTGTGAATGGCAGCTGATGCTCTGTCGGAGATTGATTCGACGAGTGACAAATGATCGTGTAATGGGTATCGGGGACGGTGCGGGCTACGAAGATGAACGAAGCCAAGGCAACAAACTACATTTTCTTGAAGTTCTATTACGATTAAGTTGAATTCGAGATAGAAATCATGAATGGCAGCTGATGCTCTGTCGGAGATTGATTCGATGAGTGACAAACGACCGTGTAATGGGTATTGGGGACGGTGCGGGCTACGAAGATGAACGAAGCAAAGGCAACAAACTACATTTTCTCGAAGTTCTACCTTGTTTAAGTAGAACTCAAGATAGAAATTTTGAATGGCAGCTGATGCTCTGTCGGAGATTGATTCGACGAGTGACAAACGATCGTTTAGTGGGTATCGGGGACGGTGCGGGCTACGAAGATGAACGAAGCCAAGGCAACAAGTACATTTTCTTGAAAATCTATTTCGATTAAGTTGAATTCGAAATAGAAAGCATGAATGGCAGCTGATGCTCTGTCGGAGATTGATTCGACGAGTGACAAATGATCGTGTAATGGGTATCGGGGACGGTGCGGGCTACGAAGATGAACGAAGCCAAGGCAACAAACTACATTTTCTTGAAGTTCTATTTCGATTAAGTTGAATTCGAGATAGAAATCATGAATGGCAGCTGATGCTCTGTCGGAGATTGATTCGACGACTGACAAACGATCGTGTAATGGGTATCGGGGACGGTGCGGGCTACGGTGATAAACGAATCCAAGGCAACAAACTACATTTTCTTGAAGTTCTATTTTGATTAGGTTGAATTTAAGATAGAAATCATGAATGGCAGCTGATGCTCTGTCGGAGATTGATTCGATGAGTGACAAACGACCGTGTAATGGGTATTGGGGACGGTGCGGGCTACGAAGATGAACGAAGCCAAGGCAACAAACTACATTTTCTCGAAGTTCTACCTTGTTTAAGTAAAATTCAAGATAAAAATTATGAATGGCAGCTGATGCTCTGTCGGAGATTGATTCGACGACTGACAAACGATCGTGTATTGGGTATCGGGGACGGTGCGGGCTACGAAGATGAACGAAGCCAAGGCAACAAACTACATTTTCTCGAAGTTCTACCTTGTTTAAGTAGAATTCAAGATAGAAATTATGAATGGCAGCTGATGCTCTGTCGGAGATTGATTCGACGAGTGACAAACGATCGTTTAGTGGGTATCGGGGACGGTGCGGGCTACGAAGATGAACGAAGCCAAGGCAACAAACTACACTTTCTGGAAGTTCTATTTTGATTAAGTTGTATTCGAGATAGAAATTATGAATGGCAGCTGATGCTCTGTCGGAGATTGATTCGACGAGTGACAAATGATCGTGTAATGGGTATAGGGGACGGTGCGGGCTACGAAGATGAACGAAGCCAAGGCAACAAACTACATTTTCTTGAAGTTCTATTACGATTAAGTTGAATTCGAGATAGAAATCATGAATGGCAGCTGATGCTCTGTCGGAGATTGATTCGATGAGTGACAAACGACCGTGTAATGGGTATTGGGGACGGTGCGGGCTACGAAGATGAACGAAGCAAAGGCAACAAACTACATTTTCTCGAAGTTCTACCTTGTTTAAGTAGAATTCAAGATAGAAATTTTGAATGGCAGCTGATGCTCTGTCGGAGATTGATTCGACGAGTGACAAACGATCGTTCAGTGGGTATCGGGGACGGTGCGGGCTACGAAGATGAACGAAGCCAAGGCAACAAACTACATTTTCTTGAAAATCTATTTCGATTAAGTTGAATTCGAGATAGAAAGCATGAATGGCAGCTGATGCTCTGTCGGAGATTGATTCGACGAGTGACAAATGATCGTGTAATGGGTATCGGGGACGGTGCGGGCTACGAAGATGAACGAAGCCAAGGCAACAAACTACATTTTCTTGAAGTTCTATTTCGATTAAGTTGAATTCGAGATAGAAATCATGAATGGCAGCTGATGCTCTGTCGGAGATTGATTCGACGACTGACAAACGATCGTGTAATGGGTATCGGGGACGGTGCGGGCTACGGTGATAAACGAATCCAAGGCAACAAACTACATTTTCTTGAAGTTCTATTTTGATTAGGTTGAATTTAAGATAGAAATCATGAATAGCAGCTGATGCTCTGTCGGATATTGATTCAATGAGTGACAAACGACCGTGTAATGGGTATTGGGGACGGTGCGGGCTACGAAGATGAACGAAGCCAAGGCAACAAACTATATTTTCTCGAAGTTCTATTTTGATTAAGTTGTATTCGAGATAGAAATCATGAATGGCGGCTGATGCTCTGTCGGAGATTGATTCGATGAGTGACAAACGACCGTGTAATGGGTATTGGGGACGGTGCGGGCTACGAAGATGAACGAAGCCAAGGCAACAAACTAAATTTTCTCGAAGTTCTATTTTGATTAAGTTGAATTTGAGATAGAAATCATGAATGGCAGCTGATGCTCTGGCGGAGATTGATTCGATGAGTGACAAACGACCGTGTAATGGGTATTGGGGACGGTGCGGGCTACGGTGATAAACGAATCCAAGGCAACAAACTACATTTTCTTGAAGTTCTATTTTGATTAAGTTGAATTCAAGATAGAAATCATGAATAGCAGCTGATGCTCTGTCGGATATTGATTCAATGAGTGACAAACGACCGTGTAATGGGTATTGGGGACGGTGCGGGCTACGAAGATGAACGAAGCCAAGGCAACAAACTACATTTTCTTGAAGTTCTATTTCGATTAAGTTGAATTCGAGATAGAAATCATGAATGGCAGCTGATGCTCTGTCGGAGATTGATTCGATGAGTGACAAACGACCGTGTAATGGGTATTGGGGACGGTGCGGGCTACGAAGATGAACGAAGCCAAGGCAACAAACTACATTTTCTCGAAGTTCTATTTTGATTAAGTTGAATTCAAGATAGAAATCATGAATGGCAGCTGATGCTCTGGCGGAGATTGATTCAATGAGTTACAAACGACCGTGTAATGGGTATTGGGGACGGTGCGGGCTACGGGCAGCTGATGCTCTGTCGGAGAATGGCAGCTGATGCTCTGTCGGAGATTGATTCGACGAGTGACAAACGATCGTTTAGTGGGTATCGGGGACGGTGCGGGCTACGAAGATGAACGAAGCCAAGGCAACAAACTACACTTTCTGGAAGTTCTATTTTGATTAAGTTGTATTCGAGATAGAAATTATGAATTTTCAAGATAGAAAAAAATTCAAGATAGAAATCATGAATAGCAGCTGATGCTCTGTCGGAAATTGATTCAATGAGTGACAAACGACCGTGTAATGGGTAATGGGGACGGTGCGGGCTACGAAGATGAACGAAGCCAAGGCAACAAACTAAAATTTCTTGAAGTTCTATTTTGATTAAGTTGAATTCGAGATAGAAATCATGAATGGCAGCTGATGCTCTGTCGGAGATTGATTCGATGAGTGACAAACGACCGTGTAATGGGTATTGGGGACGGTGCGGGCTACGAAGATGAACGAAGCCAAGGGAACAAACTACATTTTCTGGAAGTTCTATTTTGGTTAAGTTGAATTTGAAATAGAAATCATGAATGGCAGCTGATGCTCTGTCGGAGATTGATTCGATGAGTGACAAACGACCGTGTAATGGGTATTGGGGACGGTGCGGGCTACGAAGATGAACGAAGCCAAGGCAACAAACCAAATTTTCTCGAAGTTCTATTTTGATTAGGTTGAATTCAAGATAGAAATCATGAATGGCAGCTGATGCTCTGGCGGAGATTGATTCGATGAGTGACAAACGACCGTGTATTGGGTATTGGGGACGGTGCGGGCTACGGTGATAAACGAATCCAAGGCAACAAACTACATTTTCTTGAAGTTCTATTTTGATTAAGTTGAATTCAAGATAGAAATCATGAATAGCAGCTGATGCTCTGTCGGATATTGATTCAATGAGTGACAAACGACCGTGTAATGGGTATTGGGGACGGTGCGGGCTACGAAGATGAACGAAGCCAAGGCAACAAACTAAATTTTCTTGAAGTTCTATTTTGATTAAGTTGAATTCGAGATAGAAATCATGAATGGCAGCTGATGCTCTGTCGGAGATTGATTCGATGAGTGACAAACGACCGTGTAATGGGTATTGGGGACGGTGCGGGCTACGAAGATGAACGAAGCCAAGGCAACAAACTACATTTTCTGGAAGTTCTGTTTTGGTTAAGTTGAATTTAAAATAGAAATCATGAATGGCAGCTGATGCTCTGTCGGAGATTGATTCGATGAGTGACAAACGACCGTGTAATGGGTATTGGGGACGGTGCGGGCTACGAAGATGAACGAAGCCAAGGCAACAAACTACATTTTCTCGAAGTTCTACCTTGTTTAAGTAGAATTCAAGATAAAAATTATGAATGGCAGCTGATGCTCTGTCGGAGATTGATTCGACGACTGACAAACGATCGTGTATTGGGTATCGGGGACGGTGCGGGCTACGAAGATGAACGAAGCCAAGGCAACAAACTACATTTTCTCGAAGTTCTACCTTGTTTAAGTAGAATTCAAGATAGAAATTATGAATGGCAGCTGATGCTCTGTCGGAGATTGATTCGACGAGTGACAAACGATCGTTTAGTGGGTATCGGGGACGGTGCGGGCTACGAAGATGAACGAAGCCAAGGCAACATACTACATTTTCTCGAAGTTCTACCTTGTTTAAGTAGAATTCAAGATAGAAATTATGAATGGCAGCTGATGCTCTGTCGGAGATTGATTCGACGAGTGACAAACGATCGTTTAGTGGGTATCGGGGACGGTGCGGGCTACGAAGATGAACGAAGCCAAGGCAACAAACTACATTTTCTTGAAAATCTATTTCGATTAAGTTGAATTCGAGATAGAAAGCATGAATGGCAGCTGATGCTCTGTCGGAGATTGATTCGTCGAGTGACAAATGATCGTGTAATGGGTATCGGGGACGGTGCGGGCTACGAAGATGAACGAAGCCAAGGCAACAAACTACATTTTCTCGAAGTTCTACCTTGTTTAAGTAGAATTCAAGATAGAAATTTTGAATGGCAGCTGATGCTCTGTCGGAGATTGATTCGACGAGTGACAAACGATCGTTTAGTGGGTATCGGGGACGGTGCGGGCTACGAAGATGAACGAAGCCAAGGCAACAAACTACATTTTCTTGAAAATCTATTTCGATTAAGTTGAATTCGAGATAGAAAGCATGAATGGCAGCTGATGCTCTGTCGGAGATTGATTCGTCGAGTGACAAATGATCGTGTAATGGGTATCGGGGACGGTGCGGGCTACGAAGATGAACGAAGCCAAGGCAACAAACTACATTTTCTTGAAGTTCTATTTTGATTAAGTTGAATTCGAGATAGAAATCATGAATGGCAGCTGATGCTCTGTCGGAGATTGATTCGACGACTGACAAACGATCGTGTAATGGGTATCGGGGACGGTGCGGGCTACGGTGATAAACGAATCCAAGGCAACAAACTACATTTTCTTGAAGTTCTATTTTGATTAAGTTGAATTTAAGATAGAAATCATGAATAGCAGCTGATGCTCTGTCGGATATTGATTCAATCAGTGACAAACGACCGTGTAATGGGTATTGGGGACGGTGCGGGCTACGAAGATGAACGAAGCCAAGGCAACAAACTAAATTTTCTTGAAGTTCTATTTTGATTAAGTTGAATTCGAGATAGAAATCATGAATGGCAGCTGATGCTCTGTCGGAGATTGATTCGATGAGTGACAAACGACCGTGTAATGGGTATTGGGGACGGTGCGGGCTACGAAGATGAACGAAGCCAAGGCAACAAACTACATTTTCTGGAAGTTCTGTTTTGGTTAAGTTGAATTTAAAATAGAAATCATGAATGGCAGCTGATGCTCTGTCGGAGATTGATTCGATGAGTGACAAACGACCGTGTAATGGGTATTGGGGACGGTGCGGGCTACGAAGATGAACGAAGCCAAGGCAACAAACTACATTTTCTCGAAGTTCTACCTTGTTCAAGTAGAATTCAAGATAAAAATTATGAATGGCAGCTGATGCTCTGTCGGAATCTCCGACAGAGCATCAGCTGCCATTCATAATTTTTATCTTGAATTCTACTTGATTCGACGACTGACAAACGATCGTGTATTGGGTATCGGGGACGGTGCGGGCTACGAAGATGAACGAAGCCAAGGCAACAAACTACATTTTCTCGAAGTTCTACCTTGTTTAAGTAGAATTCAAGATAGAAATTATGAATGGCAGCTGATGCTCTGTCGGAGATTGATTCGACGAGTGACAAACGATCGTTTAGTGGGTATCGGGGACGGTGCGGGCTACGAAGATGAACGAAGCCAAGGCAACAAACTACACTTTCTGGAAGTTCATACTGCGAAGACTGTGAGAGATGCGGATTTGGCTGACACGCAGTCATCCACTCGACGCAGTCAGCGTAGGAACAACGATCGAGTGAGGAAGGGACGAGCGGGCAGCAAGGATAGCCGCAGCAGCAAAAACTCCACTGCCGCGCAAATTAATCCAGTCACTCCCAATCATGAAGTTGCTGAGCTTCTAATTTACTGGGTTGACATTTGACTCATTGTACCTGAATGCCTCTATTTAGGCGCTCCAAGTGTTGAAAGCCAGCGGAAAGAAAAAAAAAGTCAAACTCCTACAGAACGCGGTACGCGAAAACAGACAGAGGATTATATCATAGATAGATAGATAGGTTTATTACCGATAACATGGAAAAAAAACGCAATTATAAACAAAAAGTGAGCAATACAAACGGCAGGTATAAACGGGGTTTCAATGATATTGAACACGAACATAATCACATAGTATTACATGGAAAAGGAAGTGGGGGGAGAGCTCTCTATAGGTTGCGCAATTTGCTAGGTGGCATGAGATCTAATGTAGAGAGTTGTGATTTGAAGATAGAGGGATCATTGATGGAGATTAGGTCACGAGAAAGCGCATTCCATATTGCGAAGGTTCTGCTTAAAAAAGTGCTGGTACGGCCTGTGTGATCAAATGATGGAACAATTCTAAATTCATGAGAGCCACGAGTACGAGATGGAATAATTGCAAAAAGACCATGATAGTCCAATATAGTTTTCGAGTGGATTACTTTGTGAATGTATGTGACATCATTCAAGAATCGTCTATTTTCGAGAGTTTGAAGATTGAAAAGCTCAAGGCGTTGAGGATATGATAGGCTGCGCCCGATACGCTGACACACACGACGAGTATAATAGCGTTGTATGCTCTCAATTAGGTTTACAGAAGCAACATCAGTAGGGTTCCAGAGCTCAGTGCAATATTCTAATTTACAGCGAAAATAGGTTGTGTATGCGGTGATCAGTAGTGTGGGATTTCGTGTTTTGTATGTCCGAAAAAAAATCATTTATAGAATACAGAGTTTGTTGAATTATTTGTTTGAAATGATCACGGAACAATAAGTTATTACTCATGAGAATACCAAGATCCTTTGCAGAATCTACTGGTTTGAGAGTTGAGTCGTGGACGATATAAGTGTGCTTTGGATTCCGCTTGCCTACATGCAATATTTGAGTTTTCTCAGTGGATATCTGAAGTCCCCATGAAGCTGACCAAGCTGCGACTATGTCAATGGCTTTTTGGAAAATAGACTTCGCAGAAGTACTGGTAAAATCAAAAGGAAAGTAAATTTTCAAATCGTCTGCATAAAGCGCATAATAAACGCCATCTGGTAAATTATCAGGAATGTTATCTATGAAAATGTTGAACAGCAAGGGTCCAAGACACGAACCTTGTGGAACGCCACAATTAACAGTGCGCGGTGAGGAACGCTTAGATCCAATCATAACAGATTGCTTGCGATTTTTGAGAAATTCAATTATCCAGCCAAGAGCATTACCGCGAATACCGATAGCGTCAAGTTTCTTGAAAAGAAGGTCATGGTTGATGGTATCAAATGTTTTTTTAAAGTCGAAATAGATGCAATCTATTACGGAACCAGATGAAATACGCTTGCACCAATTCATATGACATTCAATTAGTTGTGCATTAGTGGATCGATTTTTGCGAAAACCAAATTGTTTTTTGGAGAGTAGGTTGTGCTTTTCTAAGTATTTTGTAATCTGCTGAACGCATATTCTTTCCATAACTTTAGAGATGCTACATGTGAGAGAAATCGGTCTGTAGTTTGAGACAGATTCACGTGCGCCTTTTTTGAATAATGGTTTCACCCAAGCTTCTTTCCAAATAGATGGGATTTCTCTGACAGACATGGACATTGCAAAAAGAATCGTCAATGGAACCGATATGGAAGTTGCCGTACGTTTCAGAAACACGTTGTTAATACCATCTGGAGAAGTGTTATATTTGGAATCGAGTTTGGAAATGATTTTATGAACTTCGAGAAGGGTAATGTCAATCATATCAAGTGAATGTGGTAGTTTAGGCAAGTCAGCACCAGGTGGTGTGATGGAATCGCGATAAACTGATTCAAAATAGTCAGCAAAGATCTCACATTTGTCCAGCGCATTGTGAATGAAAATATCATCGTGACAAATTGCGCCGATGCCACCATCGGGATGCATTTTATTTCGAACATCACGATAGAAAGCTGATTTATTGCCATTAACGATCAATTTAGATTCACGCTTGCAATTCCAAGAAACTATTGCTTTACGTAGGCGACGCTGTGACCTATTAGAATCGATGGAGTGGGGTCTCGTTGATGAAAGTTTATTGGCTTGTCGCTTCAGCTTAGTTAGATAACGAGGTAATGGGCGGGGGCGTTTGTTAGCTGGAGCGACAAGCGGAATGTGAGCATCAATTATGTCATGTATGATTTCGTAAAACTTGGATGCAGCTTGTTCAACTGTTTTGCCAATAAAAACACGCGTCCAGCGAATAGAATCAATAGCATTGTTAATGGTATCCCAGTTTACATTTCTATAGTTTCGTACGAGATCAGGTTTGTGGTGTGCAGACATGTCTTCGACGCGCAATATGAATTCAACTGGCAGATGATCGCAGGTACTGAAGCGATGAAGTATGCGTGTACTAGTTACAAGAGGGGAATTGTCGACAAGTATTATATCGAGAATATTTGATTTTATGCCGGTACGTTTAACCATGGTAGGTTTGTTTACCGTTTGAAACATTGAGTGTAAGCAAGCGAAATCCAAGAGCGATTTGTCAAAGGAGTCAAAAGCACGACCGCATTTCCAATCGATTGAAGGCGCATTAAAATCGCCTAAAACAATATGTGACCTGTTTTCGGAGTCAATAAGTGAGTCTAATTCAGAAATGAGCTGGAACCCTGTTCGTTTAATTTCGGGAGTGGAGCCGGGCGTACGGTAGCAAGCAATGAAGCGTATTGGTCTATCTAAGTGCAAATTGTCAGAAGGGAAAACATCAAATGAGAGAATTTCGGAGAGATTGTTGATCGATGTTGACCTGATTAGCTTAATAGAAATATTTGATTGATACAACGCCATTACACCCCCTGCATGAGTGAGCCTATCGGAACGCAAAATGGAATATCGACCACCCAGTGAGAGTGAAGCGATTGATTCGTGTGGGCTGAGCCAGGTTTCGGTCAGTATAACAATCATGGGCTTTTCGGTGTTTAGAAGAAGTTCGAGTTCATATAGCTTGTTTTTGACCGAGCGCACGTTAATTAACAGAACCTTCGAAAACGGAATACGGACAGAGCTACCAGAATCAACATTATGACAATTTACAGTATCACAATCACAATCTACAGAATCTACAAAAGGGGGAGCCACCTGCGCATAGAGAGGAGATTGATCTGGGGCCTGGCGAGCTCCCTAGGAGACGGCGGACACGTCCATCGTCACGGCAGTGTCTGCGGCAGAAGAGGAAGCGGCAGCGTCCCCGGCGACCCGCTTCGGCTCCTGGAAAGTGCCTCCGGCAGACTCGTCAGCAACCCGTTTAGACCCGCGAGTAGAAGAGAGAGAACGCGCAGTGGAACAGGAAGCGGCACGAGAGCGAGACGCGCGAGACTGCGAGCGCGCAGAGGCAGTGGTGACAGCGGTGACACGGCTCCTCCTGGAGGCGGGGACGGTGGGCGGCACGAACTCAGAGACGAGTGGCAAAGGAGGCGGGGCTGCGGAAGGCGACGTGTGATCCTTGAACTCGCGGGGGACACGCAGCTTGACGAGTCGGCAGTCGCGGACGACGAAGGCGACCTTGCCGGCAGACTCATTGAGGGACTTGGCCTGCCCCCGCAGGGCCCGGTCTTCTGCCAGTTCTTCCTCGGTGTAGTCTCGGCGAGCGTAGCGAAACTGTACGTTCTCCAGCGCGCTCCACCTGTGCGAGTAAATGCCCGCAAGAAGACGATCTCGGAGCTGGCTCGTCTCCAGCTGGACCTTGATGATGCGGTTTCCCTTGGGCGGTCGGACAGCGGGGTGGCGGTGGCACGAGATCTTCCTCTGGCCGTACAGTTGGATCAGCTCCTCGTCACCGGTGGCGCGGACAAGCTCCCCGATGAAGAGGAAGTCGTCCTTGGAGGTCTCCTCGTCAGTCTTCTTCTCCTCCCTACCGACGATAACGGCGCGAGTCGCCTTGTCGAGGAACACGGAGCGAGCCGACTCCGAGTGCATCACGCGTGCCACACTCGAGTAGGTGAGCGTGGGAATATGGGGCGAGCGGGCGGCAGGGGGCGAGTCGATTGCTGCCAGCAGACGAGACAGGGCCGCGGTGTTTTGCGACACAGTCTCTTGAATAGCCTCCAGCTGCTTGCTCTGGTTGGCGATGAGCTTGCCGTGCTGCTCAATCAGGAGATTCTGCTGCTCGAGCATGCGAGAGAAGAAAGAGAACTGAGAAGAATCCATGGCAGTACCTGGTTTGGGTGGCTTTTACTCCATACAAAAACCACCCAAAAGAGTGAGAAAGTGAGAAAAGGGAAGCGCGCGAGAGAGAGAGAAGCAGCTAACCCGACTCACTGTACGGGCCCAGTTTCAAAACGTATCCACTGGGCCAAGTTGGCGTGAAGCTGCGGTAGATCAGGGGGCGATCAATACGGCAGCAGCGCGAGAGAGGGGCGAATAGGGCAACCGCTCTCTAGCGAGAAACGCGAGGGAATGAATATATTTTCTTTCATCTTAGAAAGACACCACACGACCAGAACATGAACGTGCAAAACAGATACATGGAGATGTTGAAGATAACCGGACGTACTCTCGCGAGTATCTGGAGGTGCGATGCGCGCCGGACAGTACGCAACCGCGAAGTGCACACCAACGTCTTATTATATATATTCAAAAACAACCGCCTCTATGGTATATCCAAGAACAACCGAATCTACAACAGGGATATGTGGAATGTATGTATGTTTCAGAAAGTGATAGTGATAGTGTATCCATATACAAAATGATTTAGGCGAAATTAGACGAACTGGTCGAAAGAAACAAACTGACACTGAATGGCGGAAAATACAATATGTATACACCAAAATGCGCGATGACAAAGCGAGGAGACGTGTTTATTGTGACCTGGCAACAGAATGGGTGAGAGTAGTTAGAGTGAGAGTGAAATAGTAAAGCGTGAGGAAAGAGAGAGAGAGAGAGAGAGAGAGAGAGAGAGGCTTCGAGCCCGTTCATGCCAACCTCTCTCCACCTTCTTTCTCCCTTTTTCTGTCTCACCCCCTCCCCCCCCCCGCCCCATTCGTTCTGTCTCTTTACGATATCAAACATGTTGATCTTTGTAACACTACAAGAACCATCCCAACAGTACCTCTTGATCGAGTATAGCGATGACGTCGTGGTCTCCGACGACGAGCCACCATCCCTCCTCCTTCTTCCTCTTCTGGGGGAACAGCGGGGCGACGACGGGCGAGCCCGTCCACGTCGTTCTCACGCTTCATAGACACCTGAGTGCATCCCAGAGATAAAATGAAAATGCAATATTTACGTACCACTCCCGAAAAATAGTCAAAATCGCTCACTTGTCAACAAGGCCATCTGCCACACAGCTTTATCCAAATCCCCTACTCACCTAAACATCCGGGCAGTGTTGCTGGCAAGTCTCTCTCTCTCTCTCTCTCTCTCTCTCTCTCTTTCTCTCTCGCACTCTCCTCTCCCTCTCCTCTCCCTCTCCTCTCCTTCTCCTCCCCTAACCTCTCTCTCTCTCTCTCTCCGTCCTACACATGTTCTCATGTTTTAGTGGCTAGCGAGTGACACTACGGGCCATGGTGCGGCAAGATTTCGCTGTTCGATTTTTCGCAGATATGATGTTGTTGTTGGGGAGTGTGTTCCTGCGGCTTAGAGCCAAGACTACTACCGGCGACGTGCCACGCCAGTACTCCTCGGATCGTCGCGCCAACACTAATCCCTCTGTTACTCTGCCATGTCGACTATCACCTCTGCCTATCAATCAATCATTTATCCGTCTTTGAATCGATAACAAACGTATTCCATCAAGGTAGATCAACAGTGCAGTTATTGTGGGCGCGTCAAAAGCCGCGTGCCCACGTGGACCGCGCATCTTTGCATTGGCTGCCGGCTCGCCGAGTCGCTTCTTCTTCAGCCAATCGACTCTACCAGCCTCGTCATGTGCGCCAATGGATGCGACGTCTCTGTTGCCATCCTCCTGACGGCGCGCCTCATCTTCCTCACCAAGATGTCGCCCCAGCTATGCACGACCCGAATATTTACACAGCGCGCCCCACGGAGAGAGCGGCGGGCACGCAGGTCGCTAGTGAATTGGCGCGTAGCGATTTCAGTCGAGAAATTAACGCGCTCTAGCTTTTGCTGGTAATTCGAGACGCGTTACGTGCTTCGCGGAGCGGCCTGCGCGACTGTGCAACTATCCAGGCCGTGCGTTGAAAACGAGAAAATGATGATTTTGTGAATACAGTAATCCGCCTACTATAACCGAGAGATGAGAGGGGGATGAAAATGGAACATGGTATTAGGTCCGAATGAAGTCCAGAAAATGAAATGCAGAAGATGGGAGCTCTATCTTTCATTTGAATAGTTTTAGAGAGCAAAAACCGAAAGGTGATACCTTTTTGGCCGCCACTGTATGTTTCAGAAAGTGAGTATATCCATATACAAATTGATTTATTGTTAGGCGAAATTAGACGAAGTGGTCGAAAGAAACAAACTTACACTGAATGGCGGAAAATACAATGTGTATACACCAAAATGCGCGATGACAAAGAGAGGAGACGTGTTTATCATGACCTGGCAACAGAATGGGTGAGAGTAGTTAGAGAGAGAGTAAAATAGTAGAGCGTGAGAAAAGAGAGAGAGAGAGAGAGAGAGAGAGAGAGAGATAGAGAGAGAGAGAGAGAGAGAGAGAGAGAGAGAGAGAGAGAGGGAGAGAGAGAGAGAATATGCGGTGATTACAGAGCATCGAACGTGTGTGTGCGGGAAAAGGTATTCGGTATTGCGAATAGTTCGAGTTCCACCAACACTGTCAATCCACATCCACTCACAACGCTAACAGTCCTTCCTACGTGGGATGCGCAATCCCCCATCATCGAGTATTCTGTGCAATCTGTCGCAGTGTACAGTGGATTTGAACTCACACTCATCAGTGCGTCTCATCATATCAGTTTGTACGAACCCGCAAAACATTTTCATCTGAGCAGCATCAGAAATATCCGAAAGCCCACTTCGCCTCTCTACCTGCCCTGTTCTCTACCTTCCCTCTACCTTCTCTCTGGAAGTTATTCGGTTTCTGAAAAGACGGAAATCCGCCAGAAGCATGAGAGAGGGGAGATCCGGGCCGTGCCACTGCTTATTGCTCATTGCTGTGTTTCGATCGAAACAGACCGTAACTTCCGGTTTTACTGTGACAATGAACTCGCGATCCGGTGAATAAACTTAAGCAAATCATAACATTAGCGTAAATGAGATTCCGGAAGGCTAATCGAGGAATGGCTAGATTAGCGTGGCTTGAAATGATACAAAAAGGGGTCGCTCGGACGGAACGGCATAGAGCAACGTCCACGCCTGACCGAGCCCTCGTTCTACGCCCATCCGCCTCCAACCGCCGCCACTTCTTCTCGTCGTTGCGCCACATCTAACCTCGACTACTATGGTACGTCCTACCGTTTGTGTTGGTGAGACAAACACCGCCCACTAGGCTACGTGAGCATCGATCGATATACAATCGATATCATATACTTACTACATCTGATTGATCATTCTATACCTTCTCTCGACAAAATACTAACTTGGAGTGTCGATTAGGTCACAGAAACCGATGGTGACGTGACCGGCCATACATTTCGAGATATTTACGTTTCAAATTTTAGAGCTAAATCGTGTGAATTGCTTTTGTTGCTCGTCGCTCCATTCGCGCTAGCTGTAAAACAGCGGCGGTGGTCTATTGGGTAGAGAGGTTGTCTGTCAAGTGGGTTCGCACCCTGTCGACGCACTTCATTTTGCCGACATTCTCCGGACTTGTCCCGAGTACTATTCCAAATAATCCGTTGACTCACTACAAGTACTCTAACGACGCATTCGCTATCGGTGGCAACACCACCCATCGACCATCTCGGCCGTCCCCTACCTTGTCCTCCCTTACTTTGGAACTTTTTTCACGTTTTACCTATCAGTAAACAAATCCGACACAGTGCATACATAGACTATCCTGAAGTATTAGGTATATACTTTAAGATCACATGCAAGCTTCGGAAATCAGTCTTTCTTTTTTATGTGTATAGTAGTTACTCCTCCAATTTCGCGAACTCGCTGCTGCGCCGTCAACTGCTTGTTCATTACGTAAACACTGCTCATTGTTCATTGCTGTGTTTCGATCGAAACAGACCGTAACTTCCGGTTTTCCTGTGACAATAAATTCGTTATCTGGTGAATACAATTAAGAAAATCATACCATTAGGGTAAATGAGATCGAGACGGAACTCTGTCCGCAAACGAATAGCCTATCATCACTCCGCACACTCACTCGACAATGCACGACATCATCGCTTCGACATTCTCATGATCCGATCGTGCCTCTGGATGTACCTGGCAGCACACTTTCCTTCCAGCCATCCTCCTCCTTCTTCTATCCAAACAGATCGGCTGGGAGCCGGGTCTAGGCAACCCTGCACCACACATAGGCCACGCGTGCGCTCTCACAGAAATTCAAAGTACAGTATACGTCAGGTACGTGGTACCTATGCTTCTTATGATCCGATCCTTTCATCCAAATGCGAGCTCGGAGCCACCTACTCCTACACGGACCATTCCGCTGTGAACACAATCCAGCAGCCACTCGACTCATCTACCGTCTATCTCCCGGTCAACATCGATCATATCCACGCGGTCCGGTCACCAGTTCGCCCGACTACACTGTCCAGCTGCCTATGGCCAAGTGCTTGCCGGACTACTACGACGGAAAGGCGTTGATCTATGTCGACGCGCCACGTCGTTCTACGGTCATCTGCTCACTGACGGCGTTTGTCCGAGACTATCCGCTCGCCTACACCCACCGTCGCCGACCCTCTGGCGCACTTCCTGCCCACTCGCGACGAATTCTACACGCGCGCAACAACCCTGATTCTGTGAGTATACCAAGTAAGCCCTCTTCCCTTCTTCAATGGCCTCGTATCCGGCAGCTCTACGCGTGGAGGAGAGAGAGGCGAAGAGGAGTTCGAGTGCATTTCCCATTTCGTGAACATAGTAGGAGAAGTCGGGAGAAACAATATTCCCCCCGAGAAGATAACTAAATACATCTACTCTACACCCCTCTTCTCTCTCTCTCTCTCTCTCTCTCTCTCTCTCTCTCTCTCTCTCTCCCTCTCTCTCATCCCTTCGACGCCAAACCATGTTCAGCTCTTGACGCTCGGGCAACTCAGCACGTTCTACTCGCTGTTCGAGAAGAAAGGACCGAAACACATCACCTTTTTCGAGGACATCAACAAGAAGAGAGGGAGCGCGTTCACAGGAGACATCACGTACGTTGTATGAATCAAGTCAACGCATTCCCTTCAAATCACATGTTCACATGTTCAGGCGCTGATTCCACGCACCGAAGACAAGTCGTATAGGAAGGAGACCGGGCATTTCATTCTTATGCGGTAGTAGAGAGGAGAGAGAGGAGAGAGAGGAGAGAGAGAGAGAGAGAGATGATTCAGATACTTCTCGAAGCAACACGCGGTCGCTTTGTACGACTCTCTCTCAGACAGCACGACAAACGACGCATATGCGGCAAGTGGACATACAACTCAGCATTATGCTAACAGTTGACTATTTAGGGAATGCAGTACGTGGAGCGCCTTCACCACTTTCTGGAGCATCTACCTAACGCTAACACCCTGAAGTTTTACGTGGAAACGCGAGTTCCACAACATGTGAGGCAAAAGGAACAAAATAGAAAAAACGAATTTCAAAAAAAAACTACCTAGGGCGAATCAGATAAGGAAAATTGCGGTTGGTACGACGCGTTTTTCATTCTCCTCATGAGTCTGACCTTCGATCCGACACAGTTAGTCTCCTACAGCATGACAATTCATCTGCTTTCCAATTCCCAGATTCGTTGTCCGTGATCGTGTCGCTATGAGGACAAAACTGAAGAACATGATAAAAACAAGGAACAAGAACATTCAATCTGTTTCTGACTCCCTCGCCCCGCATATGTAAGTCTCATCACCATCTACTTCTTTCAATTGCACACCATTAGTGATCGGAAAAAGACCAAGAAAGGAAAATGAGGAAAAGAGACAAAGAAGACTATGACTCTGCCCTCGACCCGTCTGCACGCTCTCGAAGACGATTTCAAGGTACTCGATTCCTTTACCATATATTTATCACAGAATCGTCACGTATCAGCTGATTGCAGAAGTATGCTGAGAAAGTGGCGAGTGAGCGAGCTGGACAAGAAGCAAAAACGCAATCCATGTCGCCGCCCAAGCTAATCCAGTCACTCCCAATCATGAAGTAGCTGAGCTACTCATTTACTGGGTACGTGACATTTGACTCATTGTATCTGAATGCCTCTATTTAGACGCTCCAAGTGTTGAAAGCCAGCGGAAAGAAAAAAAATAGTCATATTCCTAAAGAGCGCGGTACGCGAAAACAGACAGAAGAATATATCATATATTTTCATTTATCTTAGAAAGACACCACACGACCAGAACATGAACATGCAAAACAGATTTATGGTATTGTGGAAAACAACAGCACTTACTCTCCCGAATATCTGGAGGTGTCATGGGCGTAGAAAAGAATGCCACCTATAAACTATTTTAGAATATAATTGAAAAGCTGTGTGGCAAACTGGAGAAGCGGAACGCAGAGAACAACTGTCCCAGTCTGCAATAGAGTATCACAGCCATAGGAACACGACGCACGCCTGTGCTTGGGTGAGCGATGAAGTAGAAGAGTGAGAGTGGTGGGAGAGTGAGAGAGAGAGGGTGAGGGGTGAGAGAGAGACATTGCAGACGATCTCAACTGTGAGAAGAGTCCTTGCCAAGATCGACACCCTCGCAGATGTACATATTTTCCCCATCACCTGCCCACGGTAAACATTGCGATCAACTGCCAAGACGCGAATCTCAGAAGGATCATGGACTTGACTTGACACTAACCAGTACGTATAAACAAATACAAGTATACACTTTTTGTTACTTCTCGTTTTAGTTGAAGGATCACAGAAATATCCACAACGTCATTTCTCTTCTGTGCCCTGTCTATATCTGAGTGGACAGCACAGCGTCAAGCAAAATAACGAGATTCGACTGAAACGCGACCAGAACAAGCATGTCACGCACGACCCACAAGGTATCAAGTGGAGAGCAATAAAGCAATGATCTGGTATTATACCATACTTGCAGATTCGGCAGAAGCGTTGTATTTCGCTATGGTTGAGAACAGAATTCTTACGGCAAAAATGAGCGACTATATCCTGCCTGACGTATGTTTGACTATAGTTTTATTTTCGCAACAATTGCCGGGCACGGGCGATATCATATCATAGCAAAACGGAGAATCTTTCGGCAATAGCGCGCATAAACAAGAAAAAAACAGACAATTAGAGCGCTAGGTAGATTGAAAACTATCGTTGTGGCGGTAGCTATACATCACAAAGAGGCATCAATGAAATCAACTGCAGAAGGTTGACAAATGTTTCGTTCTCATCGTGCAACACGCGGTACGTATTCTGACGTACGCGGCCGATCTACACAGATATCACAACCAGAAGAATGGAAAAAGTACGTCTACTGTGATCCTCTCGAGTCACAACTCTTCACTGTTCAGATCTCACTCGCTCCGAATTCCGAGCCATACTCGCCAACGAACGGGAGAAGAAAAAGGCGCCCGTCACAACATATTCAATTATAGTTGACATTCCGAACATGTACCGCACACAAAGATTCTGACTCTCCCTCTTCCTACGTTGTATCTGCATCTACTTAATGAATACAAATACACATTCAAATGTCAGTAATAATACCTCGTATAACTGTACACACATAAACTACACTACTTACATTTAAAATAAAGTGAAACATATCCAATCAGGCTCTCTCATTTCACACAACAAGTGTAGTTCTACTAATTTGCATATCCTTACACCTCCTTTCTCCCTCTCCCTCTCTTTATCTCTCTCCCTTTCTCCCGATCGCTATACTCCACCGTTAATCATTAATGAATCAGTGTCACTGTGTCACCCTCCTACTTTCCCACTCAGACCTTCACCAAATAACGCACAGATATTTTCGGCAATTCCAAGACCTGAGGGGAGCGAGCTCATCCCACAAATCTACGGAGAGACAATCGAATAATCGAAAGCATTCTATCACTATGGCACGAACACCTCATTGAAGATGAACGATTGATACAAAAAGTACTATGCCCGCCGGACGGATTATTCTGCAAATATCGTTCATGTATCGTCCTTCTTCTTCTTCCACTTCACAATTCCCCTTTAAAGGAGCATATCACTCTAAATTCCGTGTGTAATGTTAACTACTACCTCCATGTCGAAGAACATATAGTGAGTCCCCCGTTTTCGCGGTCCGCCGAAACGAAAAATGGAATACGAGTTGTGACAGTCCCGACTGATAAATTGAAATACCAGACGCATTTCGCTAGTTCATTTTTCACTTTCTAGACCGGTTAGCGGTGTGAACGAGATGAAAATGCATACGTAATGTAGGGAAATGAATTGTGCCACCAGCGCAGCAACTACCGTAACCGCATCATATTTTGAAAAGTGATCTAAATGTGATTGAATTGCGATAGATTGTTCCCAATTCGAGTACCAATAGCCTCAGGCAAAAACAAGTACGTGACGTCTTCGTAGTTTAGATTTATTCGCGTCGTGATCGATATCTAATCGATAAACGGAAATAACTTCTCAGAAAATGAATACTTTTTTACAATTTTTTGGATGGTAGCTTCTTAAACCCGTTTACCGCACCTCTACGTACGAAAATTTAAAAAATTCAGTCTGGTATTCGTAATAATTAGCGAAATATGAAATTGGGTAAAATTAAAGACCATACTAAACTGTTTTGAGTGACAAACGACCGTGTAATGGGTATTGGGGACGGTGCGGGCTACGGTGATAAACGAATCCAAGGCAATAAACTACATTTTCTTGAAGTTCTATTTTGATTAAGTTGAATTCAAGATAGAAATCATGAATAGCAGCTGATGCTCTGTCGGATATTGATTCAATGAGTGACAAACGACCGTGTAATGGGTATTGGGGACGGTGCGGGCTACGAAGATGAACGAAGCCAAGGCAACAAACTAAATTTTCTCGTAGTTCTATTTTGATTTAGTTGAATTCAAGATAGAAATCATGAATGGCAGCTGATGCTTTGTCGGAAATTGATTCGATGAGTGACAAACGACCGTGTAATGGGTATTGGGGACGGTGCGGGCTACGGAGATAAACGAATCCAAGGCAACAAACTACATTTTCTTGAAGTTCTTTTTTGATTAAGTTCAATTCGAGATAGAAATCATGAATGGCAGCTGAGATGCTCGGTCGGAGATTGATTCGATGAGTGACAAACGACCGTGTAATGGGTATTGGGGACGGTGCGGGCTACGAAGATGAACGAATCCAAGGCAACAAAAACTACATTTTCTTGAAGTAATATTTTGATTAAGTTGAATTCGAGATAGAAATCATGAATGGCAGCTGATGCTCTGTCGGATATTGATTCAATGAGTGACAAACGACCGTGTAGAGGGTATTGGGGACGGTGCGGGCTACGAAGATGAACGAAGTTAAGGCAACAAACTACACTTTCTGGAAGTTCTATTTTGATTAAGTTAAATTCGAGATAGAAATCATGAATGGCATCTGATGCTCTGGCGGAGATTGATTTGATGAGTGACAAACGACCGTGTAATGGGTATTGGGGACGGTGCGGGCTACGGAGATAAACGAATCCAAGGCAACAAACTACATTTTCTCGAAGTTCTACCTTGTTTAAGTAGAATTCAAGATAGAAGTTATGAATGGCAGCTGATGCTCTGTCGGAGATTGATTCGACGAGTGACAAACGATCGTTTAGTGGGTATCGGGGACGGTGCGGGCTACGAAGATAAACGAATCCAAGGCAACAAACTACATTTTCTTGGAGTTCTATTTTGGTTAAGTTGAAGTTAAGATAGAAGTCATGAATGGCAGCTGATGCTCTGGCGGAGATTGATTCGATGAGTGATAAACGACCGTGTAATGGGTATTGAGGACGGTGCGGGCTACGGTGATAAACGAATCCAAGGCAATAAACTACATTTTCTTGAAGTTCTATTTTGATTGAGTTAAACTCAAGATAGAAATCATGAATGGCATCTGATGATCTGGCGAAGATTGATTCGATGAGTGACAAACGACCGTGTCATGGGTATTGGGGAAGGTGCGGGCTACGAAGATAAACGAAGCCAAGGCAACAAACTACATTTTCTCGAAGTTCTACCTTGTTCAAGTAGAATTCGAGATAGAAATCATGAGTGGCAGCTGATGCTCTGTCGGAGATTGATTCGATGAGTGACAAACGACCGTGTAATGAGTATTGGGGACGGTGCAGGGTACGAAGATGAACGAAGCCAAGGCAACAAACTACATTTTCTCGAAGATCTACCTTGTTTGAGTAGAATTCAAGATAGAAATCATGAATGGCAGCTGATGCTCTGGCGGAGATTGATTCGATCAGTGACAAACGACCGTGTAATGGGTATTGGGGACGGTGCGGGCTACGGAGATAAACGAACCCAAGGCAACAAACTACATTTTCTTGAAGTTCTTTTTTTAATGAAGTTGAATTCGAGATAGAAATCATGAATGGCAGCTGATGCTCTGTCGGAGATTGATTCGATGAGTGACAAACGACCGTGTCATGGTATTGGGGAAGGTGCGGGCTACGAAGATAAACGAATCCAAGGCAACAAACTACATTTTCTTGAAGTTCTATTTTTGTTAAGTTGAAGTTAAGATAGAAATCATGAATGGCAGCTGATGCTCAGGCGGAGATTGATTCGATGAGTGACAAACGACCGTGTAATGAGTATTGGGGACGGTGCAGGCTACGGTGATAAACGAATCCAAGGCAATAAACTACATTTTCTTGAAGTTCTATTTTGATTGAGTTAAATTCAAGATAGAAATCATGAATGGCATCTGATGATCTGGCGGAGATTGATTCGATGAGTGACAAACGACCGTGTCATGGGTATTGGGGACGGTGCGGGCTACGAAGATGAACGAATCCAAGGCAACAAACTACATTTCTTGAAGTAATATTTTGATTGAGTTGAATTCGAGATAGAAATCATGAATGGCAGCTGATGCTCTGTCGGATATTGATTCAATGAGTGACAAACGACCGTGTAGAGGGTATTGGGGACGGTGCGGGCTACGAAGATGAACGAAGTTAAGGTAACAAACTACATTTTCTGGAAGTTCTATTTTGATTAAGTTAAATTCGAGATAGAAATCATGAATGGCATCTGATGCTCTGGCGGAGATTGATTTGATGAGTGA
>CAWZYM010000124.1:0-363559 GCA_963966185.1 Rhabditoides inermis | reverse complement strand
TAATGAGTATTGGGGACGGTGCAGGGTACGAAGATGAACGAAGCCAAGGCAACAAACTACATTTTCTCGAAGATCTACCTTGTTTGAGTAGAATTCAAGATAGAAATTATGAATGGCAGCTGATGCTCTGTCGGAGATTGATTCGACGAGTGACAAACGACCGTGTAATGGGTATTGGGGACGGTTCCGGCTACGGAGATAAACGAACCCAAGGCAACAAACTACATTTTCTTGAAGTTCTTTTTTTAATGAAGTTGAATTCGAGATAGAAATCATGAATGGCAGCTAAGATGCTCTGTCGGAAATTGATTCGATGAGTGACAAACGACCGTGTCATGGGTATTGGGGAAGGTGCGGGCTACGAAGATAAACGAATCCAAGGCAACAAACTACATTTTCTCGAAGATCTACCTTGTTTGAGTAGAATTCAAGATAGAAATTATGAATGGCAGCTGATGCTCTGTCGGAGATTGATTCGACGAGTGACAAACGACCGTGTAATGGGTATTGGGGACGGTGCGGGCTACGGAGAGTAACTCATACCGCCACCTGGTCAAGGTGGGCGGCAGCGGAGTTGAACGTGGCTAGCACCTTTCTCAACACACACGAGAACACACACGTGATACGGCACGGAAAGGCAATTTTATCTAAGAAAAGGGCAGGATGCAATAAGCATTATGAAGATTGAGGATGAGACGGCTTGTCGGAGTTCTTATATACTCCTTGAAGACGTGGGCTGGGGAGAGTGCTGGCGGCGGCCGGGAGATCGCCGGCAGGCGATTGTGGCCTGGAATGACAACAAATTATCATTTGTCTCGGACATGAAGTGGAGCGATCATGAGGGTGGTGTGGAAAGTGTTGCAATGGGATGTAGGTTGATTGGTCAGTTGGTCTTTGAGGAATGTTGCCAGAAGGCTCTCTCTCTCTAACTGTCTGCCTGTACTCTCTCTCTCAGTGATTCACCCATGATGTGATGCGCGGGTGAGAGAGAGGAGAGTGCGAGGATGAGAGAGATGATAGATCAGAAGCACGTGCCATGCGCGTGTGATGCGCGTGCGAAGCGTGAGGCTGGGCACATGTGACACGCGTGTGATATGCGTGTAATGCGCGTGTGCTGCGTGTGCGGTACATGAGCGAGGGCACATGCGATGCGCATGTGTGAGAGATGATCCAGTGATGCGCGTGTGAGAGAGATGTATCAGAGATGCGCGTGCGAGAGAGACGAGTCATCGAAGCTCGCGTGCGAGACATGATAGCATCAGAGAGTGTTGCTTGAGAGCGTGCTAATTATCCGTGTGCGCAGCATACGTCACAGCTATCCCCATTGCGGGTTGCCGACCTCGGCAATTGGAAAAAAGTACCCACCGAAAGAAGGGAGGAATGGTGGCGATAAGCCGAGTAGTGAGTGAGTGGCGAAAAGCCCATTTAAGGGGTGCTCGGTCGACCGCTTGGGAGCTCTCTCTGTGTCGCTGGTTGTGTAGCGCGGCGTCTGGTCGCTTTTGTGCGGTCTGCTGATTCGTTCCCAGACTCGCACGTCGCGCCAGTCGACTTCCTTGCTGTCGTCTGCGGCTGCGGCAGAGAGGTTCTCGGGCTCCTCCGGCTCGTCGGGCGTGGTGTTCGACGGCGATCGCTCGGCTCCTGCGTCGGATGCGTTATCCGATTCCAAGTCGGATAGGTATTCCAGGGTCGCTTCGTCTGAGGAGTCGTTGTCGTCTTCCTCCTCGTAGTCGAGTTCCTCGCCGGCATCGGGGTCGTCGATGAGGGTTGTCGTGGTGTCCATGTGCTCTTCGGGAGCGGTCAGTTGTGCGCCCATTCCGGCCGAGCTGGGGGTTGCCTTGCCGGCCGCCGCTGGGATAGCGGGTGTTCCGTCGTCGGTGGGGGGAACGCGACGACTCTTCTTAGGTGGTGTCGCCGATGGTGGTGGGAAATCCCTGTCGTAATCGAGGAAGATGTCATCAGGAGATCGCGTGGCTTCTCTGCTGCGTGTCCACGGGGAATGAACTGCGCGGCCTTCCTGGACGTCGACGGGTGGCAGCAGGCCGCTGGTCGGAGTGGGCGGGGTAGCCATCAGATCGTCGTCGTGGAGAATGGCCGAGTCGGGTGTGGCCAGATCCATCAGATCCATGCCTTCTTTCAGGAGGGCGGTCTCCGGTGTGTCGATGTTGAGCGGCGCCACCTCGGCCAGGTACGGTGGCGACTCGCAGTGTGTGGTGGAGTTGGTCGTGGTCACGCTGGTGGGTCTGGCTTGCGAGAAGATGTTGGCGCGCCAGAAAGAGATGTCCGAAAAGGCTCGTGTGTCCTCGTCAGTCGCGGGCACAGAACTCGCAGCTGTGTCGTCGCGCGTGGTGTGGTCGACGACGGTGGTCGGATCGTCAATGTTGTTCTCGGCGCACGACGTGGTCGGCAGGTCGCATTCGGTGTAGGGTGAGGCTTGGGTGTCGATGGTGGGCGCTTCGACGGGCTCGGGGTGTGTGGAGTCGTCTTCAGCATGGATGGTGTCGGTGGGTGTGTCGGCGGCGGGCGTGGTGTCCGTGGCGGGGGTCTGGTCGCAGTCGGCGGAGTCGGCGGGGAGGGTGGCGGGAACGGCGGGTAGGCGTGATGAGATAGAGTCGCAATAAGCGGAAGTGGGGTCGGTGGGTGTGGCGGCGGCGGGCGTGGTGTCCGTGGCGGGGGTCTGGTCTCAGTCGGCGGAGTCGGCGGGGAGGGTGGCGGGAACGGCGGGTAGGCGTGATGAGATAGAGTCGCAATAAGCGGAAGTGGGGTCGGTGAGTACGTCCGGGGGCTGACGCGTCGGATCTTCCGACGACATCTCGCCTGAAATGAGATACAATTATTCGGGGTTGACGTGATTAGAATATATACGCGGCGCGATAATATTTTGGAACAGAAAGACAGTCAGCAGAGATATGTAAGTTCTGGTCGCGATAAGCGGTCGAGGTGGCTCGGGGAGAGTCTGGCTCTGGACGGTCCGTGGGGAATATAGGATATAGAGAAAATAGGTCGTAGGAATGCAGTGTCGGGTGGTGGCTGATCGTCCAACGCCCTGAAATGAACAGCTGATTACTTATTCTGTTTTGCTGCGAGTCTCGTATTGTAGCCGTGTTTCACTATGCTCTCGTCTGGACGCGTCGGTGGTGGTAGATTGTCCTGGCAGTGTCCCTCCACGTCAACTGGCTCGCTCTCGCCTTGCAGCACCTCCTCCTCGGTGGGTAGGGGTGCAGGGGATGAGCCGGCGGGGCCTGTAATTTCGAACACCTTTTTGAGGTGATTAACGTGTACTCGTTTCGGTCTAGAGTGGGGGCTGGAGATGCTCACGATGGTTGCGTGGGGATGTTCAAATTGTACTACTCTAAACTGCCCTATCCATGGGAGGCAGAGTTTTTTGCTCAGATCTCGTTTGGGTTGAAAATCGCGGTACCATACCCTGTCACCTGTTCGAATGTCAGATACCTTCAGTTGGGGTTTGTTGAACTGCTTCTCCCTGGCTGCTTCGGCCTCCTCCGCGTTGGCGGCCGCGGTCTTCCGGGCCGAGTGGATGCACGACGTGAAGGTTTCTTTGAAGACGCCTTCGCCGTTATAGTCTGGAATATGATTCTCATTATTGTGTTTGATTATGAGATCGACGTTGAATACCGGGTCTCTACCGTGTATGAGGAAAAAAGGTGTCTCTTTGGTGGAAGTGTGCACTGACGTGTTGTATGCGAATGTCATTGCCTGCAGGTGCACGTCCCAGTCTAGTTGGTTTTCGCTACTGTATACGCGGATCAGGTGTTGGATGGTGCCTATTGCCCTTTCAGAAATGCCGTTACCTGTGTGGTGATAAGGAGTGGCCAGATATCGATCGATGCGCAATAAGCGACTAATTTCCTCAATTACATGTCCTACTAGGTATGAGGCGTTATCGGTTACTAGTGTCCTCATGCACCCGTGCGCTTGCGGGGTCAAGTATACGGTCAGCCGCGGCCTCTGCCAGCCATGCTTCTACTTCGATGGCTTTGTTAATCGCGGCATGGAAGGTGGTGGGGCTCGACATGCGCACGTAGTACTTGATGTCTCTACGCAGACGTGACACAAATTCGGACAGCATTTTGTTCTTGAACTCGTCAGGGGTTGTGGTGGCTCGCACTAGTCTCAGCAGTTTCTCCGTATAGCTAGTGACTGACTCGCCTACAGATTGTTTATATGCCGATAAGGCCTGCTCCGCTACGGCGCGCTGAGTGGGGGATTCGAAGAATTCGGACAAGTGCTTAAAAAGCTCGTCGTAGTTGTTCTTTTTCGAGTCGTCTAGTTCTTCTGCTTTTTCGCGCGCAATTCCATCCAAATTCAAAAGTAGGTACCTGGCCTTTTGTTCCGACGAGAGAGAAGGCGCCCGAAAGTTCATGACGTCCTCCAGTTTGTGGCGCCACATGGAAAGTTGTTGATGAGGTGCGCCGGTAAACGGGGCAATCTTCTCCGCAAAGTCATCTAGCGCGTTTATGGAGATCGCTGGAGTCACGGCGGCGACACGAGTCGATACTTCCTGCAAAGAATTGCTAAGTCTCCTGTTCATAGCGTCTGTTTTGCGGGTGAGGTGGGTGAGGACCTGTCCACTAGTGTTAGACGAGCAGTGCTGCACTGCGTTCAGAGCCGTGACTACTGAGTCGCGCAGCTGCCTACCGTCTCGCGCGAACAAGGATGCAGTAGCGTCCAGGTCTGTCAGTGTGCCTTTCACTATGTCTATATACCTGGTAGGTTTTGGGATTACTACCTGACTTGCGGGGCGCGACGCCTCGGCGTCCTCCTCGCCGGACTCGGATGTCTGCCACGAAGTGGAGCCGAGGCTGGAAATGTCTGACTCATTATGACTGGAAGAGGGGCCACCGGCCGGGGTGTTATTGAAAGAGGCAGAAGCCTGGAGGTTGTTTGAAACAGAGGCAGAAGCCAGGGGATGGGTATCAGTAGTGGCAGAAGCCGTGATGTCACCAGGGGTTGCTGGAGGCAGTTTGGGAGTGTCTCCCGAGTTACTCATGGCGGTGCGAGGATACTGTATGTAGTTGAAACAGAGATGACGGTGCGAATGCGAGGCTGTGTTGCGAAAAAAGGGACGCGTAAGAGACGAGAGCGAGTGGGGGGAAGAGAGTGCGGATGGAGAGAGCGCGGTGAAAAAAAGGATAGTGGGGGGAGAACGGATGGGTGTGAGGATACAGTATGTGGTTGAAACAAAAAACGAGGCGCTGCGAGCGAGAGAAATGTGTGCGAAAGGGAACGGGCGAAAGCAGAGAGCGTGTGGAGAGGAGAGAGTGCGGAAGGAGAGAGCGTGGTGTAGTGATACAGTATCTGGTGTCGTTTTCGGGCAGATGTGTAATGGGACTGTGCGGCTCGACGCGGATTAGATCGAGAGAGGACTCAAGGATCAGAGGGAAGGGTGGCGAAAAGCCGACGCGAGAGTGAATTACCGCGGACGACAGGCGAAACTTGAAAAGCGGACGTAACAAACAGACAGCGGGCGCGCTATGGAACGGCAGTAGAGTCGCGAAAAGCGGAGATAATTCTGACTACGGAACTGTAAGAAGTGCTGAAAAAGCAACAGCGGGTTCGCTGCTCGCAACGCTGCACACGCTGCTCAAAAACCTCGGAGGCAGGGGTCAAACATCCTACCGCGTTCACAGGGGTCACAACATCCTGTCTCTCATGTATGGGGGTCGTTCATCCCATGTCTACTCGAACAGTGGCCAACCACTCCGCTCGGGGAGTGGGTTTACTACTACGTACTGATGGGGTCGCCATGCCAATACGGGTCAAACTTCAAATGCGGTGCAAAAAGCACTCTTCTCGAAACAAACGCGCAATCTGCCGGTGGGGTGTGCGAAGGGAGGGTGAAATGCCAACGTTTACGCGGGAAGCGGTCGCTGGACCAGAGAGACAGAGACCCGGGAGGAGAGAGAGGGGTGGAAAGTCTTATTAAATAACAATAAGATGCTCGCTGCTACCAGTAACTCATACCGCCACCTGGTCAAGGTGGGCGGCAGCGGAGTTGAACGTGGCTAGCACCTTTCTCAACACACACGAGAACACACACGTGATACGGCACGGAAAGGCAATTTTATCTAAGAAAAGGGCAGGATGCAATAAGCATTATGAAGATTGAGGATGAGACGGCTTGTCGGAGTTCTTATATACTCCTTGAAGACGTGGGCTGGGGAGAGTGCTGGCGGCGGCCGGGAGATCGCCGGCAGGCGATTGTGGCCTGGAATGACAACAAATTATCATTTGTCTCGGACATGAAGTGGAGCGATCATGAGGGTGGTGTGGAAAGTGTTGCAATGGGATGTAGGTTGATTGGTCAGTTGGTCTTTGAGGAATGTTGCCAGAAGGCTCTCTCTCTCTAACTGTCTGCCTGTACTCTCTCTCTCAGTGATTCACCCATGATGTGATGCGCGGGTGAGAGAGAGGAGAGTGCGAGGATGAGAGAGATGATAGATCAGAAGCACGTGCCATGCGCGTGTGATGCGCGTGCGAAGCGTGAGGCTGGGCACATGTGACACGCGTGTGATATGCGTGTAATGCGCGTGTGCTGCGTGTGCGGTACATGAGCGAGGGCACATGCGATGCGCATGTGTGAGAGATGATCCAGTGATGCGCGTGTGAGAGAGATGTATCAGAGATGCGCGTGCGAGAGAGACGAGTCATCGAAGCTCGCGTGCGAGACATGATAGCATCAGAGAGTGTTGCTTGAGAGCGTGCTAATTATCCGTGTGCGCAGCATACGTCACAGTATTGGGGACGGTGCGGGCTACGAAGATGAACGAAGCCAAGGCAACAAACTAAAATTTCTTGAAGTTCTATTTTGATTAAGTTGAATTCGAGATAGAAATCATGAATGGCAGCTGATGCTCTGTCGGAGATTGATTCGATGAGTGACAAACGACCGTGTAATGGGTATTGGGGACGGTGCGGGCTACGAAGATGAACGAAGCCAAGGCAACAAACTAAATTTTCTTGAAGTTCTATTTTGATTAAGTTGAATTCGAGATAGAAATCATGAATGGCAGCTGATGCTCTGTCGGAGATTGATTCGATGAGTGACAAACGACCGTGTAATGGGTATTGGGGACGGTGCGGGCTACGAAGATGAACGAAGCCAAGGCAACAAACTACATTTTCTGGAAGTTCTGTTTTGGTTAAGTTGAATTTAAAATAGAAATCATGAATGGCAGCTGATGCTCTGTCGGAGATTGATTCGATGAGTGACAAACGACCGTGTAATGGGTATTGGGGACGGTGCGGGCTACGAAGATGAACGAAGCCAAGGCAACAAACTACATTTTCTCGAAGTTCTACCTTGTTTAAGTAGAATTCAAGATAAAAATTATGAATGGCAGCTGATGCTCTGTCGGAGATTGATTCGACGACTGACAAACGATCGTGTATTGGGTATCGGGGACGGTGCGGGCTACGAAGATGAACGAAGCCAAGGCAACAAACTACATTTTCTCGAAGTTCTACCTTGTTTAAGTAGAATTCAAGATAGAAATTATGAATGGCAGCTGATGCTCTGTCGGAGATTGATTCGACGAGTGACAAACGATCGTTTAGTGGGTATCGGGGACGGTGCGGGCTACGAAGATGAACGAAGCCAAGGCAACAAACTACACTTTCTGGAAGTTCTATTTTGATTAAGTTGTATTCGAGATAGAAATTATGAATGGCAGCTGATGCTCTGTCGGAGATTGATTCGACGAGTGACAAATGATCGTGTAATGGGTATCGGGGACGGTGCGGGCTACGAAGATGAACGAAGCCAAGGCAACAAACTACATTTTCTTGAAGTTCTATTACGATTGAGTTGAATTCGAGATAGAAATCATGAATGGCAGCTGATGCTCTGTCGGAGATTGATTCGATGAGTGACAAACGACCGTGTAATGGGTATTGGGGACGGTGCGGGCTACGAAGATGAACGAAGCAAAGGCAACAAACTACATTTTCTCGAAGTTCTACCTTGTTTAAGTAGAATTCAAGATAGAAATTTTGAATGGCAGCTGATGCTCTGTCGGAGATTGATTCGACGAGTGACAAACGATCGTTTAGTGGGTATCGGGGACGGTGCGGGCTACGAAGATGAACGAAGCCAAGGCAACAAACTACATTTTCTTGAAAATCTATTTCGATTAAGTTGAATTCGAGATAGAAAGCATGAATGGCAGCTGATGCTCTGTCGGAGATTGATTCGACGAGTGACAAATGATCGTGTAATGGGTATCGGGGACGGTGCGGGCTACGAAGATGAACGAAGCCAAGGCAACAAACTACATTTTCTTGAAGTTCTATTTCGATTAAGTTGAATTCGAGATAGAAATCATGAATGGCAGCTGATGCTCTGTCGGAGATTGATTCGACGACTGACAAACGATCGTGTAATGGGTATCGGGGACGGTGCGGGCTACGGTGATAAACGAATCCAAGGCAACAAACTACATTTTCTTGAAGTTCTATTTTGATTAAGTTGAATTTAAGATAGAAATCATGAATAGCAGCTGATGCTCTGTCGGATATTGATTCAATGAGTGACAAACGACCGTGTAATGGGTATTGGGGACGGTGCGGGCTACGAAGATGAACGAAGCCAAGGCAACAAACTAAATTTTCTTGAAGTTCTATTTTGATTAAGTTGAATTCGAAATAGAAATCATGAATGGCAGCTGATGCTCTGTCGGAGATTGATTCGACGAGTGACAAATGATCGTGTAATGGGTATCGGGGACGGTGCGGGCTACGAAGATGAACGAAGCCAAGGCAACAAACTACATTTTTTTGAAGTTCTATTACGATTGAGTTGAATTCGAGATAGAAATCATGAATGGCAGCTGATGCTCTGTCGGAGATTGATTCGATGAGTGACAAACGACCGTGTAATGGGTATTGGGGACGGTGCGGGCTACGAAGATGAACGAAGCAAAGGCAACAAACTACATTTTCTCGAAGTTCTACCTTGTTTAAGTAGAATTCAAGATAGAAATTTTGAATGGCAGCTGATGCTCTGTCGGAGATTGATTCGACGAGTGACAAACGATCGTTTAGTGGGTATCGGGGACGGTGCGGGCTACGAAGATGAACGAAGCCAAGGCAACAAACTACATTTTCTTGAAAATCTATTTCGAATAAGTTGAATTCGAGATAGAAAGCATGAATGGCAGCTGATGCTCTGTCGGAGATTGATTCGACGAGTGACAAATGATCGTGTAATGGGTATCGGGGACGGTGCGGGCTACGAAGATGAACGAAGCCAAGGCAACAAACTACATTTTCTTGAAGTTCTATTTCGATTAAGTTGAATTCGAGATAGAAATCATGAATGGCAGCTGATGCTCTGTCGGAGATTGATTCGACGACTGACAAACGATCGTGTAATGGGTATCGGGGACGGTGCGGGCTACGGTGATAAACGAATCCAAGGCAACAAACTACATTTTCTTGAAGTTCTATTTTGATTAAGTTGAATTTAAGATAGAAATCATGAATAGCAGCTGATGCTCTGTCGGATATTGATTCAATGAGTGACAAACGACCGTGTAATGGGTATTGGGGACGGTGCGGGCTACGAAGATGAACGAAGCCAAGGCAACAAACTAAATTTTCTTGAAGTTCTATTTTGATTAAGTTGAATTCGAAATAGAAATCATGAATGGCAGCTGATGCTCTGTCGGAGATTGATTCGATGAGTGACAAACGACCGTGTAATGGGTATTGGGGACGGTGCGGGCTACGAAGATGAACGAAGCCAAGGCAACAAACTACATTTTCTGGAAGTTCTGTTTTGGTTAAGTTGAATTTAAAATAGAAATCATGAATGGCAGCTGATGCTCTGTCGGAGATTGATTCGATGAGTGACAAACGACCGTGTTCTACCTTGTTTAAGTAGGTATTGGGGACGGTGCGGGCTACGAAGATGAACGAAGCCAAGGCAACAAACTACATTTTCTCGAAGTTCTACCTTGTTTAAGTAGAATTCAAGATAAAAATTATGAATGGCAGCTGATGCTCTGTCGGAGATTGATTCGACGACTGACAAACGATCGTGTATTGGGTATCGGGGACGGTGCGGGCTACGAAGATGAACGAAGCCAAGGCAACAAACTACATTTTCTTGAAGTTCTACCTTGTTTAAGTAGAATTCAAGATAGAAATTATGAATGGCAGCTGATGCTCTGTCGGAGATTGATTCGACGAGTGACAAACGATCGTTTAGTGGGTATCGGGGACGGTGCGGGCTACGAAGATGAACGAAGCCAAGGCAACAAACTACACTTTCTGGAAGTTCTATTTTGATTAAGTTGTATTCGAGATAGAAGTTATGAATGGCAGCTGATACTCTGTCGGAGATTGATTCGACGAGTGACAAATGATCGTGTAATGGGTATCGGGGACGGTGCGGGCTACGAAGATGAACGAAGCCAAGGCAACAAACTACATTTTCTTGAAGTTCTATTACGATTAAGTTGAATTCGAGATAGAAATCATGAATGGCAGCTGATGCTCTGTCGGAGATTGATTCGATGAGTGACAAACGACCGTGTAATGGGTATTGGGGACGGTGCGGGCTACGAAGATGAACGAAGCAAAGGCAACAAACTACATTTTCTCGAAGTTCTACCTTGTTTAAGTAGAAATCAAGATAGAAATTTTGAATGGCAGCTGATGCTCTGTCGGAGATTGATTCGACGAGTGACAAACGATCGTTTAGTGGGTATCGGGGACGGTGCGGGCTACGAAGATGAACGAAGCCAAGGCAACAAACTACGCTTTCTTGAAAATCTATTTCGATTAAGTTGAATTCGAGATAGAAAGCATGAATGGCAGCTGATGCTCTGTCGGAGATTGATTCGACGAGTGACAAATGATCGTGTAATGGGTATCGGGGACGGTGCGGGCTACGAAGATGAACGAAGCCAAGGCAACAAACTACATTTTCTTGAAGTTCTATTTCGATTAAGTTGAATTCGAGATAGAAATCATGAATGGCAGCTGATGCTCTGTCGGAGATTGATTCGACGACTGACAAACGATCGTGTAATGGGTATCGGGGACGGTGCGGGCTACGGTGATAAACGAATCCAAGGCAACAAACTACATTTTCTTGAAGTTCTATTTTGATTAAGTTGAATTTAAGATAGAAATCATGAATAGCAGCTGATGCTCTGTCGGATATTGATTCAATGAGTGACAAACGACCGTGTAATGGGTATTGGGGACGGTGCGGGCTACGAAGATGAACGAAGCCAAGGCAACAAACTACATTTTCTGGAAGTTCTGTTTTGGTTAAGTTGAATTTAAAATAGAAATCATGAATGGCAGCTGATGCTCTGTCGGAGATTGATTCGATGAGTGACAAACGACCGTGTAATGGGTATTGGGGACGGTGCGGGCTACGAAGATGAACGAAGCCAAGGCAACAAACTACATTTTCTCGAAGTTCTACCTTGTTTAAGTAGAATTCAAGATAAAAATTATGAATGGCAGCTGATGCTCTGTCGGAGATTGATTCGACGACTGACAAACGATCGTGTATTGGGTATCGGGGACGGTGCGGGCTACGAAGATGAACGAAGCCAAGGCAACAAACTACATTTTCTTGAAGTTCTACCTTGTTTAAGTAGAATTCAAGATAGAAATTATGAATGGCAGCTGATGCTCTGTCGGAGATTGATTCGACGAGTGACAAACGATCGTTTAGTGGGTATCGGGGACGGTGCGGGCTACGAAGATGAACGAAGCCAAGGCAACAAACTACACTTTCTGGAAGTTCTATTTTGATTAAGTTGTATTCGAGATAGAAATTATGAATGGCAGCTGATACTCTGTCGGAGATTGATTCGACGAGTGACAAATGATCGTGTAATGGGTATCGGGGACGGTGCGGGCTACGAAGATGAACGAAGCCAAGGCAACAAACTACATTTTCTTGAAGTTCTATTACGATTAAGTTGAATTCGAGATAGAAATCATGAATGGCAGCTGATGCTCTGTCGGAGATTGATTCGATGAGTGACAAACGACCGTGTAATGGGTATTGGGGACGGTGCGGGCTACGAAGATGAACGAAGCAAAGGCAACAAACTACATTTTCTCGAAGTTCTACCTTGTTTAAGTAGAAATCAAGATAGAAATTTTGAATGGCAGCTGATGCTCTGTCGGAGATTGATTCGACGAGTGACAAACGATCGTTTAGTGGGTATCGGGGACGGTGCGGGCTACGAAGATGAACGAAGCCAAGGCAACAAACTACGCTTTCTTGAAAATCTATTTTGATTAAGTTGAATTCGAGATAGAAAGCATGAATGGCAGCTGATGCTCTGTCGGAGATTGATTCGACGAGTGACAAATGATCGTGTAATGGGTATCGGGGACGGTGCGGGCTACGAAGATGAACGAAGCCAAGGCAACAAACTACATTTTCTTGAAGTTCTATTTCGATTAAGTTGAATTCGAGATAGAAATCATGAATGGCAGCTGATGCTCTGTCGGAGATTGATTCGACGACTGACAAACGATCGTGTAATGGGTATCGGGGACGGTGCGGGCTACGGTGATAAACGAATCCAAGGCAACAAACTACATTTTCTTGAAGTTCTATTTTGATTAAGTTGAATTTAAGATAGAAATCATGAATAGCAGCTGATGCTCTGTCGGATATTGATTCAATGAGTGACAAACGACCGTGTAATGGGTATTGGGGACGGTGCGGGCTACGAAGATGAACGAAGCCAAGGCAACAAACTAAATTTTCTTGAAGTTCTATTTTGATTAAGTTGAATTCGAGATAGAAATCATGAATGGCAGCTGATGCTCTGTCGGAGATTGATTCGATGAGTGACAAACGACCGTGTAATGGGTATTGGGGACGGTGCGGGCTACGAAGATGAACGAAGCCAAGGCAACAAACTACATTTTCTGGAAGTTCTGTTTTGGTTAAGTTGAATTTAAAATAGAAATCATGAATGGCAGCTGATGCTCTGTCGGAGATTGATTCGATGAGTGACAAACGACCGTGTAATGGGTATTGGGGACGGTGCGGGCTACGAAGATGAACGAAGCCAAGGCAACAAACTACATTTTCTCGAAGTTCTACCTTGTTTAAGTAGAATTCAAGATAAAAATTATGAATGGCAGCTGATGCTCTGTCGGAGATTGATTCGACGACTGACAAACGATCGTGTATTGGGTATCGGGGACGGTGCGGGCTACGAAGATGAACGAAGCCAAGGCAACAAACTACATTTTCTCGAAGTTCTACCTTGTTTAAGTAAAATTCAAGATAGAAATTATGAATGGCAGCTGATGCTCTGTCGGAGATTGATTCGACGAGTGACAAATGATCGTGTAATGGGTATCGGGGACGGTGCGGGCTACGAAGATGAACGAAGCCAAGGCAACAAACTACATTTTCTTGAAGTTCTATTACGATTAAGTTGAATTCGAGATAGAAATCATGAATGGCAGCTGATGCTCTGTCGGAGATTGATTCGATGAGTGACAAACGACCGTGTAATGGGTATTGGGGACGGTGCGGGCTACGAAGATGAACGAAGCAAAGTAGGGACCGCAACGTGAGGTGTAGAGTATGTGTCGAAATCATGTAACATTTTATGACTGGACGCGTTACTTCTTCTAATTAGCGTAGAACGATTCGCCCTTCCGCGCTGATTCCAACGGTATTCGATTTATGGGAAAACGTGCCCCGTAAAGTATTGAAAATCGATAAAGAGTGATATGATGACGTCATATTTCTTTGATCTAGCCGCCATTGCCCAAAAAGAGTAATGAAAATTGATGTCATATGAGACGTATTTAATCAAGTACTGATTGATTACAATCAAACAAAGCATAGTGGTACTATTAGAAACGAATATATTCATAATTTGACCATGAATGACGTCATCAGTTCTTTGATCTAGCCGCCCTCTGTCGCACTTTCCCTGTGTGAGCGCGCGCTCGGGTGCGCGCGCGCAGCGCGGAATTAGAGCGCAATGTGAATGATGAACCCTATGAACATTATATATTTTTGAAATCAGCTAAAGACGAACTACATTAACAAGTCAATTGCGTCACCATATCCGGACATCTGAAAATCTCATTGTGGTCCCTAGAAGCAAAGGCAACAAACTACATTTTCTCGAAGTTCTACCTTGTTTAAGTAGAATTCAAGATAGAAATTTTGAATGGCAGCTGATGCTCTGTCGGAGATTGATTCGATGAGTGACAAACGACCGTGTAATGGGTATTGGGGACGGTGCGGGCTACGAAGATGAACGAAGCCAAGGGAACAAACTACATTTTCTGGAAGTTCTATTTTGGTTAAGTTGAATTTGAAATAGAAATCATGAATGGCAGCTGATGCTCTGTCGGAGATTGATTCGACGAGTGACAAACGATCGTTTAGTGGGTATCGGGGACGGTGCGGGCTACGAAGATGAACGAAGCCAAGGCAACAAACTACACTTTCTGGAAGTTCTATTTTGATTAAGTTGTATTCGAGATAGAAATTATGAATGGCAGCTGATGCTCTGTCGGAGATTGATTCGACGAGTGACAAATGATCGTGTAATGGGTATCGGGGACGGTGCGGGCTACGAAGATGAACGAAGCCAAGGCAACAAACTACATTTTCTTAAAGTTCTATTACGATTGAGTTGAATTCGAGATAGAAATCATGAATGGCAGCTGATGCTCTGTCGGAGATTGATTCGATGAGTGACAAACGACCGTGTAATGGGTATTGGGGACGGTGCGGGCTACGAAGATGAACGAAGCAAAGGCAACAAACTACATTTTCTCGAAGTTCTACCTTGTTTAAGTAGAATTCAAGATAGAAATTTTGAATGGCAGCTGATGCTCTGTCGGAGATTGATTCGACGAGTGACAAACGATCGTTTAGTGGGTATCGGGGACGGTGCGGGCTACGAAGATGAACGAAGCCAAGGCAACAAACTACATTTTCTTGAAAATCTATTTCGATTAAGTTGAATTCGAGATAGAAAGCATGAATGGCAGCTGATGCTCTGTCGGAGATTGATTCGACGAGTGACAAATGATCGTGTAATGGGTATCGGGGACGGTGCGGGCTACGAAGATGAACGAAGCCAAGGCAACAAACTACATTTTCTTGAAGTTCTATTTCGATTAAGTTGAATTCGAGATAGAAATCATGAATGGCAGCTGATGCTCTGTCGGAGATTGATTCGACGACTGACAAACGATCGTGTAATGGGTATCGGGGACGGTGCGGGCTACGGTGATAAACGAATCCAAGGCAACAAACTACATTTTCTTGAAGTTCTATTTTGATTAAGTTGAATTTAAGATAGAAATCATGAATAGCAGCTGATGCTCTGTCGGATATTGATTCAATGAGTGACAAACGACCGTGTAATGGGTATTGGGGACGGTGCGGGCTACGAAGATGAACGAAGCCAAGGCAACAAACTAAATTTTCTTGAAGTTCTATTTTGATTAAGTTGAATTCGAAATAGAAATCATGAATGGCAGCTGATGCTCTGTCGGAGATTGATTCGATGAGTGACAAACGACCGTGTAATGGGTATTGGGGACGGTGCGGGCTACGAAGATGAACGAAGCCAAGGCAACAAACTACATTTTCTGGAAGTTCTGTTTTGGTTAAGTTGAATTTAAAATAGAAATCATGAATGGCAGCTGATGCTCTGTCGGAGATTGATTCGATGAGTGACAAACGACCGTGTAATGGGTATTGGGGACGGTGCGGGCTACGAAGATGAACGAAGCCAAGGCAACAAACTACATTTTCTCGAAGTTCTACCTTGTTTAAGTAGAATTCAAGATAAAAATTATGAATGGCAGCTGATGCTCTGTCGGAGATTGATTCGACGACTGACAAACGATCGTGTATTGGGTATCGGGGACGGTGCGGGCTACGAAGATGAACGAAGCCAAGGCAACAAACTACATTTTCTTGAAGTTCTACCTTGTTTAAGTAGAATTCAAGATAGAAATTATGAATGGCAGCTGATGCTCTGTCGGAGATTGATTCGACGAGTGACAAACGATCGTTTAGTGGGTATCGGGGACGGTGCGGGCTACGAAGATGAACGAAGCCAAGGCAACAAACTACACTTTCTGGAAGTTCTATTTTGATTAAGTTGTATTCGAGATAGAAATTATGAATGGCAGCTGATACTCTGTCGGAGATTGATTCGACGAGTGACAAATGATCGTGTAATGGGTATCGGGGACGGTGCGGGCTACGAAGATGAACGAAGCCAAGGCAACAAACTACATTTTCTTGAAGTTCTATTACGATTAAGAAGAATTCAAGATAGAAATTTTGAATGGCAGCTGATGCTCTGTCGGAGATTGATTCGACGAGTGACAAACGATCGTTTAGTGGGTATCGGGGACGGTGCGGGCTACGAAGATGAACGAAGCCAAGGCAACAAACTACGCTTTCTTGAAAATCTATTTCGATTAAGTTGAATTCGAGATAGAAAGCATGAATGGCAGCTGATGCTCTGTCGGAGATTGATTCGACGAGTGACAAATGATCGTGTAATGGGTATCGGGGACGGTGCGGGCTACGAAGATGAACGAAGCCAAGGCAACAAACTACATTTTCTTGAAGTTCTATTTCGATTAAGTTGAATTCGAGATAGAAATCATGAATGGCAGCTGATGCTCTGTCGGAGATTGATTCGACGACTGACAAACGATCGTGTAATGGGTATCGGGGACGGTGCGGGCTACGGTGATAAACGAATCCAAGGCAACAAACTACATTTTCTTGAAGTTCTATTTTGATTAAGTTGAATTTAAGATAGAAATCATGAATAGCAGCTGATGCTCTGTCGGATATTGATTCAATGAGTGACAAACGACCGTGTAATGGGTATTGGGGACGGTGCGGGCTACGAAGATGAACGAAGCCAAGGCAACAAACTAAATTTTCTTGAAGTTCTTTTTTGATTAAGTTGAATTCGAGATAGAAATCATGAATGGCAGCTGATGCTCTGTCGGAGATTGATTCGATGAGTGACAAACGACCGTGTAATGGGTATTGGGGACGGTGCGGGCTACGAAGATGAACGAAGCCAAGGCAACAAACTACATTTTCTGGAAGTTCTGTTTTGGTTAAGTTGAATTTAAAATAGAAATCATGAATGGCAGCTGATGCTCTGTCGGAGATTGATTCGATGAGTGACAAACGACCGTGTAATGGGTATTGGGGACGGTGCGGGCTACGAAGATGAACGAAGCCAAGGCAACAAACTACATTTTCTCGAAGTTCTACCTTGTTTAAGTAGAATTCAAGATAAAAATTATGAATGGCAGCTGATGCTCTGTCGGAGATTGATTCGACGACTGACAAACGATCGTGTATTGGGTATCGGGGACGGTGCGGGCTACGAAGATGAACGAAGCCAAGGCAACAAACTACATTTTCTCGAAGTTCTACCTTGTTTAAGTAAAATTCAAGATAGAAATTATGAATGGCAGCTGATGCTCTGTCGGAGATTGATTCGACGAGTGACAAATGATCGTGTAATGGGTATCGGGGACGGTGCGGGCTACGAAGATGAACGAAGCCAAGGCAACAAACTACATTTTCTTGAAGTTCTATTACGATTAAGTTGAATTCGAGATAGAAATCATGAATGGCAGCTGATGCTCTGTCGGAGATTGATTCGATGAGTGACAAACGACCGTGTAATGGGTATTGGGGACGGTGCGGGCTACGAAGATGAACGAAGCAAAGCAAGCAAAGGCAACAAACTACATTTTCTCGAAGTTCTACCTTGTTTAAGTAGAATTCAAGATAGAAATTTTGAATGGCAGCTGATGCTCTGTCGGAGATTGATTCGATGAGTGACAAACGACCGTGTAATGGGTATTGGGGACGGTGCGGGCTACGAAGATGAACGAAGCCAAGGGAACAAACTACATTTTCTGGAAGTTCTATTTTGGTTAAGTTGAATTTGAAATAGAAATCATGAATGGCAGCTGATGCTCTGTCGGAGATTGATTCGATGAGTGACAAACGACCGTGTAATGGGTATTGGGGACGGTGCGGGCTACGAAGATGAACGAAGCCAAGGCAACAAACCAAATTTTCTCGAAGTTCTATTTTGATTAGGTTGAATTCAAGATAGAAATCATGAATGGCAGCTGATGCTCTGGCGGAGATTGATTCGATGAGTGACAAACGACCGTGTATTGGGTATTGGGGACGGTGCGGGCTACGGTGATAAACGAATCCAAGGCAACAAACTACATTTTCTTGAAGTTCTATTTTGATTAGGTTGAATTTAAGATAGAAATCATGAATGGCAGCTGATGCTCTGTCGGAGATTGATTCGATGAGTGACAAACGACCGTGTAATGGGTATTGGGGACGGTGCGGGCTACGGTGATAAACGAATCCAAGGCAACAAACTACATTTTCTTAAAGTTCTATTTTGATTAAGTTGAATTCAAGATAGAAATCATGAATAGCAGCTGATGCTCTGTCGGATATTGATTCAATGAGTTACAAACGACCGTGTAATGGGTATTGGGGACGGTGCGGGCTACGGGCAGCTGATGCTCTGTCGGAGAATGGCAGCTGATGCTCTGTCGGAGATTGATTCGACGAGTGACAAACGATCGTTTAGTGGGTATCGGGGACGGTGCGGGCTACGAAGATGAACGAAGCCAAGGCAACAAACTACACTTTCTGGAAGTTCTATTTTGATTAAGTTGTATTCGAGATAGAAATTATGAATTTTCAAGATAGAAAAAAATTCAAGATAGAAATCATGAATAGCAGCTGATGCTCTGTCGGAAATTGATTCAATGAGTGACAAACGACCGTGTAATGGGTAATGGGGACGGTGCGGGCTACGAAGATGAACGAAGCCAAGGCAACAAACTAAAATTTCTTGAAGTTCTATTTTGATTAAGTTGAATTCGAGATAGAAATCATGAATGGCAGCTGATGCTCTGTCGGAGATTGATTCGATGAGTGACAAACGATCGTTTAGTGGGTATCGGGGACGGTGCGGGCTACGAAGATGAACGAAGCCAAGGCAACAAACTACATTTTCTTGAAAATCTATTTCGATTAAGTTGAATTCGAGATAGAAAGCATGAATGGCAGCTGATGCTCTGTCGGAGATTGATTCGACGAGTGACAAATGATCGTGTAATGGGTATCGGGGACGGTGCGGGCTACGAAGATGAACGAAGCCAAGGCAACAAACTACATTTTCTTGAAGTTCTATTTCGATTAAGTTGAATTCGAGATAGAAATCATGAATGGCAGCTGATGCTCTGTCGGAGATTGATTCGACGACTGACAAACGATCGTGTAATGGGTATCGGGGACGGTGCGGGCTACGGTGATAAACGAATCCAAGGCAACAAACTACATTTTCTTGAAGTTCTATTTTGATTAGGTTGAATTTAAGATAGAAATCATGAATGGCAGCTGATGCTCTGTCGGAGATTGATTCAATGAGTTACAAACGACCGTGTAATGGGTATTGGGGACGGTGCGGGCTACGGGCAGCTGATGCTCTGTCGGAGAATGGCAGCTGATGCTCTGTCGGAGATTGATTCGACGAGTGACAAACGATCGTTTAGTGGGTATCGGGGACGGTGCGGGCTACGAAGATGAACGAAGCCAAGGCAACAAACTACACTTTCTGGAAGTTCTATTTTGATTAAGTTGTATTCGAGATAGAAATTATGAATTTTCAAGATAGAAAAAAATTCAAGATAGAAATCATGAATAGCAGCTGATGCTCTGTCGGAAATTGATTCAATGAGTGACAAACGACCGTGTAATGGGTAATGGGGACGGTGCGGGCTACGAAGATGAACGAAGCCAAGGCAACAAACTAAAATTTCTTGAAGTTCTATTTTGATTAAATTGAATTTAAGATAGAAATCATGAATAGCAGCTGATGCTCTGTCGGATATTGATTCAATGAGTGACAAACGACCGTGTAATGGGTATTGGGGACGGTGCGGGCTACGAAGATGAACGAAGCCAAGGCAACAAACTAAATTTTCTTGAAGTTCTATTTTGATTAAGTTGAATTCGAGATAGAAATCATGAATGGCAGCTGATGCTCTGTCGGAGATTGATTCGATGAGTGACAAACGACCGTGTAATGGGTATTGGGGACGGTGCGGGCTACGAAGATGAACGAAGCCAAGGCAACAAACTACATTTTCTGGAAGTTCTGTTTTGGTTAAGTTGAATTTAAAATAGAAATCATGAATGGCAGCTGATGCTCTGTCGGAGATTGATTCGATGAGTGACAAACGACCGTGTAATGGGTATTGGGGACGGTGCGGGCTACGAAGATGAACGAAGCCAAGGCAACAAACTACATTTTCTCGAAGTTCTACCTTGTTTAAGTAGAATTCAAGATAAAAATTATGAATGGCAGCTGATGCTCTGTCGGAGATTGATTCGACGACTGACAAACGATCGTGTATTGGGTATCGGGGACGGTGCGGGCTACGAAGATGAACGAAGCCAAGGCAACAAACTACATTTTCTCGAAGTTCTACCTTGTTTAAGTAAAATTCAAGATAGAAATTATGAATGGCAGCTGATGCTCTGTCGGAGATTGATTCGACGAGTGACAAATGATCGTGTAATGGGTATCGGGGACGGTGCGGGCTACGAAGATGAACGAAGCCAAGGCAACAAACTACATTTTCTTGAAGTTCTATTACGATTAAGTTGAATTCGAGATAGAAATCATGAATGGCAGCTGATGCTCTGTCGGAGATTGATTCGATGAGTGACAAACGACCGTGTAATGGGTATTGGGGACGGTGCGGGCTACGAAGATGAACGAAGCAAAGCAAGCAAAGGCAACAAACTACATTTTCTCGAAGTTCTACCTTGTTTAAGTAGAATTCAAGATAGAAATTTTGAATGGCAGCTGATGCTCTGTCGGAGATTGATTCGATGAGTGACAAACGACCGTGTAATGGGTATTGGGGACGGTGCGGGCTACGAAGATGAACGAAGCCAAGGGAACAAACTACATTTTCTGGAAGTTCTATTTTGGTTAAGTTGAATTTGAAATAGAAATCATGAATGGCAGCTGATGCTCTGTCGGAGATTGATTCGATGAGTGACAAACGACCGTGTAATGGGTATTGGGGACGGTGCGGGCTACGAAGATGAACGAAGCCAAGGCAACAAACCAAATTTTCTCGAAGTTCTATTTTGATTAGGTTGAATTCAAGATAGAAATCATGAATGGCAGCTGATGCTCTGGCGGAGATTGATTCGATGAGTGACAAACGACCGTGTATTGGGTATTGGGGACGGTGCGGGCTACGGTGATAAACGAATCCAAGGCAACAAACTACATTTTCTTGAAGTTCTATTTTGATTAGGTTGAATTTAAGATAGAAATCATGAATGGCAGCTGATGCTCTGTCGGAGATTGATTCGATGAGTGACAAACGACCGTGTAATGGGTATTGGGGACGGTGCGGGCTACGGTGATAAACGAATCCAAGGCAACAAACTACATTTTCTTAAAGTTCTATTTTGATTAAGTTGAATTCAAGATAGAAATCATGAATAGCAGCTGATGCTCTGTCGGATATTGATTCAATGAGTTACAAACGACCGTGTAATGGGTATTGGGGACGGTGCGGGCTACGGGCAGCTGATGCTCTGTCGGAGAATGGCAGCTGATGCTCTGTCGGAGATTGATTCGACGAGTGACAAACGATCGTTTAGTGGGTATCGGGGACGGTGCGGGCTACGAAGATGAACGAAGCCAAGGCAACAAACTACACTTTCTGGAAGTTCTATTTTGATTAAGTTGTATTCGAGATAGAAATTATGAATTTTCAAGATAGAAAAAAATTCAAGATAGAAATCATGAATAGCAGCTGATGCTCTGTCGGAAATTGATTCAATGAGTGACAAACGACCGTGTAATGGGTAATGGGGACGGTGCGGGCTACGAAGATGAACGAAGCCAAGGCAACAAACTAAAATTTCTTGAAGTTCTATTTTGATTAAGTTGAATTCGAGATAGAAATCATGAATGGCAGCTGATGCTCTGTCGGAGATTGATTCGATGAGTGACAAACGATCGTTTAGTGGGTATCGGGGACGGTGCGGGCTACGAAGATGAACGAAGCCAAGGCAACAAACTACATTTTCTTGAAAATCTATTTCGATTAAGTTGAATTCGAGATAGAAAGCATGAATGGCAGCTGATGCTCTGTCGGAGATTGATTCGACGAGTGACAAATGATCGTGTAATGGGTATCGGGGACGGTGCGGGCTACGAAGATGAACGAAGCCAAGGCAACAAACTACATTTTCTTGAAGTTCTATTTCGATTAAGTTGAATTCGAGATAGAAATCATGAATGGCAGCTGATGCTCTGTCGGAGATTGATTCGACGACTGACAAACGATCGTGTAATGGGTATCGGGGACGGTGCGGGCTACGGTGATAAACGAATCCAAGGCAACAAACTACATTTTCTTGAAGTTCTATTTTGATTAGGTTGAATTTAAGATAGAAATCATGAATGGCAGCTGATGCTCTGTCGGAGATTGATTCAATGAGTTACAAACGACCGTGTAATGGGTATTGGGGACGGTGCGGGCTACGAAGATGAACGAAGCAAAGCAAGCAAAGGCAACAAACTACATTTTCTCGAAGTTCTACCTTGTTTAAGTAGAATTCAAGATAGAAATTTTGAATGGCAGCTGATGCTCTGTCGGAGATTGATTCGATGAGTGACAAACGACCGTGTAATGGGTATTGGGGACGGTGCGGGCTACGAAGATGAACGAAGCCAAGGGAACAAACTACATTTTCTGGAAGTTCTATTTTGGTTAAGTTGAATTTGAAATAGAAATCATGAATGGCAGCTGATGCTCTGTCGGAGATTGATTCGATGAGTGACAAACGACCGTGTAATGGGTATTGGGGACGGTGCGGGCTACGAAGATGAACGAAGCCAAGGCAACAAACCAAATTTTCTCGAAGTTCTATTTTGATTAGGTTGAATTCAAGATAGAAATCATGAATGGCAGCTGATGCTCTGGCGGAGATTGATTCGATGAGTGACAAACGACCGTGTATTGGGTATTGGGGACGGTGCGGGCTACGGTGATAAACGAATCCAAGGCAACAAACTACATTTTCTTGAAGTTCTATTTTGATTAGGTTGAATTTAAGATAGAAATCATGAATGGCAGCTGATGCTCTGTCGGAGATTGATTCGATGAGTGACAAACGACCGTGTAATGGGTATTGGGGACGGTGCGGGCTACGGTGATAAACGAATCCAAGGCAACAAACTACATTTTCTTAAAGTTCTATTTTGATTAAGTTGAATTCAAGATAGAAATCATGAATAGCAGCTGATGCTCTGTCGGATATTGATTCAATGAGTTACAAACGACCGTGTAATGGGTATTGGGGACGGTGCGGGCTACGGGCAGCTGATGCTCTGTCGGAGAATGGCAGCTGATGCTCTGTCGGAGATTGATTCGACGAGTGACAAACGATCGTTTAGTGGGTATCGGGGACGGTGCGGGCTACGAAGATGAACGAAGCCAAGGCAACAAACTACACTTTCTGGAAGTTCTATTTTGATTAAGTTGTATTCGAGATAGAAATTATGAATTTTCAAGATAGAAAAAAATTCAAGATAGAAATCATGAATAGCAGCTGATGCTCTGTCGGAAATTGATTCAATGAGTGACAAACGACCGTGTAATGGGTAATGGGGACGGTGCGGGCTACGAAGATGAACGAAGCCAAGGCAACAAACTAAAATTTCTTGAAGTTCTATTTTGATTAAGTTGAATTCGAGATAGAAATCATGAATGGCAGCTGATGCTCTGTCGGAGATTGATTCGATGAGTGACAAACGATCGTTTAGTGGGTATCGGGGACGGTGCGGGCTACGAAGATGAACGAAGCCAAGGCAACAAACTACATTTTCTTGAAAATCTATTTCGATTAAGTTGAATTCGAGATAGAAAGCATGAATGGCAGCTGATGCTCTGTCGGAGATTGATTCGACGAGTGACAAATGATCGTGTAATGGGTATCGGGGACGGTGCGGGCTACGAAGATGAACGAAGCCAAGGCAACAAACTACATTTTCTTGAAGTTCTATTTCGATTAAGTTGAATTCGAGATAGAAATCATGAATGGCAGCTGATGCTCTGTCGGAGATTGATTCGACGACTGACAAACGATCGTGTAATGGGTATCGGGGACGGTGCGGGCTACGGTGATAAACGAATCCAAGGCAACAAACTACATTTTCTTGAAGTTCTATTTTGATTAGGTTGAATTTAAGATAGAAATCATGAATGGCAGCTGATGCTCTGTCGGAGATTGATTCAATGAGTTACAAACGACCGTGTAATGGGTATTGGGGACGGTGCGGGCTACGGGCAGCTGATGCTCTGTCGGAGAATGGCAGCTGATGCTCTGTCGGAGATTGATTCGACGAGTGACAAACGATCGTTTAGTGGGTATCGGGGACGGTGCGGGCTACGAAGATGAACGAAGCCAAGGCAACAAACTACACTTTCTGGAAGTTCTATTTTGATTAAGTTGTATTCGAGATAGAAATTATGAATTTTCAAGATAGAAAAAAATTCAAGATAGAAATCATGAATAGCAGCTGATGCTCTGTCGGAAATTGATTCAATGAGTGACAAACGACCGTGTAATGGGTAATGGGGACGGTGCGGGCTACGAAGATGAACGAAGCCAAGGCAACAAACTAAAATTTCTTGAAGTTCTATTTTGATTAAGTTGAATTCGAGATAGAAATCATGAATGGCAGCTGATGCTCTGTCGGAGATTGATTCGATGAGTGACAAACGACCGTGTAATGGGTATTGGGGACGGTGCGGGCTACGAAGATGAACGAAGCCAAGGGAACAAACTACATTTTCTGGAAGTTCTATTTTGGTTAAGTTGAATTTGAAATAGAAATCATGAATGGCAGCTGATGCTCTGTCGGAGATTGATTCGATGAGTGACAAACGACCGTGTAATGGGTATTGGGGACGGTGCGGGCTACGAAGATGAACGAAGCCAAGGCAACAAACCAAATTTTCTCGAAGTTCTATTTTGATTAGGTTGAATTCAAGATAGAAATCATGAATGGCAGCTGATGCTCTGGCGGAGATTGATTCGATGAGTGACAAACGACCGTGTATTGGGTATTGGGGACGGTGCGGGCTACGGTGATAAACGAATCCAAGGCAACAAACTACATTTTCTTGAAGTTCTATTTTGATTAAGTTGAATTCAAGATAGAAATCATGAATAGCAGCTGATGCTCTGTCGGATATTGATTCAATGAGTGACAAACGACCGTGTAATGGGTATTGGGGACGGTGCGGGCTACGAAGATGAACGAAGCCAAGGCAACAAACTAAATTTTCTTGAAATTCTATTTTGATTAAGTTGAATTCGAGATAGAAATCATGAATGGCAGCTGATGCTCTGTCGGAGATTGATTCGATGAGTGACAAACGACCGTGTAATGGGTATTGGGGACGGTGCGGGCTACGAAGATGAACGAAGCCAAGGCAACAAACTACATTTTCTGGAAGTTCTGTTTTGGTTAAGTTGAATTTAAAATAGAAATCATGAATGGCAGCTGATGCTCTGTCGGAGATTGATTCGATGAGTGACAAACGACCGTGTAATGGGTATTGGGGACGGTGCGGGCTACGAAGATGAACGAAGCCAAGGCAACAAACTACATTTTCTCGAAGTTCTACCTTGTTTAAGTAGAATTCAAGATAAAAATTATGAATGGCAGCTGATGCTCTGTCGGAGATTGATTCGACGACTGACAAACGATCGTGTATTGGGTATCGGGGACGGTGCGGGCTACGAAGATGAACGAAGCCAAGGCAACAAACTACATTTTCTCGAAGTTCTACCTTGTTTAAGTAGAATTCAAGATAGAAATTATGAATGGCAGCTGATGCTCTGTCGGAGATTGATTCGACGAGTGACAAACGATCGTTTAGTGGGTATCGGGGACGGTGCGGGCTACGAAGATGAACGAAGCCAAGGCAACATACTACATTTTCTCGAAGTTCTACCTTGTTTAAGTAGAATTCAAGATAGAAATTATGAATGGCAGCTGATGCTCTGTCGGAGATTGATTCGACGAGTGACAAACGATCGTTTAGTGGGTATCGGGGACGGTGCGGGCTACGAAGATGAACGAAGCCAAGGCAACAAACTACATTTTCTTGAAAATCTATTTCGATTAAGTTGAATTCGAGATAGAAAGCATGAATGGCAGCTGATGCTCTGTCGGAGATTGATTCGTCGAGTGACAAATGATCGTGTAATGGGTATCGGGGACGGTGCGGGCTACGAAGATGAACGAAGCCAAGGCAACAAACTACATTTTCTCGAAGTTCTACCTTGTTTAAGTAGAATTCAAGATAGAAATTTTGAATGGCAGCTGATGCTCTGTCGGAGATTGATTCGACGAGTGACAAACGATCGTTTAGTGGGTATCGGGGACGGTGCGGGCTACGAAGATGAACGAAGCCAAGGCAACAAACTACATTTTCTTGAAAATCTATTTCGATTAAGTTGAATTCGAGATAGAAAGCATGAATGGCAGCTGATGCTCTGTCGGAGATTGATTCGTCGAGTGACAAATGATCGTGTAATGGGTATCGGGGACGGTGCGGGCTACGAAGATGAACGAAGCCAAGGCAACAAACTACATTTTCTTGAAGTTCTATTTTGATTAAGTTGAATTCGAGATAGAAATCATGAATGGCAGCTGATGCTCTGTCGGAGATTGATTCGACGACTGACAAACGATCGTGTAATGGGTATCGGGGACGGTGCGGGCTACGGTGATAAACGAATCCAAGGCAACAAACTACATTTTCTTGAAGTTCTATTTTGATTAAGTTGAATTTGAGATAGAAATCATGAATAGCAGCTGATGCTCTGTCGGATATTGATTCAATCAGTGACAAACGACCGTGTAATGGGTATTGGGGACGGTGCGGGCTACGAAGATGAACGAAGCCAAGGCAACAAACTAAATTTTCTTGAAGTTCTATTTTGATTAAGTTGAATTCGAGATAGAAATCATGAATGGCAGCTGATGCTCTGTCGGAGATTGATTCGATGAGTGACAAACGACCGTGTAATGGGTATTGGGGACGGTGCGGGCTACGAAGATGAACGAAGCCAAGGCAACAAACTACATTTTCTGGAAGTTCTGTTTTGGTTAAGTTGAATTTAAAATAGAAATCATGAATGGCAGCTGATGCTCTGTCGGAGATTGATTCGATGAGTGACAAACGACCGTGTAATGGGTATTGGGGACGGTGCGGGCTACGAAGATGAACGAAGCCAAGGCAACAAACTACATTTTCTCGAAGTTCTACCTTGTTCAAGTAGAATTCAAGATAAAAATTATGAATGGCAGCTGATGCTCTGTCGGAGATTGATTCGACGACTGACAAACGATCGTGTATTGGGTATCGGGGACGGTGCGGGCTACGAAGATGAACGAAGCCAAGGCAACAAACTACATTTTCTCGAAGTTCTACCTTGTTTAAGTAGAATTCAAGATAGAAATTATGAATGGCAGCTGATGCTCTGTCGGAGATTGATTCGACGAGTGACAAACGATCGTTTAGTGGGTATCGGGGACGGTGCGGGCTACGAAGATGAACGAAGCCAAGGCAACAAACTACACTTTCTGGAAGTTCTATTTTGATTAAGTTGTATTCGAGATAGAAATTATGAATGGCAGCTGATGCTCTGTCGGAGATTGATTCGACGAGTGACAAATGATCGTGTAATGGGTATCGGGGACGGTGCGGGCTACGAAGATGAACGAAGCCAAGGCAACAAACTACATTTTCTTGAAGTTCTATTACGATTAAGTTGAATTCGAGATAGAAATCATGAATGGCAGCTGATGCTCTGTCGGAGATTGATTCGATGAGTGACAAACGACCGTGTAATGGGTATTGGGGACGGTGCGGGCTACGAAGATGAACGAAGCAAATGCAACAAACTACATTTTCTCGAAGTTCTACCTTGTTTAAGTAGAATTCAAGATAGAAATTTTGAATGGCAGCTGATGCTCTGTCGGAGATTGATTCGACGAGTGACAAACGATCGTTTAGTGGGTATCGGGGACGGTGCGGGCTACGAAGATGAACGAAGCCAAGGCAACAAGTACATTTTCTTGAAAATCTATTTCGATTAAGTTGAATTCGAGATAGAAAGCATGAATGGCAGCTGATGCTCTGTCGGAGATTGATTCGACGAGTGACAAATGATCGTGTAATGGGTATCGGGGACGGTGCGGGCTACGAAGATGAACGAAGCCAAGGCAACAAACTACATTTTCTTGAAGTTCTATTTCGATTAAGTTGAATTCGAGATAGAAATCATGAATGGCAGCTGATGCTCTGTCGGAGATTGATTCGACGACTGACAAACGATCGTGTAATGGGTATCGGGGACGGTGCGGGCTACGGTGATAAACGAATCCAAGGCAACAAACTACATTTTCTTGAAGTTCTATTTTGATTAGGTTGAATTTAAGATAGAAATCATGAATGGCAGCTGATGCTCTGTCGGAGATTGATTCGATGAGTGACAAACGACCGTGTAATGGGTATTGGGGACGGTGCGGGCTACGAAGATGAACGAAGCCAAGGCAACAAACTACATTTTCTCGAAGTTCTACCTTGTTTAAGTAGAATTCAAGATAAAAATTATGAATGGCAGCTGATGCTCTGTCGGAGATTGATTCGACGACTGACAAACGATCGTGTATTGGGTATCGGGGACGGTGCGGGCTACGAAGATGAACGAAGCCAAGGCAACAAACTACATTTTCTCGAAGTTCTACCTTGTTTAAGTAGAATTCAAGATAGAAATTATGAATGGCAGCTGATGCTCTGTCGGAGATTGATTCGACGAGTGACAAACGATCGTTTAGTGGGTATCGGGGACGGTGCGGGCTACGAAGATGAACGAAGCCAAGGCAACAAACTACACTTTCTGGAAGTTCTATTTTGATTAAGTTGTATTCGAGATAGAAATTATGAATGGCAGCTGATGCTCTGTCGGAGATTGATTCGACGACTGACAAACGATCGTGTATTGGGTATCGGGGACGGTGCGGGCTACGAAGATGAACGAAGCCAAGGCAACAAACTACATTTTCTCGAAGTTCTACCTTGTTTAAGTAGAATTCAAGATAGAAATTATGAATGGCAGCTGATGCTCTGTCGGAGATTGATTCGACGAGTGACAAACGATCGTTTAGTGGGTATCGGGGACGGTGCGGGCTACGAAGATGAACGAAGCCAAGGCAACAAACTACACTTTCTGGAACTTCTATTTTGATTAAGTTGTATTCGAGATAGAAATTATGAATGGCAGCTGATGCTCTGTCGGAGATTGATTCGACGAGTGACAAATGATCGTGTAATGGGTATCGGGGACGGTGCGGGCTACGAAGATGAACGAAGCCAAGGCAACAAACTACATTTTCTTGAAGTTCTATTACGATTAAGTTGAATTCGAGATAGAAATCATGAATGGCAGCTGATGCTCTGTCGGAGATTGATTCGATGAGTGACAAACGACCGTGTAATGGGTATTGGGGACGGTGCGGGCTACGAAGATGAACGAAGCAAAGGCAACAAACTACATTTTCTCGAAGTTCTACCTTGTTTAAGTAGAACTCAAGATAGAAATTTTGAATGGCAGCTGATGCTCTGTCGGAGATTGATTCGACGAGTGACAAACGATCGTTTAGTGGGTATCGGGGACGGTGCGGGCTACGAAGATGAACGAAGCCAAGGCAACAAGTACATTTTCTTGAAAATCTATTTCGATTAAGTTGAATTCGAAATAGAAAGCATGAATGGCAGCTGATGCTCTGTCGGAGATTGATTCGACGAGTGACAAATGATCGTGTAATGGGTATCGGGGACGGTGCGGGCTACGAAGATGAACGAAGCCAAGGCAACAAACTACATTTTCTTGAAGTTCTATTTCGATTAAGTTGAATTCGAGATAGAAATCATGAATGGCAGCTGATGCTCTGTCGGAGATTGATTCGACGACTGACAAACGATCGTGTAATGGGTATCGGGGACGGTGCGGGCTACGGTGATAAACGAATCCAAGGCAACAAACTACATTTTCTTGAAGTTCTATTTTGATTAGGTTGAATTTAAGATAGAAATCATGAATGGCAGCTGATGCTCTGTCGGAGATTGATTCGATGAGTGACAAACGACCGTGTAATGGGTATTGGGGACGGTGCGGGCTACGAAGATGAACGAAGCCAAGGCAACAAACTACATTTTCTCGAAGTTCTACCTTGTTTAAGTAAAATTCAAGATAAAAATTATGAATGGCAGCTGATGCTCTGTCGGAGATTGATTCGACGACTGACAAACGATCGTGTATTGGGTATCGGGGACGGTGCGGGCTACGAAGATGAACGAAGCCAAGGCAACAAACTACATTTTCTCGAAGTTCTACCTTGTTTAAGTAGAATTCAAGATAGAAATTATGAATGGCAGCTGATGCTCTGTCGGAGATTGATTCGACGAGTGACAAACGATCGTTTAGTGGGTATCGGGGACGGTGCGGGCTACGAAGATGAACGAAGCCAAGGCAACAAACTACACTTTCTGGAAGTTCTATTTTGATTAAGTTGTATTCGAGATAGAAATTATGAATGGCAGCTGATGCTCTGTCGGAGATTGATTCGACGAGTGACAAATGATCGTGTAATGGGTATAGGGGACGGTGCGGGCTACGAAGATGAACGAAGCCAAGGCAACAAACTACATTTTCTTGAAGTTCTATTACGATTAAGTTGAATTCGAGATAGAAATCATGAATGGCAGCTGATGCTCTGTCGGAGATTGATTCGATGAGTGACAAACGACCGTGTAATGGGTATTGGGGACGGTGCGGGCTACGAAGATGAACGAAGCAAAGGCAACAAACTACATTTTCTCGAAGTTCTACCTTGTTTAAGTAGAATTCAAGATAGAAATTTTGAATGGCAGCTGATGCTCTGTCGGAGATTGATTCGACGAGTGACAAACGATCGTTCAGTGGGTATCGGGGACGGTGCGGGCTACGAAGATGAACGAAGCCAAGGCAACAAACTACATTTTCTTGAAAATCTATTTCGATTAAGTTGAATTCGAGATAGAAAGCATGAATGGCAGCTGATGCTCTGTCGGAGATTGATTCGACGAGTGACAAATGATCGTGTAATGGGTATCGGGGACGGTGCGGGCTACGAAGATGAACGAAGCCAAGGCAACAAACTACATTTTCTTGAAGTTCTATTTCGATTAAGTTGAATTCGAGATAGAAATCATGAATGGCAGCTGATGCTCTGTCGGAGATTGATTCGACGACTGACAAACGATCGTGTAATGGGTATCGGGGACGGTGCGGGCTACGGTGATAAACGAATCCAAGGCAACAAACTACATTTTCTTGAAGTTCTATTTTGATTAGGTTGAATTTAAGATAGAAATCATGAATAGCAGCTGATGCTCTGTCGGATATTGATTCAATGAGTGACAAACGACCGTGTAATGGGTATTGGGGACGGTGCGGGCTACGAAGATGAACGAAGCCAAGGCAACAAACTATATTTTCTCGAAGTTCTATTTTGATTAAGTTGTATTCGAGATAGAAATCATGAATGGCGGCTGATGCTCTGTCGGAGATTGATTCGATGAGTGACAAACGACCGTGTAATGGGTATTGGGGACGGTGCGGGCTACGAAGATGAACGAAGCCAAGGCAACAAACTAAATTTTCTCGAAGTTCTATTTTGATTAAGTTGAATTTGAGATAGAAATCATGAATGGCAGCTGATGCTCTGGCGGAGATTGATTCGATGAGTGACAAACGACCGTGTAATGGGTATTGGGGACGGTGCGGGCTACGGTGATAAACGAATCCAAGGCAACAAACTACATTTTCTTGAAGTTCTATTTTGATTAAGTTGAATTCAAGATAGAAATCATGAATAGCAGCTGATGCTCTGTCGGATATTGATTCAATGAGTGACAAACGACCGTGTAATGGGTATTGGGGACGGTGCGGGCTACGAAGATGAACGAAGCCAAGGCAACAAACTACATTTTCTTGAAGTTCTATTTCGATTAAGTTGAATTCGAGATAGAAATCATGAATGGCAGCTGATGCTCTGTCGGAGATTGATTCGATGAGTGACAAACGACCGTGTAATGGGTATTGGGGACGGTGCGGGCTACGAAGATGAACGAAGCCAAGGCAACAAACTACATTTTCTCGAAGTTCTATTTTGATTAAGTTGAATTCAAGATAGAAATCATGAATGGCAGCTGATGCTCTGGCGGAGATTGATTCAATGAGTTACAAACGACCGTGTAATGGGTATTGGGGACGGTGCGGGCTACGGGCAGCTGATGCTCTGTCGGAGAATGGCAGCTGATGCTCTGTCGGAGATTGATTTGACGAGTGACAAACGATCGTTTAGTGGGTATCGGGGACGGTGCGGGCTACGAAGATGAACGAAGCCAAGGCAACAAACTACACTTTCTGGAAGTTCTATTTTGATTAAGTTGTATTCGAGATAGAAATTATGAATTTTCAAGATAGAAAAAAATTCAAGATAGAAATCATGAATAGCAGCTGATGCTCTGTCGGAAATTGATTCAATGAGTGACAAACGACCGTGTAATGGGTAATGGGGACGGTGCGGGCTACGAAGATGAACGAAGCCAAGGCAACAAACTAAAATTTCTTGAAGTTCTATTTTGATTAAGTTGAATTCGAGATAGAAATCATGAATGGCAGCTGATGCTCTGTCGGAGATTGATTCGATGAGTGACAAACGACCGTGTAATGGGTATTGGGGACGGTGCGGGCTACGAAGATGAACGAAGCCAAGGGAACAAACTACATTTTCTGGAAGTTCTATTTTGGTTAAGTTGAATTTGAAATAGAAATCATGAATGGCAGCTGATGCTCTGTCGGAGATTGATTCGATGAGTGACAAACGACCGTGTAATGGGTATTGGGGACGGTGCGGGCTACGAAGATGAACGAAGCCAAGGCAACAAACCAAATTTTCTCGAAGTTCTATTTTGATTAGGTTGAATTCAAGATAGAAATCATGAATGGCAGCTGATGCTCTGGCGGAGATTGATTCGATGAGTGACAAACGACCGTGTATTGGGTATTGGGGACGGTGCGGGCTACGGTGATAAACGAATCCAAGGCAACAAACTACATTTTCTTGAAGTTCTATTTTGATTAAGTTGAATTTAAGATAGAAATCATGAATAGCAGCTGATGCTCTGTCGGATATTGATTCAATGAGTGACAAACGACCGTGTAATGGGTATTGGGGACGGTGCGGGCTACGAAGATGAACGAAGCCAAGGCAACAAACTAAATTTTCTTGAAGTTCTATTTTGATTAAGTTGAATTCGAGATAGAAATCATGAATGGCAGCTGATGCTCTGTCGGAGATTGATTCGATGAGTGACAAACGACCGTGTAATGGGTATTGGGGACGGTGCGGGCTACGAAGATGAACGAAGCCAAGGCAACAAACTACATTTTCTGGAAGTTCTGTTTTGGTTAAGTTGAATTTAAAATAGAAATCATGAATGGCAGCTGATGCTCTGTCGGAGATTGATTCGATGAGTGACAAACGACCGTGTAATGGGTATTGGGGACGGTGCGGGCTACGAAGATGAACGAAGCCAAGGCAACAAACTACATTTTCTCGAAGTTCTACCTTGTTTAAGTAGAATTCAAGATAAAAATTATGAATGGCAGCTGATGCTCTGTCGGAGATTGATTCGACGACTGACAAACGATCGTGTATTGGGTATCGGGGACGGTGCGGGCTACGAAGATGAACGAAGCCAAGGCAACAAACTACATTTTCTCGAAGTTCTACCTTGTTTAAGTAGAATTCAAGATAGAAATTATGAATGGCAGCTGATGCTCTGTCGGAGATTGATTCGACGAGTGACAAACGATCGTTTAGTGGGTATCGGGGACGGTGCGGGCTACGAAGATGAACGAAGCCAAGGCAACATACTACATTTTCTCGAAGTTCTACCTTGTTTAAGTAGAATTCAAGATAGAAATTATGAATGGCAGCTGATGCTCTGTCGGAGATTGATTCGACGAGTGACAAACGATCGTTTAGTGGGTATCGGGGACGGTGCGGGCTACGAAGATGAACGAAGCCAAGGCAACAAACTACATTTTCTTGAAAATCTATTTCGATTAAGTTGAATTCGAGATAGAAAGCATGAATGGCAGCTGATGCTCTGTCGGAGATTGATTCGTCGAGTGACAAATGATCGTGTAATGGGTATCGGGGACGGTGCGGGCTACGAAGATGAACGAAGCCAAGGCAACAAACTACATTTTCTCGAAGTTCTACCTTGTTTAAGTAGAATTCAAGATAGAAATTTTGAATGGCAGCTGATGCTCTGTCGGAGATTGATTCGACGAGTGACAAACGATCGTTTAGTGGGTATCGGGGACGGTGCGGGCTACGAAGATGAACGAAGCCAAGGCAACAAACTACATTTTCTTGAAAATCTATTTCGATTAAGTTGAATTCGAGATAGAAAGCATGAATGGCAGCTGATGCTCTGTCGGAGATTGATTCGTCGAGTGACAAATGATCGTGTAATGGGTATCGGGGACGGTGCGGGCTACGAAGATGAACGAAGCCAAGGCAACAAACTACATTTTCTTGAAGTTCTATTTTGATTAAGTTGAATTCGAGATAGAAATCATGAATGGCAGCTGATGCTCTGTCGGAGATTGATTCGACGACTGACAAACGATCGTGTAATGGGTATCGGGGACGGTGCGGGCTACGGTGATAAACGAATCCAAGGCAACAAACTACATTTTCTTGAAGTTCTATTTTGATTAAGTTGAATTTAAGATAGAAATCATGAATAGCAGCTGATGCTCTGTCGGATATTGATTCAATCAGTGACAAACGACCGTGTAATGGGTATTGGGGACGGTGCGGGCTACGAAGATGAACGAAGCCAAGGCAACAAACTAAATTTTCTTGAAGTTCTATTTTGATTAAGTTGAATTCGAGATAGAAATCATGAATGGCAGCTGATGCTCTGTCGGAGATTGATTCGATGAGTGACAAACGACCGTGTAATGGGTATTGGGGACGGTGCGGGCTACGAAGATGAACGAAGCCAAGGCAACAAACTACATTTTCTGGAAGTTCTGTTTTGGTTAAGTTGAATTTAAAATAGAAATCATGAATGGCAGCTGATGCTCTGTCGGAGATTGATTCGATGAGTGACAAACGACCGTGTAATGGGTATTGGGGACGGTGCGGGCTACGAAGATGAACGAAGCCAAGGCAACAAACTACATTTTCTCGAAGTTCTACCTTGTTCAAGTAGAATTCAAGATAAAAATTATGAATGGCAGCTGATGCTCTGTCGGAGATTGATTCGACGACTGACAAACGATCGTGTATTGGGTATCGGGGACGGTGCGGGCTACGAAGATGAACGAAGCCAAGGCAACAAACTACATTTTCTCGAAGTTCTACCTTGTTTAAGTAGAATTCAAGATAGAAATTATGAATGGCAGCTGATGCTCTGTCGGAGATTGATTCGACGAGTGACAAACGATCGTTTAGTGGGTATCGGGGACGGTGCGGGCTACGAAGATGAACGAAGCCAAGGCAACAAACTACACTTTCTGGAAGTTCTATTTTGATTAAGTTGTATTCGAGATAGAAATTATGAATGGCAGCTGATGCTCTGTCGGAGATTGATTCGACGAGTGACAAATGATCGTGTAATGGGTATCGGGGACGGTGCGGGCTACGAAGATGAACGAAGCCAAGGCAACAAACTACATTTTCTTGAAGTTCTATTACGATTAAGTTGAATTCGAGATAGAAATCATGAATGGCAGCTGATGCTCTGTCGGAGATTGATTCGATGAGTGACAAACGACCGTGTAATGGGTATTGGGGACGGTGCGGGCTACGAAGATGAACGAAGCAAATGCAACAAACTACTTTTTCTCGAAGTTCTACCTTGTTTAAGTAGAATTCAAGATAGAAATTTTGAATGGCAGCTGATGCTCTGTCGGAGATTGATTCGACGAGTGACAAACGATCGTTTAGTGGGTATCGGGGACGGTGCGGGCTACGAAGATGAACGAAGCCAAGGCAACAAGTACATTTTCTTGAAAATCTATTTCGATTAAGTTGAATTCGAGATAGAAAGCATGAATGGCAGCTGATGCTCTGTCGGAGATTGATTCGACGAGTGACAAATGATCGTGTAATGGGTATCGGGGACGGTGCGGGCTACGAAGATGAACGAAGCCAAGGCAACAAACTACATTTTCTTGAAGTTCTATTTCGATTAAGTTGAATTCGAGATAGAAATCATGAATGGCAGCTCATGCTCTGTCGGAGATTGATTCGACGACTGACAAACGATCGTGTAATGGGTATCGGGGGCGGTGCGGGCTACGGTGATAAACGAATCCAAGGCAACAAACTACATTTTCTTGAAGTTCTATTTTGATTAGGTTGAATTTAAGATAGAAATCATGAATGGCAGCTGATGCTCTGTCGGAGATTGATTCGATGAGTGACAAACGACCGTGTAATGGGTATTGGGGACGGTGCGGGCTACGAAGATGAACGAAGCCAAGGCAACAAACTACATTTTCTCGAAGTTCTACCTTGTTTAAGTAGAATTCAAGATAAAAATTATGAATGGCAGCTGATGCTCTGTCGGAGATTGATTCGACGACTGACAAACGATCGTGTATTGGGTATCGGGGACGGTGCGGACTACGAAGATGAACGAAGCCAAGGCAACAAACTACATTTTCTCGAAGTTCTACCTTGTTTAAGTAGAATTCAAGATAGAAATTATGAATGGCAGCTGATGCTCTGTCGGAGATTGATTCGACGAGTGACAAACGATCGTTTAGTGGGTATCGGGGACGGTGCGGGCTACGAAGATGAACGAAGCCAAGGCAACAAACTACACTTTCTGGAAGTTCTATTTTGATTAAGTTGTATTCGAGATAGAAATTATGAATGGCAGCTGATGCTCTGTCGGAGATTGATTCGACGACTGACAAACGATCGTGTATTGGGTATCGGGGACGGTGCGGGCTACGAAGATGAACGAAGCCAAGGCAACAAACTACATTTTCTCGAAGTTCTACCTTGTTTAAGTAGAATTCAAGATAGAAATTATGAATGGCAGCTGATGCTCTGTCGGAGATTGATTCGACGAGTGACAAACGATCGTTTAGTGGGTATCGGGGACGGTGCGGGCTACGAAGATGAACGAAGCCAAGGCAACAAACTACACTTTCTGGAAGTTCTATTTTGATTAAGTTGTATTCGAGATAGAAATTATGAATGGCAGCTGATGCTCTGTCGGAGATTGATTCGACGAGTGACAAATGATCGTGTAATGGGTATCGGGGACGGTGCGGGCTACGAAGATGAACGAAGCCAAGGCAACAAACTACATTTTCTTGAAGTTCTATTACGATTAAGTTGAATTCGAGATAGAAATCATGAATGGCAGCTGATGCTCTGTCGGAGATTGATTCGATGAGTGACAAACGACCGTGTAATGGGTATTGGGGACGGTGCGGGCTACGAAGATGAACGAAGCAAAGGCAACAAACTACATTTTCTCGAAGTTCTACCTTGTTTAAGTAGAATTCAAGATAGAAATTTTGAATGGCAGCTGATGCTCTGTCGGAGATTGATTCGACGAGTGACAAACGATCGTTTAGTGGGTATCGGGGACGGTGCGGGCTACGAAGATGAACGAAGCCAAGGCAACAAGTACATTTTCTTGAAAATCTATTTCGATTAAGTTGAATTCGAGGTAGAAAGCATGAATGGCAGCTGATGCTCTGTCGGAGATTGATTCGACGAGTGACAAATGATCGTGTAATGGGTATCGGGGACGGTGCGGGCTACGAAGATGAACGAAGCCAAGGCAACAAACTACATTTTCTTGAAGTTCTATTTCGATTAAGTTGAATTCGAGATAGAAATCATGAATGGCAGCTGATGCTCTGTCGGAGATTGATTCGACGACTGACAAACGATCGTGTAATGGGTATCGGGGACGGTGCGGGCTACGGTGATAAACGAATCCAAGGCAACAAACTACATTTTCTTGAAGTTCTATTTTGATTAGGTTGAATTTAAGATAGAAATCATGAATGGCAGCTGATGCTCTGTCGGAGATTGATTCGATGAGTGACAAACGACCGTGTAATGGGTATTGGGGACGGTGCGGGCTACGAAGATGAACGAAGCCAAGGCAACAAACTACATTTTCTCGAAGTTCTACCTTGTTTAAGTAGAATTCAAGATAAAAATTATGAATGGCAGCTGATGCTCTGTCGGAGATTGATTCGACGACTGACAAACGATCGTGTATTGGGTATCGGGGACGGTGCGGGCTACGAAGATGAACGAAGCCAAGGCAACAAACTACATTTTCTCGAAGTTCTACCTTGTTTAAGTAGAATTCAAGATAGAAATTATGAATGGCAGCTGATGCTCTGTCGGAGATTGATTCGACGAGTGACAAACGATCGTTTAGTGGGTATCGGGGACGGTGCGGGCTACGAAGATGAACGAAGCCAAGGCAACAAACTACACTTTCTGGAAGTTCTATTTTGATTAAGTTGTATTCGAGATAGAAATTATGAATGGCAGCTGATGCTCTGTCGGAGATTGATTCGACGAGTGACAAATGATCGTGTAATGGGTATAGGGGACGGTGCGGGCTACGAAGATGAACGAAGCCAAGGCAACAAACTACATTTTCTTGAAGTTCTATTACGATTAAGTTGAATTCGAGATAGAAATCATGAATGGCAGCTGATGCTCTGTCGGAGATTGATTCGATGAGTGACAAACGACCGTGTAATGGGTATTGGGGACGGTGCGGGCTACGAAGATGAACGAAGCAAAGGCAACAAACTACATTTTCTCGAAGTTCTACCTTGTTTAAGTAGAATTCAAGATAGAAATTTTGAATGGCAGCTGATGCTCTGTCGGAGATTGATTCGACGAGTGACAAACGATCGTTCAGTGGGTATCGGGGACGGTGCGGGCTACGAAGATGAACGAAGCCAAGGCAACAAACTACATTTTCTTGAAAATCTATTTCGATTAAGTTGAATTCGAGATAGAAAGCATGAATGGCAGCTGATGCTCTGTCGGAGATTGATTCGACGAGTGACAAATGATCGTGTAATGGGTATCGGGGACGGTGCGGGCTACGAAGATGAACGAAGCCAAGGCAACAAACTACATTTTCTTGAAGTTCTATTTCGATTAAGTTGAATTCGAGATAGAAATCATGAATGGCAGCTGATGCTCTGTCGGAGATTGATTCGACGACTGACAAACGATCGTGTAATGGGTATCGGGGACGGTGCGGGCTACGGTGATAAACGAATCCAAGGCAACAAACTACATTTTCTTGAAGTTCTATTTTGATTAGGTTGAATTTAAGATAGAAATCATGAATAGCAGCTGATGCTCTGTCGGATATTGATTCAATGAGTGACAAACGACCGTGTAATGGGTATTGGGGACGGTGCGGGCTACGAAGATGAACGAAGCCAAGGCAACAAACTAAATTTTCTCGAAGTTCTATTTTGATTAAGTTGTATTCGAGATAGAAATCATGAATGGCGGCTGATGCTCTGTCGGAGATTGATTCGATGAGTGACAAACGACCGTGTAATGGGTATTGGGGACGGTGCGGGCTACGAAGATGAACGAAGCCAAGGCAACAAACTAAATTTTCTCGAAGTTCTATTTTGATTAAGTTGAATTTGAGATAGACATCATGAATGGCAGCTGATGCTCTGGCGGAGATTGATTCGATGAGTGACAAACGACCGTGTAATGGGTATTGGGGACGGTGCGGGCTACGGTGATAAACGAATCCAAGGCAACAAACTACATTTTCTTGAAGTTCTATTTTGATTAAGTTGAATTCAAGATAGAAATCATGAATAGCAGCTGATGCTCTGTCGGATATTGATTCAATGAGTGACAAACGACCGTGTAATGGGTATTGGGGACGGTGCGGGCTACGAAGATGAACGAAGCCAAGGCAACAAACTACATTTTCTTGAAGTTCTATTTCGATTAAGTTGAATTCGAGATAGAAATCATGAATGGCAGCTGATGCTCTGTCGGAGATTGATTCGATGAGTGACAAACGACCGTGTAATGGGTATTGGGGACGGTGCGGGCTACGAAGATGAACGAAGCCAAGGCAACAAACTACATTTTCTCGAAGTTCTATTTTGATTAAGTTGAATTCAAGATAGAAATCATGAATGGCAGCTGATGCTCTGGCGGAGATTGATTCGATGAGTGACAAACGATCGTTTAGTGGGTATCGGGGACGGTGCGGGATACGAAGATGAACGAAGCCAAGGCAACAAACTACACTTTCTGGAAGTTCTATTTTGATTAAGTTGTATTCGAGATAGAAATTATGAATGGCAGCTGATGCTCTGTCGGAGATTGATTCGACGAGTGACAAATGATCGTGTAATGGGTATCGGGGACGGTGCGGGCTACGAAGATGAACGAAGCCAAGGCAACAAACTAAATTTTCTCGAAGTTCTATTTTGATTAAGTTGTATTCGAGATAGAAATCATGAATGGCGGCTGATGCTCTGTCGGAGATTGATTCGACGAGTGACAAACGATCGTTTAGTGGGTATCGGGTACGGTGCGGGCTACGAAGATGAACGAAGCCAAGGCAACAAACTACATTTTCTTGAAAATCTATTTCGATTAAGTTGAATTCGAGATAGAAAGCATGAATGGCAGCTGATGCTCTGTCGGAGATTGATTCGACGAGTGACAAATGATCGTGTAATGGGTATCGGGGACGGTGCGGGCTACGAAGATGAACGAAGCCAAGGCAACAAACTACATTTTCTTGAAGTTCTATTTTGATTAAGTTGAATTCAAGATAGAAATCATGAATAGCAGCTGATGCTCTGTCGGATATTGATTCAATGAGTGACAAACGACCGTGTAATGGGTATTGGGGACGGTGCGGGCTACGAAGATGAACGAAGCCAAGGCAACAAACTACATTTTCTTGAAGTTCTATTTTGATTAAGTTGAATTCGAGATAGAAATCATGAATGGCAGCTGATGCTCTGTCGGAGATTGATTCGATGAGTGACAAACGACCGTGTAATGGGTATTGGGGACGGTGCGGGCTACGAAGATGAACGAAGCCAAGGCAACAAACTACATTTTCTCGAAGTTCTATTTTGATTAAGTTGAATTCAAGATAGAAATCATGAATGGCAGCTGATGCTCTGGCGGAGATTGATTCGATGAGTGACAAACGATCGTTTAGTGGGTATCGGGGACGGTGCGGGATACGAAGATGAACGAAGCCAAGGCAACAAACTACACTTTCTGGAAGTTCTATTTTGATTAAGTTGTATTCGAGATAGAAATTATGAATGGCAGCTGATGCTCTGTCGGAGATTGATTCGACGAGTGACAAATGATCGTGTAATGGGTATCGGGGACGGTGCGGGCTACGAAGATGAACGAAGCCAAGGCAACAAACTAAATTTTCTCGAAGTTCTATTTTGATTAAGTTGTATTCGAGATAGAAATCATGAATGGCGGCTGATGCTCTGTCGGAGATTGATTCGACGAGTGACAAACGATCGTTTAGTGGGTATCGGGTACGGTGCGGGCTACGAAGATGAACGAAGCCAAGGCAACAAACTACATTTTCTTGAAAATCTATTTCGATTAAGTTGAATTCGAGATAGAAAGCATGAATGGCAGCTGATGCTCTGTCGGAGATTGATTCGACGAGTGACAAATGATCGTGTAATGGGTATCGGGGACGGTGCGGGCTACGAAGATGAACGAAGCCAAGGCAACAAACTACATTTTCTTGAAGTTCTATTTCGATTAAGTTGAATTCGAGATAGAAATCATGAATGGCAGCTGATGCTCTGTCGGAGATTGATTCGACGACTGACAAACGATCGTGTAATGGGTATCGGGGACGGTGCGGGCTACGGTGATAAACGAATCCAAGGCAACAAACTACATTTTCTTGAAGTTCTATTTTGATTAGGTTGAATTTAAGATAGAAATCATGAATAGCAGCTGATGCTCTGTCGGATATTGATTCAATGAGTGACAAACGACCGTGTAATGGGTATTGGGGACGGTGCGGGCTACGAAGATGAACGAAGCCAAGGCAACAAACTAAATTTTCTCGAAGTTCTATTTTGATTAAGTTGTATTCGAGATAGAAATCATGAATGGCGGCTGATGCTCTGTCGGAGATTGATTCGATGAGTGACAAACGACCGTGTAATGGGTATTGGGGACGGTGCGGGCTACGAAGATGAACGAAGCCAAGGCAACAAACTAAATTTTCTCGAAGTTCTATTTTGATTAAGTTGAATTCGAGATAGAAATCATGAATGGCAGCTGATGCTCTGGCGGAGATTGATTCGATGAGTGACAAACGACCGTGTAATGGGTATTGGGGACGGTGCGGGCTACGGTGATAAACGAATCCAAGGCAACAAACTACATTTTCTTGAAGTTCTATTTTGATTAAGTTGAATTCAAGATAGAAATCATGAATAGCAGCTGATGCTCTGGCGGAGATTGATTCGACGAGTGACAAATGATCGTGTAATGGGTATCGGGGACGGTGCGGGCTACGAAGATGAACGAAGCCAAGGCAACAAACTACATTTTCTTGAAGTTCTATTTTGATTAAGTTGAATTCAAGATAGAAATCATGAATAGCAGCTGATGCTCTGTCGGATATTGATTCAATGAGTGACAAACGACCGTGTGATGGGTATTGGGGACGGTGCGGGCTACGGGCAGCTGATGCTCTGTCGGAGAATGGCAGCTGATGCTCTGTCGGAGATTGATTCGACGAGTGACAAACGACCGTGTAATGGGTATTGGGGACGGTGCGGGCTACGAAGATGAACGAAGCCAAGGCAACAAACTAAAATTTCTTGAAGTTCTATTTTGATTAAGTTGAATTTAAAATATAAATCATGAATGGCAGCTGATGCTCTGTCGGAGATTGATTCGATGAGTGACAAACGACCGTGTAATGGGTATTGGGGACGGTGCGGGCTACGAAGATGAACGAAGCCAAGGCAACAAACCAAATTTTCTCGAAGTTCTATTTTGATTAAGTTGAATTCAAGATAGAAATCATGAATGGCAGCTGATGCTCTGGCGGAGATTGATTCGATGAGTGACAAACGACCGTGTAATGGGTATTGGGGACGGTGCGGGCTACGAAGATGAACGAAGCCAAGGCAACAAACCAAATTTTCTCGAAGTTCTATTTTGATTAAGTTGAATTCAAGATAGAAATCATGAATGGCAGCTGATGCTCTGGCGGAGATTGATTCGATGAGTGACAAACGACCGTGTAGTATTGGGGACGGTGCGGGCTACGAAGATGAACGAAGCCAAGGCAACAAACTAAAATTTCTTGAAGTTCTATTTTGATTAAGTTGAATTCGAGATAGAAATCATGAATGGCAGCTGATGCTCTGTCGGAGATTGATTCGATGAGTGACAAACGACCGTGTAATGGGTATTGGGGACGGTGCGGGCTACGAAGATGAACGAAGCCAAGGCAACAAACTACATTTTCTGGAAGTTCTATTTTGGTTAAGTTGAATTTAAAATAGAAATCATGAATGGCAGCTGATGCTCTGTCGGAGATTGATTCGATGAGTGACAAACGACCGTGTAATGGGTATTGGGGACGGTGCGGGCTACGAAGATGAACGAAGCCAAGGCAACAAACCAAATTTTCTCGAAGTTCTATTTTGATTAAGTTGAATTCAAGATAGAAATCATGAATGGCAGCTGATGCTCTGGCGGAGATTGATTCGATGAGTGACAAACGACCGTGTAATGGGTATTGGGGACGGTGCGGGCTACGGTGATAAACGAATCCAAGGCAACAAACTACATTTTCTTGAAGTTCTATTTTGATTAAGTTGTATTCGAGATAGAAATTATGAATGGCAGCTGATGCTCTGTCGGAGATTGATTCGACGAGTGACAAATGATCGTGTAATGGGTATCGGGGACGGTGCGGGCTACGAAGATGAACGAAGCCAAGGCAACAAACTACATTTTCTTGAAGTTCTATTACGATTAAGTTGAATTCAAGATAGAAATCATGAATGGCAGCTGATGCTCTGTCGGAGATTGATTCGATGAGTGACAAACGACCGTGTAATGGGTATTGGGGACGGTGCGGGCTACGAAGATGAACGAAGCAAAGGCAACAAACTACATTTTCTCGAAGTTCTACCTTGTTTAAGTAGAATTCAAGATAGAAATTTTGAATGGCAGCTGATGCTCTGTCGGAGATTGATTCGACGAGTGACAAACGATCGTTTAGTGGGTATCGGGGACGGTGCGGGCTACGAAGATGAACGAAGCCAAGGCAACAAACTACATTTTCTTGAAAATCTATTTCGATTAAGTTGAGTTCGAGATAGAAAGCATGAATGGCAGCTGATGCTCTGTCGGAGATTGATTCGACGAGTGACAAATGATCGTGTAATGGGTATCGGGGACGGTGCGGGCTACGAAGATGAACGAAGCCAAGGCAACAAACTACATTTTCTTGAAGTTCTATTTCGATTAAGTTGAATTCGAGATAGAAATCATGAATGGCAGCTGATGCTCTGTCGGAGATTGATTCGACGACTGACAAACGATCGTGTAATGGGTATCGGGGACGGTGCGGGCTACGGTGATAAACGAATCCAAGGCAACAAACTACATTTTCTTGAAGTTCTATTTTGATTAAGTTGAACTTAAGATAGAAATCATGAATAGCAGCTGATGCTCTGTCGGATATTGATTCAATGAGTGACAAACGACCGTGTAATGGGTATTGGGGACGGTGCGGGCTACGAAGATGAACGAAGCCAAGGCAACAAACTAAATTTTCTTGAAGTTCTATTTTGATTAAGTTGAATTCGAGATAGAAATCATGAATGGCAGCTGATGCTCTGTCGGAGATTGATTCGATGAGTGACAAACGACCGTGTAATGGGTATTGGGGACGGTGCGGGCTACGAAGATGAACGAAGCCAAGGCAACAAACTACATTTTCTGGAAGTTCTGTTTTGGTTAAGTTGAATTTAAAATAGAAATCATGAATGGCAGCTGATGCTCTGTCGGAGATTGATTCGATGAGTGACAAACGACCGTGTAATGGGTATTGGGGACGGTGCGGGCTACGAAGATGAACGAAGCCAAGGCAACAAACCACATTTTCTCGAAGTTCTACCTTGTTTAAGTAGAATTCAAGATAAAAATTATGAATGGCAGCTGATGCTCTGTCGGAGATTGATTCGACGACTGACAAACGATCGTGTATTGGGTATCGGGGACGGTGCGGGCTACGAAGATGAACGAAGCCAAGGCAACAAACTACATTTTCTCGACGTTCTACCTTGTTTAAGTAGAATTCAAGATAGAAATTATGAATGGCAGCTGATGCTCTGTCGGAGATTGATTCGACGAGTGACAAACGATCGTTTAGTGGGTATCGGGGACGGTGCGGGCTACGAAGATGAACGAAGCCAAGACAACAAACTACACTTTCTGGAAGTTCTATTTTGATTAAGTTGTATTCGAGATAGAAATTATGAATGGCAGCTGATGCTCTGTCGGAGATTGATTCGACGAGTGACAAATGATCGTGTAATGGGTATCGGGGACGGTGCGGGCTACGAAGATGAACGAAGCCAAGGCAACAAACTACATTTTCTTGAAGTTCTATTACGATTAAGTTGAATTCGAGATAGAAATCATGAATGGCAGCTGATGCTCTGTCGGAGATTGATTCGATGAGAGACAAACGACCGTGTAATGGGTATTGGGGACGGTGCGGGCTACGAAGATGAACGAAGCAAAGGCAACAAACTACATTTTCTCGAAGTTCTACCTTGTTTAAGTAGAATTCAAGATAGAAATTTTGAATGGCAGCTGATGCTCTGTCGGAGATTGATTCGACGAGTGACAAACGATCGTTTAGTGGGTATCGGGGACGGTGCGGGCTACGAAGATGAACGAAGCCAAGGCAACAAACTACATTTTCTTGAAGTTCTATTTCGATTAAGTTGAATTCGAGATAGGAATCATGAATGGCAGCTGATGCTCTGTCGGAGATTGATTCGACGACTGACAAACGATCGTGTAATGGGTATCGGGGACGGTGCGGGCTACGGTGATAAACGAATCCAAGGCAACAAACTACATTTTCTTGAAGTTCTATTTTGATTAGGTTGAATTTAAGATAGAAATCATGAATAGCAGCTGATGCTTTGTCGGATATTGATTCAATGAGTGACAAACGACCGTGTAATGGGTATTGGGGACGGTGCGGGCTACGAAGATGAACGAAGCCAAGGCAACAAACTAAATTTTCTCGAAGTTCTATTTTGATTAAGTTGTATTCGAGATAGAAAGCATGAATGGCAGCTGATGCTCTGTCGGAGATTGATTCGACGAGTGACAAATGATCGTGTAATGGGTATCGGGGACGGTGCGGGCTACGAAGATGAACGAAGCCAAGGCAACAAACTACATTTTCTTGAAGTTCTATTTCGATTAAGTTGAATTCGAGATAGGAATCATGAATGGCAGCTGATGCTCTGTCGGAGATTGATTCGACGACTGACAAACGATCGTGTAATGGGTATCGGGGACGGTGCGGGCTACGGTGATAAACGAATCCAAGGCAACAAACTACATTTTCTTGAAGTTCTATTTTGATTAGGTTGAATTTAAGATAGAAATCATGAATAGCAGCTGATGCTTTGTCGGATATTGATTCAATGAGTGACAAACGACCGTGTAATGGGTATTGGGGACGGTGCGGGCTACGAAGATGAACGAAGCCAAGGCAACAAACTAAATTTTCTCGAAGTTCTATTTTGATTAAGTTGTATTCGAGATAGAAATCATGAATGGCGGCTGATGCTCTGTCGGAGATTGATTCGATGAGTGACAAACGACCGTGTAATGGGTATTGGGGACGGTGCGGGCTACGAAGATGAACGAAGCCAAGGCAACAAACTAAATTTTCTCGAAGTTCTATTTTGATTAAGTTGAATTCGAGATAGAAATCATGAATGGCAGCTGATGCTCTGGCGGAGATTGATTCGATGAGTGACAAACGACCGTGTAATGGGTATTGGGGACGGTGCGGGCTACGGTGATAAACGAATCCAAGGCAACAAACTACATTTTCTTGAAGTTCTATTTTGATTAAGTTGAATTCAAGATAGAAATCATGAATAGCAGCTGATGCTCTGTCGGATATTGATTCAATGAGTGACAAACGACCGTGTAATGGGTATTGGGGACGGTGCGGGCTACGAAGATGAACGAAGCCAAGGCAACAATTTACATTTTCTTGAAGTTCTATTTCGATTAAGTTGAATTCGAGATAGAAATCATGAATGGCAGCTGATGCTCTGTCGGAGATTGATTCGATGAGTGACAAACGACCGTGTAATGGGTATTGGGGACGGTGCGGGCTACGAAGATGAACGAAGCCAAGGCAACAAACTACATTTTCTCGAAGTTCTATTTTGATTAAGTTGAATTCAAGATAGAAATCATGAATGGCAGCTGATGCTCTGGCGGAGATTGATTCGATGAGTGACAAACGATCGTTTAGTGGGTATCGGGGACGGTGCGGGATACGAAGATGAACGAAGCCAAGGCAACAAACTACACTTTCTGGAAGTTCTATTTTGATTAAGTTGTATTCGAGATAGAAATTATGAATGGCAGCTGATGCTCTGTCGGAGATTGATTCGACGAGTGACAAATGATCGTGTAATGGGTATCGGGGACGGTGCGGGCTACGAAGATGAACGAAGCCAAGGCAACAAACTAAATTTTCTCGAAGTTCTATTTTGATTAAGTTGTATTGGAGATAGAAATCATGAATGGCGGCTGATGCTCTGTCGGAGATTGATTCGACGAGTGACAAACGATCGTTTAGTGGGTATCGGGGACGGTGCGAGCTACGAAGATGAACGAAGCCAAGGCAACAAACTACATTTTCTTGAAAATCTATTTCGATTAAGTTGAATTCGAGATAGAAAGCATGAATGGCAGCTGATGCTCTGTCGGAGATTGATTCGACGAGTGACAAATGATCGTGTAATGGGTATCGGGGACGGTGCGGGCTACGAAGATGAACGAAGCCAAGGCAACAAACTACATTTTCTTGAAGTTCTATTTCGATTAAGTTGAATTCGAGATAGAAATCATGAATGGCAGCTGATGCTCTGTCGGAGATTGATTCGACGACTGACAAACGATCGTGTAATGGGTATCGGGGACGGTGCGGGCTACGGTGATAAACGAATCCAAGGCAACAAACTACATTTTCTTGAAGTTCTATTTTGATTAGGTTGAATTTAAGATAGAAATCATGAATAGCAGCTGATGCTCTGTCGGATATTGATTCAATGAGTGACAAACGACCGTGTAATGGGTATTGGGGACGGTGCGGGCTACGAAGATGAACGAAGCCAAGGCAACAAACTAAATTTTCTCGAAGTTCTATTTTGATTAAGTTGTATTCGAGATAGAAATCATGAATGGCGGCTGATGCTCTGTCGGAGATTGATTCGATGAGTGACAAACGACCGTGTAATGGGTATTGGGGACGGTGCGGGCTACGAAGATGAACGAAGCCAAGGCAACAAACTAAATTTTCTCGAAGTTCTATTTTGATAAGGTTGAATTCGAGATAGAAATCATGAATGGCAGCTGATGCTCTGGCGGAGATTGATTCGATGAGTGACAAACGACCGTGTAATGGGTATTGGGGACGGTGCGGGCTACGGTGATAAACGAATCCAAGGCAACAAACTACATTTTCTTGAAGTTCTATTTTGATTAAGTTGAATTCAAGATAGAAATCATGAATAGCAGCTGATGCTCTGTCGGATATTGATTCAATGAGTGACAAACGACCGTGTAATGGGTATTGGGGACGGTGCGGGCTACGAAGATGAACGAAGCCAAGGCAACAAACTACATTTTCTTGAAGTTCTATTTCGATTAAGTTGAATTCGAGATAGAAATCATGAATGGCAGCTGATGCTCTGTCGGAGATTGATTCGATGAGTGACAAACGACCGTGTAATGGGTATTGGGGACGGTGCGGGCTACGAAGATGAACGAAGCCAAGGCAACAAACTACATTTTCTCGAAGTTCTATTTTGATTAAGTTGAATTCAAGATAGAAATCATGAATGGCAGCTGATGCTCTGGCGGAGATTGATTCGATGAGTGACAAACGATCGTTTAGTGGGTATCGGGGACGGTGCGGGATACGAAGATGAACGAAGCCAAGGCAACAAACTACACTTTCTGGAAGTTCTATTTTGATTAAGTTGTATTCGAGATAGAAATTATGAATGGCAGCTGATGCTCTGTCGGAGATTGATTCGACGAGTGACAAATGATCGTGTAATGGGTATCGGGGACGGTGCGGGCTACGAAGATGAACGAAGCCAAGGCAACAAACTACATTTTCTTGAAGTTCTATTTCGATTAAGTTGAATTCGAGATAGAAATCATGAATGGCAGCTGATGCTCTGTCGGAGATTGATTCGACGACTGACAAACGATCGTGTAATGGGTATCGGGGACGGTGCGGGCTACGGTGATAAACGAATCCAAGGCAACAAACTACATTTTCTTGAAGTTCTATTCTGATTAAGTTGAATTTAAGATAGAAATCATGAATAGCAGCTGATGCTCTGTCGGATATTGATTCAATGAGTGACAAACGACCGTGTAATGGGTATTGGGGACGGTGCGGGCTACGAAGATGAACGAAGCCAAGGCAACAAACTAAATTTTCTCGAAGTTCTATTTTGATTAAGTTGTATTCGAGATAGAAATCATGAATGGCGGCTGATGCTCTGTCGGAGATTGATTCGATGAGTGACAAACGACCGTGTAATGGGTATTGGGGACGGTGCGGGCTACGAAGATGAACGAAGCCAAGGCAACAAACTAAATTTTCTCGAAGTTCTATTTTGATTAAGTTGAATTCGAGATAGAAATCATGAATGGCAGCTGATGCTCTGGCGGAGATTGATTCGATGAGTGACAAACGACCGTGTAATGGGTATTGGGGACGGTGCGGGCTACGGTGATAAACGAATCCAAGGCAACAAACTACATTTTCTTGAAGTTCTATTTTGATTAAGTTGAATTCAAGATAGAAATCATAAATAGCAGCTGATGCTCTGGCGGAGATTGATTCGACGAGTGACAAATGATCGTGTAATGGGTATCGGGGACGGTGCGGGCTACGAAGATGAACGAAGCCAAGGCAACAAACTACATTTTCTTGAAGTTCTATTTTGATTAAGTTGAATTCAAGATAGAAATCATGAATAGCAGCTGATGCTCTGTCGGATATTGATTCAATGAGTGACAAACGACCGTGTAATGGGTATTGGGGACGGTGCGGGCTACGGGCAGCTGATGCTCTGTCGGAGAATGGCAGCTGATGCTCTGTCGGAGATTGATTCGACGAGTGACAAACGACCGTGTAATGGGTATTGGGGACGGTGCGGGCTACGAAGATGAACGAAGCCAAGGCAACAAACTAAAATTTCTTGAAGTTCTATTTTGATTAAGTTGAATTTAAAATAGAAATCATGAATGGCAGCTGATGCTCTGTCGGAGATTGATTCGATGAGTGACAAACGACCGTGTAATGGGTATTGGGGACGGTGCGGGCTACGAAGATGAACGAAGCCAAGGCAACAAACCAAATTTTCTCGAAGTTCTATTTTGATTAAGTTGAATTCAAGATAGAAATCATGAATGGCAGCTGATGCTCTGGCGGAGATTGATTCGATGAGTGACAAACGACCGTGTAATGGGTATTGGGGACGGTGCGGGCTACGAAGATGAACGAAGCCAAGGCAACAAACCAAATTTTCTCGAAGTTCTATTTTGATTAAGTTGAATTCAAGATAGAAATCATGAATGGCAGCTGATGCTCTGGCGGAGATTGATTCGATGAGTGACAAACGACCGTGTAGTGGGTATTGGGGACGGTGCGGGCTACGAAGATGAACGAAGCCAAGGCAACAAACTAAAATTTCTTGAAGTTCTATTTTGATTAAGTTGAATTCGAGATAGAAATCATGAATGGCAGCTGATGCTCTGTCGGAGATTGATTCGATGAGTGACAAACGACCGTGTAATGGGTATTGGGGACGGTGCGGGCTACGAAGATGAACGAAGCCAAGGCAACAAACTACATTTTCTGGAAGTTCTATTTTGGTTAAGTTGAATTTAAAATAGAAATCATGAATGGCAGCTGATGCTCTGTCGGAGATTGATTCGATGAGTGACAAACGACCGTGTAATGGGTATTGGGGACGGTGCGGGCTACGAAGATGAACGAAGCCAAGGCAACAAACCAAATTTTCTCGAAGTTCTATTTTGATTAAGTTGAATTCAAGATAGAAATCATGAATGGCAGCTGATGCTCTGGCGGAGATTGATTCGATGAGTGACAAACGACCGTGTAATGGGTATTGGGGACGGTGCGGGCTACGGTGATAAACGAATTCAAGGCAACAAACTACATTTTCTTGAAGTTCTATTTTGATTAAGTTGAATTCAAGATAGAAATCATGAATAGCAGCTGATGCTCTGTCGGATATTGATTCAATGAGTGACAAACGACCGTGTAATGGGTATTGGGGACGGTGCGGGCTACGAAGATGAACGAAGCCAAGGCAACAAACTAAATTTTCTTGAAGTTCTATTTTGATTAAGTTGAATTCGAGATAGAAATCATGAATGGCAGCTGATGCTCTGTCGGAGATTGATTCGATGAGTGACAAACGACCGTGTAATGGGTATTGGGGACGGTGCGGGCTACGAAGATGAACGAAGCCAAGGCAACAAACTACATTTTCTGGAAGTTCTGTTTTGGTTAAGTTGAATTTAAAATAGAATCATGAATGGCAGCTGATGCTCTGTCGGAGATTGATTCGATGAGTGACAAACGACCGTGTAATGGGTATTGGGGACGGTGCGGGCTACGAAGATGAACGAAGCCAAGGCAACAAACTACATTTTCTCGAAGTTCTACCTTGTTTAAGTAGAATTCAAGATAAAAATTATGAATGGCAGCTGATGCTCTGTCGGAGATTGATTCGACGACTGACAAACGATCGTGTATTGGGTATCGGGGACGGTGCGGGCTACGAAGATGAACGAAGCCAAGGCAACAAACTAAATTTTCTCGAAGTTCTATTTTGATAAGGTTGAATTCGAGATAGAAATCATGAATGGCAGCTGATGCTCTGGCGGAGATTGATTCGATGAGTGACAAACGACCGTGTAATGGGTATTGGGGACGGTGCGGGCTACGGTGATAAACGAATCCAAGGCAACAAACTACATTTTCTTGAAGTTCTATTTTGATTAAGTTGAATTCAAGATAGAAATCATGAATAGCAGCTGATGCTCTGTCGGATATTGATTCAATGAGTGACAAACGACCGTGTAATGGGTATTGGGGACGGTGCGGGCTACGAAGATGAACGAAGCCAAGGCAACAAACTACATTTTCTTGAAGTTCTATTTCGATTAAGTTGAATTCGAGATAGAAATCATGAATGGCAGCTGATGCTCTGTCGGAGATTGATTCGATGAGTGACAAACGACCGTGTAATGGGTATTGGGGACGGTGCGGGCTACGAAGATGAACGAAGCCAAGGCAACAAACTACATTTTCTGGAAGTTCTGTTTTGGTTAAGTTGAATTTAAAATAGAATCATGAATGGCAGCTGATGCTCTGTCGGAGATTGATTCGATGAGTGACAAACGACCGTGTAATGGGTATTGGGGACGGTGCGGGCTACGAAGATGAACGAAGCCAAGGCAACAAACTACATTTTCTCGAAGTTCTACCTTGTTTAAGTAGAATTCAAGATAAAAATTATGAATGGCAGCTGATGCTCTGTCGGAGATTGATTCGACGACTGACAAACGATCGTGTATTGGGTATCGGGGACGGTGCGGGCTACGAAGATGAACGAAGCCAAGGCAACAAACTAAATTTTCTCGAAGTTCTATTTTGATAAGGTTGAATTCGAGATAGAAATCATGAATGGCAGCTGATGCTCTGGCGGAGATTGATTCGATGAGTGACAAACGACCGTGTAATGGGTATTGGGGACGGTGCGGGCTACGGTGATAAACGAATCCAAGGCAACAAACTACATTTTCTTGAAGTTCTATTTTGATTAAGTTGAATTCAAGATAGAAATCATGAATAGCAGCTGATGCTCTGTCGGATATTGATTCAATGAGTGACAAACGACCGTGTAATGGGTATTGGGGACGGTGCGGGCTACGAAGATGAACGAAGCCAAGGCAACAAACTACATTTTCTTGAAGTTCTATTTCGATTAAGTTGAATTCGAGATAGAAATCATGAATGGCAGCTGATGCTCTGTCGGAGATTGATTCGATGAGTGACAAACGACCGTGTAATGGGTATTGGGGACGGTGCGGGCTACGAAGATGAACGAAGCCAAGGCAACAAACTACATTTTCTCGAAGTTCTATTTTGATTAAGTTGAATTCAAGATAGAAATCATGAATGGCAGCTGATGCTCTGGCGGAGATTGATTCGATGAGTGACAAACGATCGTTTAGTGGGTATCGGGGACGGTGCGGGATACGAAGATGAACGAAGCCAAGGCAACAAACTACACTTTCTGGAAGTTCTATTTTGATTAAGTTGTATTCGAGATAGAAATTATGAATGGCAGCTGATGCTCTGTCGGAGATTGATTCGACGAGTGACAAATGATCGTGTAATGGGTATCGGGGACGGTGCGGGCTACGAAGATGAACGAAGCCAAGGCAACAAACTACATTTTCTTGAAGTTCTATTTCGATTAAGTTGAATTCGAGATAGAAATCATGAATGGCAGCTGATGCTCTGTCGGAGATTGATTCGACGACTGACAAACGATCGTGTAATGGGTATCGGGGACGGTGCGGGCTACGGTGATAAACGAATCCAAGGCAACAAACTACATTTTCTTGAAGTTCTATTTTGATTAGGTTGAATTTAAGATAGAAATCATGAATAGCAGCTGATGCTTTGTCGGATATTGATTCAATGAGTGACAAACGACCGTGTAATGGGTATTGGGGACGGTGCGGGCTACGAAGATGAACGAAGCCAAGGCAACAAACTAAATTTTCTCGAAGTTCTATTTTGATTAAGTTGTATTCGAGATAGAAAGCATGAATGGCAGCTGATGCTCTGTCGGAGATTGATTCGACGAGTGACAAATGATCGTGTAATGGGTATCGGGGACGGTGCGGGCTACGAAGATGAACGAAGCCAAGGCAACAAACTACATTTTCTTGAAGTTCTATTTCGATTAAGTTGAATTCGAGATAGGAATCATGAATGGCAGCTGATGCTCTGTCGGAGATTGATTCGACGACTGACAAACGATCGTGTAATGGGTATCGGGGACGGTGCGGGCTACGGTGATAAACGAATCCAAGGCAACAAACTACATTTTCTTGAAGTTCTATTTTGATTAGGTTGAATTTAAGATAGAAATCATGAATAGCAGCTGATGCTTTGTCGGATATTGATTCAATGAGTGACAAACGACCGTGTAATGGGTATTGGGGACGGTGCGGGCTACGAAGATGAACGAAGCCAAGGCAACAAACTAAATTTTCTCGAAGTTCTATTTTGATTAAGTTGTATTCGAGATAGAAATCATGAATGGCGGCTGATGCTCTGTCGGAGATTGATTCGATGAGTGACAAACGACCGTGTAATGGGTATTGGGGACGGTGCGGGCTACGAAGATGAACGAAGCCAAGGCAACAAACTAAATTTTCTCGAAGTTCTATTTTGATTAAGTTGAATTCGAGATAGAAATCATGAATGGCAGCTGATGCTCTGGCGGAGATTGATTCGATGAGTGACAAACGACCGTGTAATGGGTATTGGGGACGGTGCGGGCTACGGTGATAAACGAATCCAAGGCAACAAACTACATTTTCTTGAAGTTCTATTTTGATTAAGTTGAATTCAAGATAGAAATCATGAATGGCAGCTGATGCTCTGTCGGATATTGATTCAATGAGTGACAAACGACCGTGTAATGGGTATTGGGGACGGTGCGGGCTACGAAGATGAACGAAGCCAAGGCAACAAACTACATTTTCTTGAAGTTCTATTTCGATTAAGTTGAATTCGAGATAGAAATCATGAATGGCAGCTGATGCTCTGTCGGAGATTGATTCGATGAGTGACAAACGACCGTGTAATGGGTATTGGGGACGGTGCGGGCTACGAAGATGAACGAAGCCAAGGCAACAAACTACATTTTCTCGAAGTTCTATTTTGATTAAGTTGAATTCAAGATAGAAATCATGAATGGCAGCTGATGCTCTGGCGGAGATTGATTCGATGAGTGACAAACGATCGTTTAGTGGGTATCGGGGACGGTGCGGGATACGAAGATGAACGAAGCCAAGGCAACAAACTACACTTTCTGGAAGTTCTATTTTGATTAAGTTGTATTCGAGATAGAAATTATGAATGGCAGCTGATGCTCTGTCGGAGATTGATTCGACGAGTGACAAATGATCGTGTAATGGGTATCGGGGACGGTGCGGGCTACGAAGATGAACGAAGCCAAGGCAACAAACTAAATTTTCTCGAAGTTCTATTTTGATTAAGTTGTATTGGAGATAGAAATCATGAATGGCGGCTGATGCTCTGTCGGAGATTGATTCGACGAGTGACAAACGATCGTTTAGTGGGTATCGGGGACGGTGCGAGCTACGAAGATGAACGAAGCCAAGGCAACAAACTACATTTTCTTGAAAATCTATTTCGATTAAGTTGAATTCGAGATAGAAAGCATGAATGGCAGCTGATGCTCTGTCGGAGATTGATTCGACGAGTGACAAATGATCGTGTAATGGGTATCGGGGACGGTGCGGGCTACGAAGATGAACGAAGCCAAGGCAACAAACTACATTTTCTTGAAGTTCTATTTCGATTAAGTTGAATTCGAGATAGAAATCATGAATGGCAGCTGATGCTCTGTCGGAGATTGATTCGACGACTGACAAACGATCGTGTAATGGGTATCGGGGACGGTGCGGGCTACGAAGATGAACGAAGCCAAGGCAACAAACTAAATTTTCTCGAAGTTCTATTTTGATTAAGTTGTATTCGAGATAGAAATCATGAATGGCGGCTGATGCTCTGTCGGAGATTGATTCGATGAGTGACAAACGACCGTGTAATGGGTATTGGGGACGGTGCGGGCTACGAAGATGAACGAAGCCAAGGCAACAAACTAAATTTTCTCGAAGTTCTATTTTGATAAGGTTGAATTCGAGATAGAAATCATGAATGGCAGCTGATGCTCTGGCGGAGATTGATTCGATGAGTGACAAACGACCGTGTAATGGGTATTGGGGACGGTGCGGGCTACGGTGATAAACGAATCCAAGGCAACAAACTACATTTTCTTGAAGTTCTATTTTGATTAAGTTGAATTCAAGATAGAAATCATGAATAGCAGCTGATGCTCTGTCGGATATTGATTCAATGAGTGACAAACGACCGTGTAATGGGTATTGGGGACGGTGCGGGCTACGAAGATGAACGAAGCCAAGGCAACAAACTACATTTTCTTGAAGTTCTATTTCGATTAAGTTGAATTCGAGCAAGAAATCATGAATGGCAGCTGATGCTCTGTCGGAGATTGATTCGATGAGTGACAAACGACCGTGTAATGGGTATTGGGGACGGTGCGGGCTACGAAGATGAACGAAGCCAAGGCAACAAACTACATTTTCTCGAAGTTCTATTTTGATTAAGTTGAATTCAAGATAGAAATCATGAATGGCAGCTGATGCTCTGGCGGAGATTGATTCGATGAGTGACAAACGATCGTTTAGTGGGTATCGGGGACGGTGCGGGATACGAAGATGAACGAAGCCAAGGCAACAAACTACACTTTCTGGAAGTTCTATTTTGATTAAGTTGTATTCGAGATAGAAATTATGAATGGCAGCTGATGCTCTGTCGGAGATTGATTCGACGAGTGACAAATGATCGTGTAATGGGTATCGGGGACGGTGCGGGCTACGAAGATGAACGAAGCCAAGGCAACAAACTACATTTTCTTGAAGTTCTATTTCGATTAAGTTGAATTCGAGATAGAAATCATGAATGGCAGCTGATGCTCTGTCGGAGATTGATTCGACGACTGACAAACGATCGTGTAATGGGTATCGGGGACGGTGCGGGCTACGGTGATAAACGAATCCAAGGCAACAAACTACATTTTCTTGAAGTTCTATTCTGATTAAGTTGAATTTAAGATAGAAATCATGAATAGCAGCTGATGCTCTGTCGGATATTGATTCAATGAGTGACAAACGACCGTGTAATGGGTATTGGGGACGGTGCGGGCTACGAAGATGAACGAAGCCAAGGCAACAAACTAAATTTTCTCGAAGTTCTATTTTGATTAAGTTGTATTCGAGATAGAAATCATGAATGGCGGCTGATGCTCTGTCGGAGATTGATTCGATGAGTGACAAACGACCGTGTAATGGGTATTGGGGACGGTGCGGGCTACGAAGATGAACGAAGCCAAGGCAACAAACTAAATTTTCTCGAAGTTCTATTTTGATTAAGTTGAATTCGAGATAGAAATCATGAATGGCAGCTGATGCTCTGGCGGAGATTGATTCGATGAGTGACAAACGACCGTGTAATGGGTATTGGGGACGGTGCGGGCTACGGTGATAAACGAATCCAAGGCAACAAACTACATTTTCTTGAAGTTCTATTTTGATTAAGTTGAATTCAAGATAGAAATCATAAATAGCAGCTGATGCTCTGGCGGAGATTGATTCGACGAGTGACAAATGATCGTGTAATGGGTATCGGGGACGGTGCGGGCTACGAAGATGAACGAAGCCAAGGCAACAAACTACATTTTCTTGAAGTTCTATTTTGATTAAGTTGAATTCAAGATAGAAATCATGAATAGCAGCTGATGCTCTGTCGGATATTGATTCAATGAGTGACAAACGACCGTGTAATGGGTATTGGGGACGGTGCGGGCTACGGGCAGCTGATGCTCTGTCGGAGAATGGCAGCTGATGCTCTGTCGGAGATTGATTCGACGAGTGACAAACGACCGTGTAATGGGTATTGGGGACGGTGCGGGCTACGAAGATGAACGAAGCCAAGGCAACAAACTAAAATTTCTTGAAGTTCTATTTTGATTAAGTTGAATTTAAAATAGAAATCATGAATGGCAGCTGATGCTCTGTCGGAGATTGATTCGATGAGTGACAAACGACCGTGTAATGGGTATTGGGGACGGTGCGGGCTACGAAGATGAACGAAGCCAAGGCAACAAACCAAATTTTCTCGAAGTTCTATTTTGATGAAGTTGAATTCAAGATAGAAATCATGAATGGCAGCTGATGCTCTGGCGGAGATTGATTCGATGAGTGACAAACGACCGTGTAATGGGTATTGGGGACGGTGCGGGCTACGAAGATGAACGAAGCCAAGGCAACAAACCAAATTTTCTCGAAGTTCTATTTTGATTAAGTTGAATTCAAGATAGAAATCATGAATGGCAGCTGATGCTCTGGCGGAGATTGATTCGATGAGTGACAAACGGCCGTGTAGTGGGTATTGGGGACGGTGCGGGCTACGAAGATGAACGAAGCCAAGGCAACAAACTAAAATTTCTTGAAGTTCTATTTTGATTAAGTTGAATTCGAGATAGAAATCATGAATGGCAGCTGATGCTCTGTCGGAGATTGATTCGATGAGTGACAAACGACCGTGTAATGGGTATTGGGGACGGTGCGGGCTACGAAGATGAACGAAGCCAAGGCAACAAACTACATTTTCTGGAAGTTCTATTTTGGTTAAGTTGAATTTAAAATAGAAATCATGAATGGCAGCTGATGCTCTGTCGGAGATTGATTCGATGAGTGACAAACGACCGTGTAATGGGTATTGGGGACGGTGCGGGCTACGAAGATGAACGAAGCCAAGGCAACAAACCAAATTTTCTCGAAGTTCTATTTTGATTAAGTTGAATTCAAGATAGAAATCATGAATGGCAGCTGATGCTCTGGCGGAGATTGATTCGATGAGTGACAAACGACCGTGTAATGGGTATTGGGGACGGTGCGGGCTACGGTGATAAACGAATTCAAGGCAACAAACTACATTTTCTTGAAGTTCTATTTTGATTAAGTTGAATTCAAGATAGAAATCATGAATAGCAGCTGATGCTCTGTCGGATATTGATTCAATGAGTGACAAACGACCGTGTAATGGGTATTGGGGACGGTGCGGGCTACGAAGATGAACGAAGCCAAGGCAACAAACTAAATTTTCTTGAAGTTCTATTTTGATTAAGTTGAATTCGAGATAGAAATCATGAATGGCAGCTGATGCTCTGTCGGAGATTGATTCGATGAGTGACAAACGACCGTGTAATGGGTATTGGGGACGGTGCGGGCTACGAAGATGAACGAAGCCAAGGCAACAAACTACATTTTCTGGAAGTTCTGTTTTGGTTAAGTTGAATTTAAAATAGAATCATGAATGGCAGCTGATGCTCTGTCGGAGATTGATTCGATGAGTGACAAACGACCGTGTAATGGGTATTGGGGACGGTGCGGGCTACGAAGATGAACGAAGCCAAGGCAACAAACTACATTTTCTCGAAGTTCTACCTTGTTTAAGTAGAATTCAAGATAAAAATTATGAATGGCAGCTGATGCTCTGTCGGAGATTGATTCGACGACTGACAAACGATCGTGTATTGGGTATCGGGGACGGTGCGGGCTACGAAGATGAACGAAGCCAAGGCAACAAACTAAATTTTCTCGAAGTTCTATTTTGATAAGGTTGAATTCGAGATAGAAATCATGAATGGCAGCTGATGCTCTGGCGGAGATTGATTCGATGAGTGACAAACGACCGTGTAATGGGTATTGGGGACGGTGCGGGCTACGGTGATAAACGAATCCAAGGCAACAAACTACATTTTCTTGAAGTTCTATTTTGATTAAGTTGAATTCAAGATAGAAATCATGAATAGCAGCTGATGCTCTGTCGGATATTGATTCAATGAGTGACAAACGACCGTGTAATGGGTATTGGGGACGGTGCGGGCTACGAAGATGAACGAAGCCAAGGCAACAAACTACATTTTCTTGAAGTTCTATTTCGATTAAGTTGAATTCGAGATAGAAATCATGAATGGCAGCTGATGCTCTGTCGGAGATTGATTCGATGAGTGACAAACGACCGTGTAATGGGTATTGGGGACGGTGCGGGCTACGAAGATGAACGAAGCCAAGGCAACAAACTACATTTTCTCGAAGTTCTATTTTGATTAAGTTGAATTCAAGATAGAAATCATGAATGGCAGCTGATGCTCTGGCGGAGATTGATTCGATGAGTGACAAACGATCGTTTAGTGGGTATCGGGGACGGTGCGGGATACGAAGATGAACGAAGCCAAGGCAACAAACTACACTTTCTGGAAGTTCTATTTTGATTAAGTTGTATTCGAGATAGAAATTATGAATGGCAGCTGATGCTCTGTCGGAGATTGATTCGACGAGTGACAAATGATCGTGTAATGGGTATCGGGGACGGTGCGGGCTACGAAGATGAACGAAGCCAAGGCAACAAACTACATTTTCTTGAAGTTCTATTTCGATTAAGTTGAATTCGAGATAGAAATCATGAATGGCAGCTGATGCTCTGTCGGAGATTGATTCGACGACTGACAAACGATCGTGTAATGGGTATCGGGGACGGTGCGGGCTACGGTGATAAACGAATCCAAGGCAACAAACTACATTTTCTTGAAGTTCTATTCTGATTAAGTTGAATTTAAGATAGAAATCATGAATAGCAGCTGATGCTCTGTCGGATATTGATTCAATGAGTGACAAACGACCGTGTAATGGGTATTGGGGACGGTGCGGGCTACGAAGATGAACGAAGCCAAGGCAACAAACTAAATTTTCTCGAAGTTCTATTTTGATTAAGTTGTATTCGAGATAGAAATCATGAATGGCGGCTGATGCTCTGTCGGAGATTGATTCGATGAGTGACAAACGACCGTGTAATGGGTATTGGGGACGGTGCGGGCTACGAAGATGAACGAAGCCAAGGCAACAAACTAAATTTTCTCGAAGTTCTATTTTGATTAAGTTGAATTCGAGATAGAAATCATGAATGGCAGCTGATGCTCTGGCGGAGATTGATTCGATGAGTGACAAACGACCGTGTAATGGGTATTGGGGACGGTGCGGGCTACGGTGATAAACGAATCCAAGGCAACAAACTACATTTTCTTGAAGTTCTATTTTGATTAAGTTGAATTCAAGATAGAAATCATAAATAGCAGCTGATGCTCTGGCGGAGATTGATTCGACGAGTGACAAATGATCGTGTAATGGGTATCGGGGACGGTGCGGGCTACGAAGATGAACGAAGCCAAGGCAACAAACTACATTTTCTTGAAGTTCTATTTTGATTAAGTTGAATTCAAGATAGAAATCATGAATAGCAGCTGATGCTCTGTCGGATATTGATTCAATGAGTGACAAACGACCGTGTAATGGGTATTGGGGACGGTGCGGGCTACGGGCAGCTGATGCTCTGTCGGAGAATGGCAGCTGATGCTCTGTCGGAGATTGATTCGACGAGTGACAAACGACCGTGTAATGGGTATTGGGGACGGTGCGGGCTACGAAGATGAACGAAGCCAAGGCAACAAACTAAAATTTCTTGAAGTTCTATTTTGATTAAGTTGAATTTAAAATAGAAATCATGAATGGCAGCTGATGCTCTGTCGGAGATTGATTCGATGAGTGACAAACGACCGTGTAATGGGTATTGGGGACGGTGCGGGCTACGAAGATGAACGAAGCCAAGGCAACAAACCAAATTTTCTCGAAGTTCTATTTTGATTAAGTTGAATTCAAGATAGAAATCATGAATGGCAGCTGATGCTCTGGCGGAGATTGATTCGATGAGTGACAAACGACCGTGTAGTGGGTATTGGGGACGGTGCGGGCTACGAAGATGAACGAAGCCAAGGCAACAAACTAAAATTTCTTGAAGTTCTATTTTGATTAAGTTGAATTCGAGATAGAAATCATGAATGGCAGCTGATGCTCTGTCGGAGATTGATTCGATGAGTGACAAACGACCGTGTAATGGGTATTGGGGACGGTGCGGGCTACGAAGATGAACGAAGCCAAGGCAACAAACTACATTTTCTGGAAGTTCTATTTTGGTTAAGTTGAATTTAAAATAGAAATCATGAATGGCAGCTGATGCTCTGTCGGAGATTGATTCGATGAGTGACAAACGACCGTGTAATGGGTATTGGGGACGGTGCGGGCTACGAAGATGAACGAAGCCAAGGCAACAAACCAAATTTTCTCGAAGTTCTATTTTGATTAAGTTGAATTCAAGATAGAAATCATGAATGGCAGCTGATGCTCTGGCGGAGATTGATTCGATGAGTGACAAACGACCGTGTAATGGGTATTGGGGACGGTGCGGGCTACGGTGATAAACGAATTCAAGGCAACAAACTACATTTTCTTGAAGTTCTATTTTGATTAAGTTGAATTCAAGATAGAAATCATGAATAGCTGCTGATGCTCTGTCGGATATTGATTCAATGAGTGACAAACGACCGTGTAATGGGTATTGGGGACGGTGCGGGCTACGAAGATGAACGAAGCCAAGGCAACAAACTAAATTTTCTTGAAGTTCTATTTTGATTAAGTTGAATTCGAGATAGAAATCATGAATGGCAGCTGATGCTCTGTCGGAGATTGATTCGATGAGTGACAAACGACCGTGTAATGGGTATTGGGGACGGTGCGGGCTACGAAGATGAACGAAGCCAAGGCAACAAACTACATTTTCTGGAAGTTCTGTTTTGGTTAAGTTGAATTTAAAATAGAATCATGAATGGCAGCTGATGCTCTGTCGGAGATTGATTCGATGAGTGACAAACGACCGTGTAATGGGTATTGGGGACGGTGCGGGCTACGAAGATGAACGAAGCCAAGGCAACAAACTACATTTTCTCGAAGTTCTACCTTGTTTAAGTAGAATTCAAGATAAAAATTATGAATGGCAGCTGATGCTCTGTCGGAGATTGATTCGACGACTGACAAACGATCGTGTATTGGGTATCGGGGACGGTGCGGGCTACGAAGATGAACGAAGCCAAGGCAACAAACTACATTTTCTCGAAGTTCTACCTTGTTTAAGTAGAATTCAAGATAGAAATTATGAATGGCAGCTGATGCTCTGTCGGAGATTGATTCGACGAGTGACAAACGATCGTTTAGTGGGTATCGGGGACGGTGCGGGCTACGAAGATGAACGAAGCCAAGGCAACAAACTACACTTTCTGGAAGTTCTATTTTGATTAAGTTGTATTCGAGATAGAAATTATGAATGGCAGCTGATGCTCTGTCGGAGATTGATTCGACGAGTGACAAATGATCGTGTAATGGGTATCGGGGACGGTGCGGGCTACGAAGATGAACGAAGCCAAGGCAACAAACTACATTTTCTTGAAGTTCTATTACGATTAAGTTGAATTCGAGATAGAAATCATGAATGGCAGCTGATGCTCTGTCGGAGATTGATTCGATGAGTGACAAACGACCGTGTAATGGGTATTGGGGACGGTGCGGGCTACGAAGATGAACGAAGCCAAGGCAACAAACTACATTTTCTCGAAGTTCTACCTTGTTTAAGTAGAATTCAAGATAAAAATTATGAATGGCAGCTGATGCTCTGTCGGAGATTGATTCGACGACTGACAAACGATCGTGTATTGGGTATCGGGGACGGTGCGGGCTACGAAGATGAACGAAGCAAAGGCAACAAACTACATTTTCTCGAAGTTCTACCTTGTTTAAGTAGAATTCAAGATAGAAATTTTGAATGGCAGCTGATGCTCTGTCGGAGATTGATTCGACGAGTTACAAACGATCGTTTAGTGGGTATCGGGGACGGTGCGGGCTACGAAGATGAACGAAGCCAAGGCAACAAACTACATTTTCTTGAAAATCTATTTCGATTAAGTTGAATTCGAGATAGAAAGCATGAATGGCAGCTGATGCTCTGTCGGAGATTGATTCGACGAGTGACAAATGATCGTGTAATGGGTATCGGGGACGGTGCGGGCTACGAAGATGAACGAAGCCAAGGCAACAAACTACATTTTCTTGAAGTTCTATTTCGATTAAGTTGAATTTGAGATAGAAATCATGAATGGCAGCTGATGCTCTGTCGGAGATTGATTCGACGACTGACAAACGATCGTGTAATGGGTATCGGGGACGGTGCGGGCTACGGTGATAAACGAATCCAAGGCAACAAACTACATTTTCTTGAAGTTCTATTTTGATTAAGTTGAATTTAAGATAGAAATCATGAATAGCAGCTGATGCTCTGTCGGATATTGATTCAATGAGTGACAAACGACCGTGTAATGGGTATTGGGGACGGTGCGGGCTACGAAGATGAACGAAGCCAAGGCAACAAACTAAATTTTCTTGAAGTTCTATTTTGATTAAGTTGAATTCGAGATAGAAATCATGAATGGCAGCTGATGCTCTGTCGGAGATTGATTCGATGAGTGACAAACGACCGTGTAATGGGTATTGGGGACGGTGCGGGCTACGAAGATGAACGAAGCCAAGGCAACAAACTACATTTTCTGGAAGTTCTGTTTTGGTTAAGTTGAATTTAAAATAGAAATCATGAATGGCAGCTGATGCTCTGTCGGAGATTGATTCGATGAGTGACAAACGACCGTGTAATGGGTATTGGGGACGGTGCGGGCTACGAAGATGAACGAAGCCAAGGCAACAAACTACATTTTCTCGAAGTTCTACCTTGTTTAAGTAGAATTCAAGATAAAAATTATGAATGGCAGCTGATGCTCTGTCGGAGATTGATTCGACGACTGACAAACGATCGTGTATTGGGTATCGGGGACGGTGCGGGCTACGAAGATGAACGAAGCCAAGGCAACAAACTACATTTTCTCGAAGTTCTACCTTGTTTAAGTAGAATTCAAGATAGAAATTATGAATGGCAGCTGATGCTCTGTCGGAGATTGATTCGACGAGTGACAAACGATCGTTTAGTGGGTATCGGGGACGGTGCGGGCTACGAAGATGAACGAAGCCAAGGCAACAAACTACACTTTCTGGAAGTTCTATTTTGATTAAGTTGTATTCGAGATAGAAATTATGAATGGCAGCTGATGCTCTGTCGGAGATTGATTCGACGAGTGACAAATGATCGTGTAATGGGTATCGGGGACGGTGCGGGCTACGAAGATGAACGAAGCCAAGGCAACAAACTACATTTTCTTGAAGTTCTATTACGATTAAGTTGAATTCGAGATAGAAATCATGAATGGCAGCTGATGCTCTGTCGGAGATTGATTCGATGAGTGACAAACGACCGTGTAATGGGTATTGGGGACGGTGCGGGCTACGAAGATGAACGAAGCAAAGGCAACAAACTACATTTTCTCGAAGTTCTACCTTGTTTAAGTAGAATTCAAGATAGAAATTTTGAATGGCAGCTGATGCTCTATCGGAGATTGATTCGACGAGTGACAAACGATCGTTTAGTGGGTATCGGGGACGGTGCGGGCTACGAAGATGAACGAAGCCAAGGCAACAAACTACATTTTCTTGAAAATCTATTTCGATTAAGTTGAATTCGAGATAGAAAGCATGAATGACAGCTGATGCTCTGTCGGAGATTGATTCGACGAGTGACAAATGATCGTGTAATGGGTATCGGGGACGGTGCGGGCTACGAAGATGAACGAAGCCAAGGCAACAAACTACATTTTCTTGAAGTTCTATTTCGATTAAGTTGAATTCGAGATAGAAATCATGAATGGCAGCTGATGCTCTGTCGGAGATTGATTCGACGACTGACAAACGATCGTGTAATGGGTATCGGGGACGGTGCGGGCTACGGTGATAAACGAATCCAAGGCAACAAACTACATTTTCTTGAAGTTCTATTTTGATTAGGTTGAATTTAAGATAGAAATCATGAATAGCAGCTGATGCTCTGTCGGATATTGATTCAATGAGTGACAAACGACCGTGTAATGGGTATTGGGGACGGTGCGGGCTACGAAGATGAACGAAGCCAAGGCAACAAACTAAATTTTCTCGAAGTTCTATTTTGATTAAGTTGTATTCGAGATAGAAATCATGAATGGCAGCTGATGCTCTGGCGGAGATTGATTCGATGAGTGACAAACGACCGTGTAATGGGTATTGGGGACGGTGCGGGCTACGGTGATAAACGAATCCAAGGCAACAAACTACATTTTCTTGAAGTTCTATTTTGATTAAGTTGAATTCAAGATAGAAATCATGAATAGCAGCTGATGCTCTGTCGGATATTGATTCAATGAGTGACAAACGACCGTGTAATGGGTATTGGGGACGGTGCGGGCTACGAAGATGAACGAAGCCAAGGCAACAAACTACATTTTCTTGAAGTTCTATTTCGATTAAGTTGAATTCGAGATAGAAATCATGAATGGCAGCTGATGCTCTGTCGGAGATTGATTCGATGAGTGACAAACGACCGTGTAATGGGTATTGGGGACGGTGCGGGCTACGAAGATGAACGAAGCCAAGGCAACAAACTACATTTTCTCGAAGTTCTATTTTGATTAAGTTGAATTCAAGATAGAAATCATGAATGGCAGCTGATGCTCTGGCGGAGATTGATTCGATGAGTGACAAACGATCGTTTAGTGGGTATCGGGGACGGTGCGGGATACGAAGATGAACGAAGCCAAGGCAACAAACTACACTTTCTGGAAGTTCTATTTTGATTAAGTTGTATTCGAGATAGAAATTATGAATGGCAGCTGATGCTCTGTCGGAGATTGATTCGACGAGTGACAAATGATCGTGTAATGGGTATCGGGGACGGTGCGGGCTACGAAGATGAACGAAGCCAAGGCAACAAACTACATTTTCTTGAAGTTCTATTTCGATTAAGTTGAATTCGAGATAGAAATCATGAATGGCAGCTGATGCTCTGTCGGAGATTGATTCGACGACTGACAAACGATCGTGTAATGGGTATCGGGGACGGTGCGGGCTACGGTGATAAACGAATCCAAGGCAACCAACTACATTTTCTTGAAGTTCTATTCTGATTAAGTTGAATTTAAGATAGAAATCATGAATAGCAGCTGATGCTCTGTCGGATATTGATTCAATGAGTGACAAACGACCGTGTAATGGGTATTGGGGACGGTGCGGGCTACGAAGATGAACGAAGCCAAGGCAACAAACTAAATTTTCTCGAAGTTCTATTTTGATTAAGTTGTATTCGAGATAGAAATCATGAATGGCGGCTGATGCTCTGTCGGAGATTGATTCGATGAGTGACAAACGACCGTGTAATGGGTATTGGGGACGGTGCGGGCTACGAAGATGAACGAAGCCAAGGCAACAAACTAAATTTTCTCGAAGTTCTATTTTGATTAAGTTGAATTCGAGATAGAAATCATGAATGGCAGCTGATGCTCTGGCGGAGATTGATTCGATGAGTGACAAACGACCGTGTAATGGGTATTGGGGACGGTGCGGGCTACGGTGATAAACGAATCCAAGGCAACAAACTACATTTTCTTGAAGTTCTATTTTGATTAAGTTGAATTCAAGATAGAAATCATAAATAGCAGCTGATGCTCTGGCGGAGATTGATTCGACGAGTGACAAATGATCGTGTAATGGGTATCGGAGACGGTGCGGGCTACGAAGATGAACGAAGCCAAGGCAACAAACTACATTTTCTTGAAGTTCTATTTTGATTAAGTTGAATTCAAGATAGAAATCATGAATAGCAGCTGATGCTCTGTCGGATATTGATTCAATGAGTGACAAACGACCGTGTAATGGGTATTGGGGACGGTGCGGGCTACGGGCAGCTGATGCTCTGTCGGAGAATGGCAGCTGATGCTCTGTCGGAGATTGATTCGACGAGTGACAAACGACCGTGTAATGGGTATTGGGGACGGTGCGGGCTACGAAGATGAACGAAGCCAAGGCAACAAACTAAAATTTCTTGAAGTTCTATTTTGATTAAGTTGAATTTAAAATAGAAATCATGAATGGCAGCTGATGCTCTGTCGGAGATTGATTCGATGAGTGACAAACGACCGTGTAATGGGTATTGGGGACGGTGCGGGCTACGAAGATGAACGAAGCCAAGGCAACAAACCAAATTTTCTCGAAGTTCTATTTTGATTAAGTTGAATTCAAGATAGAAATCATGAATGGCAGCTGATGCTCTGGCGGAGATTGATTCGATGAGTGACAAACGACCGTGTAATGGGTATTGGGGACGGTGCGGGCTACGAAGATGAACGAAGCCAAGGCAACAAACCAAATTTTCTCGAAGTTCTATTTTGATTAAGTTGAATTCAAGATAGAAATCATGAATGGCAGCTGATGCTCTGGCGGAGATTGATTCGATGAGTGACAAACGACCGTGTAGTGGGTATTGGGGACGGTGCGGGCTACGAAGATGAACGAAGCCAAGGCAACAAACTAAAATTTCTTGAAGTTCTATTTTGATTAAGTTGAATTCGAGATAGAAATCATGAATGGCAGCTGATGCTCTGTCGGAGATTGATTCGATGAGTGACAAACGACCGTGTAATGGGTATTGGGGACGGTGCGGGCTACGAAGATGAACGAAGCCAAGGCAACAAACTACATTTTCTGGAAGTTCTATTTTGGTTAAGTTGAATTTAAAATAGAAATCATGAATGGCAGCTGATGCTCTGTCGGAGATTGATTCGATGAGTGACAAACGACCGTGTAATGGGTATTGGGGACGGTGCGGGCTACGAAGATGAACGAAGCCAAGGCAACAAACCAAATTTTCTCGAAGTTCTATTTTGATTAAGTTGAATTCAAGATAGAAATCATGAATGGCAGCTGATGCTCTGGCGGAGATTGATTCGATGAGTGACAAACGACCGTGTAATGGGTATTGGGGACGGTGCGGGCTACGGTGATAAACGAATTCAAGGCAACAAACTACATTTTCTTGAAGTTCTATTTTGATTAAGTTGAATTCAAGATAGAAATCATGAATAGCAGCTGATGCTCTGTCGGATATTGATTCAATGAGTGACAAACGACCGTGTAATGGGTATTGGGGACGGTGCGGGCTACGAAGATGAACGAAGCCAAGGCAACAAACTAAATTTTCTTGAAGTTCTATTTTGATTAAGTTGAATTCGAGATAGAAATCATGAATGGCAGCTGATGCTCTGTCGGAGATTGATTCGATGAGTGACAAACGACCGTGTAATGGGTATTGGGGACGGTGCGGGCTACGAAGATGAACGAAGCCAAGGCAACAAACTACATTTTCTGGAAGTTCTGTTTTGGTTAAGTTGAATTTAAAATAGAAATCATGAATGGCAGCTGATGCTCTGTCGGAGATTGATTCGATGAGTGACAAACGACCGTGTAATGGGTATTGGGGACGGTGCGGGCTACGAAGATGAACGAAGCCAAGGCAACAAACTACATTTTCTCGAAGTTCTACCTTGTTTAAGTAGAATTCAAGATAAAAATTATGAATGGCAGCTGATGCTCTGTCGGAGATTGATTCGACGACTGACAAACGATCGTGTATTGGGTATCGGGGACGGTGCGGGCTACGAAGATGAACGAAGCCAAGGCAACAAACTACATTTTCTCGAAGTTCTACCTTGTTTAAGTAGAATTCAAGATAGAAATTATGAATGGCAGCTGATGCTCTGTCGGAGATTGATTCGACGAGTGACAAACGATCGTTTAGTGGGTATCGGGGACGGTGCGGGCTACGAAGATGAACGAAGCCAAGGCAACAAACTACACTTTCTGGAAGTTCTATTTTGATTAAGTTGTATTCGAGATAGAAATTATGAATGGCAGCTGATGCTCTGTCGGAGATTGATTCGACGAGTGACAAATGATCGTGTAATGGGTATCGGGGACGGTGCGGGCTACGAAGATGAACGAAGCCAAGGCAACAAACTACATTTTCTTGAAGTTCTATTACGATTAAGTTGAATTCGAGATAGAAATCATGAATGGCAGCTGATGCTCTGTCGGAGATTGATTCGATGAGTGACAAACGACCGTGTAATGGGTATTGGGGACGGTGCGGGCTACGAAGATGAACGAAGCCAAGGCAACAAACTACATTTTCTCGAAGTTCTACCTTGTTTAAGTAGAATTCAAGATAAAAATTATGAATGGCAGCTGATGCTCTGTCGGAGATTGATTCGACGACTGACAAACGATCGTGTATTGGGTATCGGGGACGGTGCGGGCTACGAAGATGAACGAAGCAAAGGCAACAAACTACATTTTCTCGAAGTTCTACCTTGTTTAAGTAGAATTCAAGATAGAAATTTTGAATGGCAGCTGATGCTCTGTCGGAGATTGATTCGACGAGTTACAAACGATCGTTTAGTGGGTATCGGGGACGGTGCGGGCTACGAAGATGAACGAAGCCAAGGCAACAAACTACATTTTCTTGAAAATCTATTTCGATTAAGTTGAATTCGAGATAGAAAGCATGAATGGCAGCTGATGCTCTGTCGGAGATTGATTCGACGAGTGACAAATGATCGTGTAATGGGTATCGGGGACGGTGCGGGCTACGAAGATGAACGAAGCCAAGGCAACAAACTACATTTTCTTGAAGTTCTATTTCGATTAAGTTGAATTTGAGATAGAAATCATGAATGGCAGCTGATGCTCTGTCGGAGATTGATTCGACGACTGACAAACGATCGTGTAATGGGTATCGGGGACGGTGCGGGCTACGGTGATAAACGAATCCAAGGCAACAAACTACATTTTCTTGAAGTTCTATTTTGATTAAGTTGAATTTAAGATAGAAATCATGAATAGCAGCTGATGCTCTGTCGGATATTGATTCAATGAGTGACAAACGACCGTGTAATGGGTATTGGGGACGGTGCGGGCTACGAAGATGAACGAAGCCAAGGCAACAAACTAAATTTTCTTGAAGTTCTATTTTGATTAAGTTGAATTCGAGATAGAAATCATGAATGGCAGCTGATGCTCTGTCGGAGATTGATTCGATGAGTGACAAACGACCGTGTAATGGGTATTGGGGACGGTGCGGGCTACGAAGATGAACGAAGCCAAGGCAACAAACTACATTTTCTGGAAGTTCTGTTTTGGTTAAGTTGAATTTAAAATAGAAATCATGAATGGCAGCTGATGCTCTGTCGGAGATTGATTCGATGAGTGACAAACGACCGTGTAATGGGTATTGGGGACGGTGCGGGCTACGAAGATGAACGAAGCCAAGGCAACAAACTACATTTTCTCGAAGTTCTACCTTGTTTAAGTAGAATTCAAGATAAAAATTATGAATGGCAGCTGATGCTCTGTCGGAGATTGATTCGACGACTGACAAACGATCGTGTATTGGGTATCGGGGACGGTGCGGGCTACGAAGATGAACGAAGCCAAGGCAACAAACTACATTTTCTCGAAGTTCTACCTTGTTTAAGTAGAATTCAAGATAGAAATTATGAATGGCAGCTGATGCTCTGTCGGAGATTGATTCGACGAGTGACAAACGATCGTTTAGTGGGTATCGGGGACGGTGCGGGCTACGAAGATGAACGAAGCCAAGGCAACAAACTACACTTTCTGGAAGTTCTATTTTGATTAAGTTGTATTCGAGATAGAAATTATGAATGGCAGCTGATGCTCTGTCGGAGATTGATTCGACGAGTGACAAATGATCGTGTAATGGGTATCGGGGACGGTGCGGGCTACGAAGATGAACGAAGCCAAGGCAACAAACTACATTTTCTTGAAGTTCTATTACGATTAAGTTGAATTCGAGATAGAAATCATGAATGGCAGCTGATGCTCTGTCGGAGATTGATTCGATGAGTGACAAACGACCGTGTAATGGGTATTGGGGACGGTGCGGGCTACGAAGATGAACGAAGCAAAGGCAACAAACTACATTTTCTCGAAGTTCTACCTTGTTTAAGTAGAATTCAAGATAGAAATTTTGAATGGCAGCTGATGCTCTATCGGAGATTGATTCGACGAGTGACAAACGATCGTTTAGTGGGTATCGGGGACGGTGCGGGCTACGAAGATGAACGAAGCCAAGGCAACAAACTACATTTTCTTGAAAATCTATTTCGATTAAGTTGAATTCGAGATAGAAAGCATGAATGACAGCTGATGCTCTGTCGGAGATTGATTCGACGAGTGACAAATGATCGTGTAATGGGTATCGGGGACGGTGCGGGCTACGAAGATGAACGAAGCCAAGGCAACAAACTACATTTTCTTGAAGTTCTATTTCGATTAAGTTGAATTCGAGATAGAAATCATGAATGGCAGCTGATGCTCTGTCGGAGATTGATTCGACGACTGACAAACGATCGTGTAATGGGTATCGGGGACGGTGCGGGCTACGGTGATAAACGAATCCAAGGCAACAAACTACATTTTCTTGAAGTTCTATTTTGATTAGGTTGAATTTAAGATAGAAATCATGAATAGCAGCTGATGCTCTGTCGGATATTGATTCAATGAGTGACAAACGACCGTGTAATGGGTATTGGGGACGGTGCGGGCTACGAAGATGAACGAAGCCAAGGCAACAAACTAAATTTTCTCGAAGTTCTATTTTGATTAAGTTGTATTCGAGATAGAAATCATGAATGGCGGCTGATGCTCTGTCGGAGATTGATTCCATGAGTGACAAACGACCGTGTAATGGGTATTGGGGACGGTGCGGGCTACGAAGATGAACGAAGCCAAGGCAACAAACTAAATTTTCTCGAAGTTCTATTTTGATTAAGTTGAATTCGAGATAGAAATCATGAATGGCAGCTGATGCTCTGGCGGAGATTGATTCGATGAGTGACAAACGACCGTGTAATGGGTATTGGGGACGGTGCGGGCTACGGTGATAAACGAATCCAAGGCAACAAACTACATTTTCTTGAAGTTCTATTTTGATTAAGTTGAATTCAAGATAGAAATCATAAATAGCAGCTGATGCTCTGGCGGAGATTGATTCGACGAGTGACAAATGATCGTGTAATGGGTATCGGGGACGGTGCGGGCTACGAAGATGAACGAAGCCAAGGCAACAAACTACATTTTCTTGAAGTTCTATTTTGATTAAGTTGAATTCAAGATAGAAATCATGAATAGCAGCTGATGCTCTGTCGGATATTGATTCAATGAGTGACAAACGACCGTGTAATGGGTATTGGGGACGGTGCGGGCTACGGGCAGCTGATGCTCTGTCGGAGAATGGCAGCTGATGCTCTGTCGGAGATTGATTCGACGAGTGACAAACGACCGTGTAATGGGTATTGGGGACGGTGCGGGCTACGAAGATGAACGAAGCCAAGGCAACAAACTAAAATTTCTTGAAGTTCTATTTTGATTAAGTTGAATTTAAAATAGAAATCATGAATGGCAGCTGATGCTCTGTCGGAGATTGATTCGATGAGTGACAAACGACCGTGTAATGGGTATTGGGGACGGTGCGGGCTACGAAGATGAACGAAGCCAAGGCAACAAACCAAATTTTCTCGAAGTTCTATTTTGATTAAGTTGAATTCAAGATAGAAATCATGAATGGCAGCTGATGCTCTGGCGGAGATTGATTCGATGAGTGACAAACGACCGTGTAATAGGTATTGGGGACGGTGCGGGCTACGAAGATGAACGAAGCCAAGGCAACAAACCAAATTTTCTCGAAGTTCTATTTTGATTAAGTTGAATTCAAGATAGAAATCATGAATGGCAGCTGATGCTCTGGCGGAGATTGATTCGATGAGTGACAAACGACCGTGTAGTGGGTATTGGGGACGGTGCGGGCTACGAAGATGAACGAAGCCAAGGCAACAAACTAAAATTTCTTGAAGTTCTATTTTGATTAAGTTGAATTCGAGATAGAAATCATGAATGGCAGCTGATGCTCTGTCGGAGATTGATTCGATGAGTGACAAACGACCGTGTAATGGGTATTGGGGACGGTGCGGGCTACGAAGATGAACGAAGCCAAGGCAACAAACTACATTTTCTGGAAGTTCTATTTTGGTTAAGTTGAATTTAAAATAGAAATCATGAATGGCAGCTGATGCTCTGTCGGAGATTGATTCGATGAGTGACAAACGACCGTGTAATGGGTATTGGGGACGGTGCGGGCTACGAAGATGAACGAAGCCAAGGCAACAAACCAAATTTTCTCGAAGTTCTATTTTGATTAAGTTGAATTCAAGATAGAAATCATGAATGGCAGCTGATGCTCTGGCGGAGATTGATTCGATGAGTGACAAACGACCGTGTAATGGGTATTGGGGACGGTGCGGGCTACGGTGATAAACGAATTCAAGGCAACAAACTACATTTTCTTGAAGTTCTATTTTGATTAAGTTGAATTCAAGATAGAAATCATGAATAGCAGCTGATGCTCTGTCGGATATTGATTCAATGAGTGACAAACGACCGTGTAATGGGTATTGGGGACGGTGCGGGCTACGAAGATGAACGAAGCCAAGGCAACAAACTAAATTTTCTTGAAGTTCTATTTTGATTAAGTTGAATTCGAGATAGAAATCATGAATGGCAGCTGATGCTCTGTCGGAGATTGATTCGATGAGTGACAAACGACCGTGTAATGGGTATTGGGGACGGTGCGGGCTACGAAGATGAACGAAGCCAAGGCAACAAACTACATTTTCTGGAAGTTCTGTTTTGGTTAAGTTGAATTTAAAATAGAAATCATGAATGGCAGCTGATGCTCTGTCGGAGATTGATTCGATGAGTGACAAACGACCGTGTAATGGGTATTGGGGACGGTGCGGGCTACGAAGATGAACGAAGCCAAGGCAACAAACTACATTTTCTCGAAGTTCTACCTTGTTTAAGTAGAATTCAAGATAAAAATTATGAATGGCAGCTGATGCTCTGTCGGAGATTGATTCGACGACTGACAAACGATCGTGTATTGGGTATCGGGGACGGTGCGGGCTACGAAGATGAACGAAGCCAAGGCAACAAACTACATTTTCTCGAAGTTCTACCTTGTTTAAGTAGAATTCAAGATAGAAATTATGAATGGCAGCTGATGCTCTGTCGGAGATTGATTCGACGAGTGACAAACGATCGTTTAGTGGGTATCGGGGACGGTGCGGGCTACGAAGATGAACGAAGCCAAGGCAACAAACTACACTTTCTGGAAGTTCTATTTTGATTAAGTTGTATTCGAGATAGAAATTATGAATGGCAGCTGATGCTCTGTCGGAGATTGATTCGACGAGTGACAAATGATCGTGTAATGGGTATCGGGGACGGTGCGGGCTACGAAGATGAACGAAGCCAAGGCAACAAACTACATTTTCTTGAAGTTCTATTACGATTAAGTTGAATTCGAGATAGAAATCATGAATGGCAGCTGATGCTCTGTCGGAGATTGATTCGATGAGTGACAAACGACCGTGTAATGGGTATTGGGGACGGTGCGGGCTACGAAGATGAACGAAGCAAAGGCAACAAACTACAGTTTCTTGAAAATCTATTTCGATTAAGTTGAATTCGAGATAGAAAGCATGAATGGCAGCTGATGCTCTGTCGGAGATTGATTCGACGAGTGACAAATGATCGTGTAATGGGTATCGGGGACGGTGCGGGCTACGAAGATGAACGAAGCCAAGGCAACAAACTACATTTTCTTGAAGTTCTATTTCGATTAAGTTGAATTTGAGATAGAAATCATGAATGGCAGCTGATGCTCTGTCGGAGATTGATTCGACGACTGACAAACGATCGTGTAATGGGTATCGGGGACGGTGCGGGCTACGGTGATAAACGAATCCAAGGCAACAAACTACATTTTCTTGAAGTTCTATTTTGATTAAGTTGAATTTAAGATAGAAATCATGAATAGCAGCTGATGCTCTGTCGGATATTGATTCAATGAGTGACAAACGACCGTGTAATGGGTATTGGGGACGGTGCGGGCTACGAAGATGAACGAAGCCAAGGCAACAAACTAAATTTTCTTGAAGTTCTATTTTGATTAAGTTGAATTCGAGATAGAAATCATGAATGGCAGCTGATGCTCTGTCGGAGATTGATTCGATGAGTGACAAACGACCGTGTAATGGGTATTGGGGACGGTGCGGGCTACGAAGATGAACGAAGCCAAGGCAACAAACTACATTTTCTGGAAGTTCTGTTTTGGTTAAGTTGAATTTAAAATAGAAATCATGAATGGCAGCTGATGCTCTGTCGGAGATTGATTCGATGAGTGACAAACGACCGTGTAATGGGTATTGGGGACGGTGCGGGCTACGAAGATGAACGAAGCCAAGGCAACAAACTACATTTTCTCGAAGTTCTACCTTGTTTAAGTAGAATTCAAGATAAAAATTATGAATGGCAGCTGATGCTCTGTCGGAGATTGATTCGACGACTGACAAACGATCGTGTATTGGGTATCGGGGACGGTGCGGGCTACGAAGATGAACGAAGCCAAGGCAACAAACTACATTTTCTCGAAGTTCTACCTTGTTTAAGTAGAATTCAAGATAGAAATTATGAATGGCAGCTGATGCTCTGTCGGAGATTGATTCGACGAGTGACAAACGATCGTTTAGTGGGTATCGGGGACGGTGCGGGCTACGAAGATGAACGAAGCCAAGGCAACAAACTACACTTTCTGGAAGTTCTATTTTGATTAAGTTGTATTCGAGATAGAAATTATGAATGGCAGCTGATGCTCTGTCGGAGATTGATTCGACGAGTGACAAATGATCGTGTAATGGGTATCGGGGACGGTGCGGGCTACGAAGATGAACGAAGCCAAGGCAACAAACTACATTTTCTTGAAGTTCTATTACGATTAAGTTGAATTCGAGATAGAAATCATGAATGGCAGCTGATGCTCTGTCGGAGATTGATTCGATGAGTGACAAACGACCGTGTAATGGGTATTGGGGACGGTGCGGGCTACGAAGATGAACGAAGCAAAGGCAACAAACTACATTTTCTCGAAGTTCTACCTTGTTTAAGTAGAATTCAAGATAGAAATTTTGAATGGCAGCTGATGCTCTATCGGAGATTGATTCGACGAGTGACAAACGATCGTTTAGTGGGTATCGGGGACGGTGCGGGCTACGAAGATGAACGAAGCCAAGGCAACAAACTACATTTTCTTGAAAATCTATTTCGATTAAGTTGAATTCGAGATAGAAAGCATGAATGGCAGCTGATGCTCTGTCGGAGATTGATTCGACGAGTGACAAATGATCGTGTAATGGGTATCGGGGACGGTGCGGGCTACGAAGATGAACGAAGCCAAGGCAACAAACTACATTTTCTTGAAGTTCTATTTCGATTAAGTTGAATTCGAGATAGAAATCATGAATGGCAGCTGATGCTCTGTCGGAGATTGATTCGACGACTGACAAACGATCGTGTAATTGGTATCGGGGACGGTGCGGGCTACGGTGATAAACGAATCCAAGGCAACAAACTACATTTTCTTGAAGTTCTATTTTGATTAGGTTGAATTTAAGATAGAAATCATGAATAGCAGCTGATGCTCTGTCGGATATTGATTCAATGAGTGACAAACGACCGTGTAATGGGTATTGGGGACGGTGCGGGCTACGAAGATGAACGAAGCCAAGGCAACAAACTAAATTTTCTCGAAGTTCTATTTTGATTAAGTTGTATTCGAGATAGAAATCATGAATGGCGGCTGATGCTCTGTCGGAGATTGATTCGATGAGTGACAAACGACCGTGTAATGGGTATTGGGGACGGTGCGGGCTACGAAGATGAACGAAGTCAAGGCAACAAACTAAATTTTCTCGAAGTTCTATTTTGATTAAGTTGAATTCGAGATAGAAATCATGAATGGCAGCTGATGCTCTGGCGGAGATTGATTCGATGAGTGACAAACGACCGTGTAATGGGTATTGGGGACGGTGCGGGCTACGGTGATAAACGAATCCAAGGCAACAAACTACATTTTCTTGAAGTTCTATTTTGATTAAGTTGAATTCAAGATAGAAATCATGAATAGCAGCTGATGCTCTGTCGGATATTGATTCAATGAGTGACAAACGACCGTGTAATGGGTATTGGGGACGGTGCGGGCTACGAAGATGAACGAAGCCAAGGCAACAAACTACATTTTCTTGAAGTTCTATTTCGATTAAGTTGAATTCGAGATAGAAATCATGAATGGCAGCTGATGCTCTGTCGGAGATTGATTCGATGAGTGACAAACGACCGTGTAATGGGTATTGGGGACGGTGCGGGCTACGAAGATGAACGAAGCCAAGGCAACAAACTACATTTTCTCGAAGTTCTATTTTGATTAAGTTGAATTCAAGATAGAAATCATGAATGGCAGCTGATGCTCTGGCGGAGATTGATTCGATGAGTGACAAACGATCGTTTAGTGGGTATCGGGGACGGTGCGGGATACGAAGATGAACGAAGCCAAGGCAACAAACTACACTTTCTGGAAGTTCTATTTTGATTAAGTTGTATTCGAGATAGAAATTATGAATGGCAGCTGATGCTCTGTCGGAGATTGATTCGACGAGTGACAAATGATCGTGTAATGGGTATCGGGGACGGTGCGGGCTACGAAGATGAACGAAGCCAAGGCAACAAACTACATTTTCTTAAAGTTCTATTTCGATTAAGTTGAATTCGAGATAGAAAACATGAATGGCAGCTGATGCTCTGTCGGAGATTGATTCGACGACTGACAAACGATCGTGTAATGGGTATCGGGGACGGTGCGGGCTACGGTGATAAACGAATCCAAGGCAACAAACTACATTTTCTTGAAGTTCTATTCTGATTAAGTTGAATTTAAGATAGAAATCATGAATAGCAGCTGATGCTCTGTCGGATATTGATTCAATGAGTGACAAACGACCGTGTAATGGGTATTGGGGACGGTGCGGGCTACGAAGATGAACGAAGCCAAGGCAACAAACTAAATTTTCTCGAAGTTCTATTTTGATTAAGTTGTATTCGAGATAGAAATCATGAATGGCGGCTGATGCTCTGTCGGAGATTGATTCGATGAGTGACAAACGACCGTGTAATGGGTATTGGGGACGGTGCGGGCTACGAAGATGAACGAAGCCAAGGCAACAAACTACATTTTCTCGAAGTTCTACCTTGTTTAAGTAGAATTCAAGATAAAAATTATGAATGGCAGCTGATGCTCTGTCGGAGATTGATTCGACGACTGACAAACGATCGTGTATTGGGTATCGGGGACGGTGCGGGCTACGAAGATGAACGAAGCCAAGGCAACAAACTACATTTTCTCGAAGTTCTACCTTGTTTAAGTAGAATTCAAGATAGAAATTATGAATGGCAGCTGATGCTCTGTCGGAGATTGATTCGACGAGTGACAAACGATCGTTTAGTGGGTATCGGGGACGGTGCGGGCTACGAAGATGAACGAAGCCAAGGCAACAAACTACACTTTCTGGAAGTTCTATTTTGATTAAGTTGTATTCGAGATAGAAATTATGAATGGCAGCTGATGCTCTGTCGGAGATTGATTCGACGAGTGACAAATGATCGTGTAATGGGTATCGGGGACGGTGCGGGCTACGAAGATGAACGAAGCCAAGGCAACAAACTACATTTTCTTGAAGTTCTATTACGATTAAGTTGAATTCGAGATAGAAATCATGAATGGCAGCTGATGCTCTGTCGGAGATTGATTCGATGAGTGACAAACGACCGTGTAATGGGTATTGGGGACGGTGCGGGCTACGAAGATGAACGAAGCAAAGGCAACAAACTACATTTTCTCGAAGTTCTACCTTGTTTAAGTAGAATTCAAGATAGAAATTTTGAATGGCAGCTGATGCTCTGTCGGAGATTGATTCGACGAGTTACAAACGATCGTGTAATGGGTATTGGGGACGGTGCGGGCTACGAAGATGAACGAAGCCAAGGCAACAAACCAAATTTTCTCGAAGTTCTATTTTGATTAAGTTGAATTCAAGATAGAAATCATGAATGGCAGCTGATGCTCTGGCGGAGATTGATTCGATGAGTGACAAACGACCGTGTAATGGGTATTGGGGACGGTGCGGGCTACGAAGATGAACGAAGCCAAGGCAACAAACTACATTTTCTGGAAGTTCTATTTTGGTTAAGTTGAATTTAAAATAGAAATCATGAATGGCAGCTGATGCTCTGTCGGAGATTGATTCGATGAGTGACAAACGACCGTGTAATGGGTATTGGGGACGGTGCGGGCTACGAAGATGAACGAAGCCAAGGCAACAAACCAAATTTTCTCGAAGTTCTATTTTGATTAAGTTGAATTCAAGATAGAAATCATGAATGGCAGCTGATGCTCTGGCGGAGATTGATTCGATGAGTGACAAACGACCGTGTAATGGGTATTGGGGACGGTGCGGGCTACGGTGATAAACGAATTCAAGGCAACAAACTACATTTTCTTGAAGTTCTATTTTGATTAAGTTGAATTCAAGATAGAAATCATGAATAGCAGCTGATGCTCTGTCGGATATTGATTCAATGAGTGACAAACGACCGTGTAATGGGTATTGGGGACGGTGCGGGCTACGAAGATGAACGAAGCCAAGGCAACAAACTACATTTTCTCGAAGTTCTATTACGATTAAGTTGAATTCGAGATAGAAATCATGAATGGCAGCTGATGCTCTGTCGGAGATTGATTCGATGAGTGACAAACGACCGTGTAATGGGTATTGGGGACGGTGCGGGCTACGAAGATGAACGAAGCAAAGGCAACAAACTACATTTTCTCGAAGTTCTACCTTGTTTAAGTAGAATTCAAGATAGAAATTTTGAATGGCAGCTGATGCTCTGTCGGAGATTGATTCGACGAGTTACAAACGATCGTGTAATGGGTATTGGGGACGGTGCGGGCTACGAAGATGAACGAAGCCAAGGCAACAAACCAAATTTTCTCGAAGTTCTATTTTGATTAAGTTGAATTCAAGATAGAAATCATGAATGGCAGCTGATGCTCTGGCGGAGATTGATTCGATGAGTGACAAACGACCGTGTAATGGGTATTGGGGACGGTGCGGGCTACGAAGATGAACGAAGCCAAGGCAACAAACTACATTTTCTGGAAGTTCTATTTTGGTTAAGTTGAATTTAAAATAGAAATCATGAATGGCAGCTGATGCTCTGTCGGAGATTGATTCGATGAGTGACAAACGACCGTGTAATGGGTATTGGGGACGGTGCGGGCTACGAAGATGAACGAAGCCAAGGCAACAAACCAAATTTTCTCGAAGTTCTATTTTGATTAAGTTGAATTCAAGATAGAAATCATGAATGGCAGCTGATGCTCTGGCGGAGATTGATTCGATGAGTGACAAACGACCGTGTAATGGGTATTGGGGACGGTGCGGGCTACGGTGATAAACGAATTCAAGGCAACAAACTACATTTTCTTGAAGTTCTATTTTGATTAAGTTGAATTCAAGATAGAAATCATGAATAGCAGCTGATGCTCTGTCGGATATTGATTCAATGAGTGACAAACGACCGTGTAATGGGTATTGGGGACGGTGCGGGCTACGAAGATGAACGAAGCCAAGGCAACAAACTAAATTTTCTTGAAGTTCTATTTTGATTAAGTTGAATTCGAGATAGAAATCATGAATGGCAGCTGATGCTCTGTCGGAGATTGATTCGATGAGTGACAAACGACCGTGTAATGGGTATTGGGGACGGTGCGGGCTACGAAGATGAACGAAGCCAAGGCAACAAACTACATTTTCTGGAAGTTCTGTTTTGGTTAAGTTGAATTTAAAATAGAAATCATGAATGGCAGCTGATGCTCTGTCGGAGATTGATTCAATGAGTGACAAACGACCGTGTAATGGGTATTGGGGACGGTGCGGGCTACGAAGATGAACGAAGCCAAGGCAACAAACTACATTTTCTCGAAGTTCTACCTTGTTTAAGTAGAATTCAAGATAAAAATTATGAATGGCAGCTGATGCTCTGTCGGAGATTGATTCGACGACTGACAAACGATCGTGTATTGGGTATCGGGGACGGTGCGGGCTACGAAGATGAACGAAGCCAAGGCAACAAACTACATTTTCTCGAAGTTCTACCTTGTTTAAGTAGAACTCAAGATAGAAATTATGAATGGCAGCTGATGCTCTGTCGGAGATTGATTCGACGAGTGACAAACGATCGTTTAGTGGGTATCGGGGACGGTGCGGGCTACGAAGATGAACGAAGCCAAGGCAACAAACTACACTTTCTGGAAGTTCTATTTTGATTAAGTTGTATTCGAGATAGAAATTATGAATGGCAGCTGATGCTCTGTCGGAGATTGATTCGACGAGTGACAAATGATCGTGTAATGGGTATCGGGGACGGTGCGGGCTACGAAGATGAACGAAGCCAAGGCAACAAACTACATTTTCTTGAAGTTCTATTACGATTAAGTTGAATTCGAGATAGAAATCATGAATGGCAGCTGATGCTCTGTCGGAGATTGATTCGATGAGTGACAAACGACCGTGTAATGGGTATTGGGGACGGTGCGGGCTACGAAGATGAACGAAGCAAAGGCAACAAACTACATTTTCTCGAAGTTCTACCTTGTTTAAGTAGAATTCAAGATAGAAATTTTGAATGGCAGCTGATGCTCTGTCGGAGATTGATTCGACGAGTTACAAACGATCGTTTAGTGGGTATCGGGGACGGTGCGGGCTACGAAGATGAACGAAGCCAAGGCAACAAACTACATTTTCTTGAAAATCTATTTCGATTAAGTTGAATTCGAGATAGAAAGCATGAATGGCAGCTGATGCTCTGTCGGAGATTGATTCGACGAGTGACAAATGATCGTGTAATGGGTATCGGGGACGGTGCGGGCTACGAAGATGAACGAAGCCAAGGCAACAAACTACATTTTCTTGAAGTTCTATTTCGATTAAGTTGAATTTGAGATAGAAATCATGAATGGCAGCTGATGCTCTGTCGGAGATTGATTCGACGACTGACAAACGATCGTGTAATGGGTATCGGGGACGGTGCGGGCTACGGTGATAAACGAATCCAAGGCAACAAACTACATTTTCTTGAAGTTCTATTTTGATTAAGTTGAATTCGAGATAGAAATCATGAATGGCAGCTGATGCTCTGTCGGAGATTGATTCGATGAGTGACAAACGACCGTGTAATGGGTATTGGGGACGGTGCGGGCTACGAAGATGAACGAAGCCAAGGCAACAAACTACATTTTCTGGAAGTTCTGTTTTGGTTAAGTTGAATTTAAAATAGAAATCATGAATGGCAGCTGATGCTCTGTCGGAGATTGATTCGATGAGTGACAAACGACCGTGTAATGGGTATTGGGGACGGTGCGGGCTACGAAGATGAACGAAGCCAAGGCAACAAACTACATTTTCTCGAAGTTCTACCTTGTTTAAGTAGAATTCAAGATAAAAATTATGAATGGCAGCTGATGCTCTGTCGGAGATTGATTCGACGACTGACAAACGATCGTGTATTGGGTATCGGGGACGGTGCGGGCTACGAAGATGAACGAAGCCAAGGCAACAAACTACATTTTCTCGAAGTTCTACCTTGTTTTAATAGAATTCAAGATAGAAATTATGAATGGCAGCTGATGCTCTGTCGGAGATTGATTCGACGAGTGACAAACGATCGTTTAGTGGGTATCGGGGACGGTGCGGGCTACGAAGATGAACGAAGCCAAGGCAACAAACTACACTTTCTGGAAGTTCTATTTTGATTAAGTTGTATTCGAGATAGAAATTATGAATGGCAGCTGATGCTCTGTCGGAGATTGATTCGACGAGTGACAAATGATCGTGTAATGGGTATCGGGGACGGTGCGGGCTACGAAGATGAACGAAGCCAAGGCAACAAACTACATTTTCTTGAAGTTCTATTACGATTAAGTTGAATTCGAGATAGAAATCATGAATGGCAGCTGATGCTCTGTCGGAGATTGATTCGATGAGTGACAAACGACCGTGTAATGGGTATTGGGGACGGTGCGGGCTACGAAGATGAACGAAGCAAAGGCAACAAACTACATTTTCTCGAAGTTCTACCTTGTTTAAGTAGAATTCAAGATAGAAATTTTGAATGGCAGCTGATGCTCTATCGGAGATTGATTCGACGAGTGACAAACGATCGTTTAGTGGGTATCGGGGACGGTGCGGGCTACGAAGATGAACGAAGCCAAGGCAACAAACTACATTTTCTTGAAAATCTATTTCGATTAAGTTGAATTCGAGATAGAAAGCATGAATGGCAGCTGATGCTCTGTCGGAGATTGATTCGACGAGTGACAAATGATCGTGTAATGGGTATCGGGGACGGTGCGGGCTACGAAGATGAACGAAGCCAAGGCAACAAACTACATTTTCTTGAAGTTCTATTTCGATTAAGTTGAATTCGAGATAGAAATCATGAATGGCAGCTGATGCTCTGTCGGAGATTGATTCGACGACTGACAAACGATCGTGTAATGGGTATCGGGGACGGTGCGGGCTACGGTGATAAACGAATCCAAGGCAACAAACTACATTTTCTTGAAGTTCTATTTTGATTAGGTTGAATTTAAGATAGAAATCATGAATAGCAGCTGATGCTCTGTCGGATATTGATTCAATGAGTGACAAACGACCGTGTAATGGGTATTGGGGACGGTGCGGGCTACGAAGATGAACGAAGCCAAGGCAACAAACTAAATTTTCTCGAAGTTCTATTTTGATTAAGTTGAATTCGAGATAGAAATCATGAATAGCAGCTGATGCTCTGTCGGATATTGATTCAATGAGTGACAAACGACCGTGTAATGGGTATTGGGGACGGTGCGGGCTACGAAGATGAACGAAGCCAAGGCAACAAACTACATTTTCTTGAAGTTCTATTTCGATTAAGTTTAATTCGAGATAGAAATCATGAATGGCAGCTGATGCTCTGTCGGAGATTGATTCGATGAGTGACAAACGACCGTGTAATGGGTATTGGGGACGGTGCGGGCTACGAAGATGAACGAAGCCAAGGCAACAAACTACATTTTCTCGAAGTTCTACCTTGTTTAAGTAGAATTCAAGATAAAAATTATGAATGGCAGCTGATGCTCTGTCGGAGATTGATTCGACGACTGACAAACGATCGTGTATTGGGTATCGGGGACGGTGCGGGCTACGAAGATGAACGAAGCCAAGGCAACAAACTACATTTTCTCGAAGTTCTACCTTGTTTAAGTAGAATTCAAGATAGAAATTATGAATGGCAGCTGATGCTCTGTCGGAGATTGATTCGACGAGTGACAAACGATCGTTTAGTGGGTATCGGGGACGGTGCGGGCTACGAAGATGAACGAAGCCAAGGCAACAAACTACACTTTCTGGAAGTTCTATTTTGATTAAGTTGTATTCGAGATAGAAATTATGAATGGCAGCTGATGCTCTGTCGGAGATTGATTCGACGAGTGACAAATGATCGTGTAATGGGTATCGGGGACGGTGCGGGCTACGAAGATGAACGAAGCCAAGGCAACAAACTACATTTTCTTGAAGTTCTATTACGATTAAGTTGAATTCGAGATAGAAATCATGAATGGCAGCTGATGCTCTGTCGGAGATTGATTCGATGAGTGACAAACGACCGTGTAATGGGTATTGGGGACGGTGCGGGCTACGAAGATGAACGAAGCAAAGGCAACAAACTACATTTTCTCGAAGTTCTACCTTGTTTAAGTAGAATTCAAGATAGAAATTTTGAATGGCAGCTGATGCTCTATCGGAGATTGATTCGACGAGTGACAAACGATCGTTTAGTGGGTATCGGGGACGGTGCGGGCTACGAAGATGAACGAAGCCAAGGCAACAAACTACATTTTCTTGAAAATCTATTTCGATTAAGTTGAATTCGAGATAGAAAGCATGAATGGCAGCTGATGCTCTGTCGGAGATTGATTCGACGAGTGACAAATGATCGTGTAATGGGTATCGGGGACGGTGCGGGCTACGAAGATGAACGAAGCCAAGGCAACAAACTACATTTTCTTGAAGTTCTATTTCGATTAAGTTGAATTCGAGATAGAAATCATGAATGGCAGCTGATGCTCTGTCGGAGATTGATTCGACGACTGACAAACGATCGTGTAATGGGTATCGGGGACGGTGCGGGCTACGGTGATAAACGAATCCAAGGCAACAAACTACATTTTCTTGAAGTTCTATTTTGATTAGGTTGAATTTAAGATAGAAATCATGAATAGCAGCTGATGCTCTGTCGGATATTGATTCAATGAGTGACAAACGACCGTGTAATGGGTATTGGGGACGGTGCGGGCTACGAAGATGAACGAAGCCAAGGCAACAAACTAAATTTTCTCGAAGTTCTATTTTGATTAAGTTGAATTCGAGATAGAAATCATGAATAGCAGCTGATGCTCTGTCGGATATTGATTCAATGAGTGACAAACGACCGTGTAATGGGTATTGGGGACGGTGCGGGCTACGAAGATGAACGAAGCCAAGGCAACAAACTACATTTTCTTGAAGTTCTATTTCGATTAAGTTTAATTCGAGATAGAAATCATGAATGGCAGCTGATGCTCTGTCGGAGATTGATTCGATGAGTGACAAACGACCGTGTAATGGGTATTGGGGACGGTGCGGGCTACGAAGATGAACGAAGCCAAGGCAACAAACTACATTTTCTCGAAGTTCTATTTTGATTAAGTTGAATTCAAGATAGAAATCATGAATGGCAGCTGATGCTCTGGCGGAGATTGATTCGATGAGTGAGAAACGATCGTTTAGTGGGTATCGGGGACGGTGCGGGATACGAAGATGAACGAAGCCAAGGCAACAAACTACACTTTCTGGAAGTTCTATTTTGATTAAGTTGTATTCGAGATAGAAATTATGAATGGCAGCTGATGCTCTGTCGGAGATTGATTCGACGAGTGACAAATGATCGTGTAATGGGTATCGGGGACGGTGCGGGCTACGAAGATGAACGAAGCCAAGGCAACAAACTACATTTTCTTAAAGTTCTATTTCGATTAAGTTGAATTCGAGATAGAAAACATGAATGGCAGCTGATGCTCTGTCGGAGATTGATTCGACGACTGACAAACGATCGTGTAATGGGTATCGGGGACGGTGCGGGCTACGGTGATAAACGAATCCAAGGCAACAAACTACATTTTCTTGAAGTTCTATTCTGATTAAGTTGAATTTAAGATAGAAATCATGAATAGCAGCTGATGCTCTGTCGGATATTGATTCAATGAGTGACAAACGACCGTGTAATGGGTATTGGGGACGGTGCGGGCTACGAAGATGAACGAAGTCAAGGCAACAAACTAAATTTTCTCGAAGTTCTATTTTGATTAAGTTGTATTCGAGATAGAAATCATGAATGGCGGCTGATGCTCTGTCGGAGATTGATTCGATGAGTGACAAACGACCGTGTAATGGGTATTGGGGACGGTGCGGGCTACGAAGATGAACGAAGCCAAGGCAACAAACTACATTTTCTCGAAGTTCTACCTTGTTTAAGTAGAATTCAAGATAAAAATTATGAATGGCAGCTGATGCTCTGTCGGAGATTGATTCGACGACTGACAAACGATCGTGTATTGGGTATCGGGGACGGTGCGGGCTACGAAGATGAACGAAGCCAAGGCAACAAACTACATTTTCTCGAAGTTCTACCTTGTTTAAGTAGAATTCAAGATAGAAATTATGAATGGCAGCTGATGCTCTGTCGGAGATTGATTCGACGAGTGACAAACGATCGTTTAGTGGGTATCGGGGACGGTGCGGGCTACGAAGATGAACGAAGCCAAGGCAACAAACTACACTTTCTGGAAGTTCTATTTTGATTAAGTTGTATTCGAGATAGAAATTATGAATGGCAGCTGATGCTCTGTCGGAGATTGATTCGACGAGTGACAAATGATCGTGTAATGGGTATCGGGGACGGTGCGGGCTACGAAGATGAACGAAGCCAAGGCAACAAACTACATTTTCTTGAAGTTCTATTACGATTAAGTTGAATTCGAGATAGAAATCATGAATGGCAGCTGATGCTCTGTCGGAGATTGATTCGATGAGTGACAAACGACCGTGTAATGGGTATTGGGGACGGTGCGGGCTACGAAGATGAACGAAGCAAAGGCAACAAACTACATTTTCTCGAAGTTCTACCTTGTTTAAGTAGAATTCAAGATAGAAATTTTGAATGGCAGCTGATGCTCTGTCGGAGATTGATTCGACGAGTTACAAACGATCGTTTAGTGGGTATCGGGGACGGTGCGGGCTACGAAGATGAACGAAGCCAAGGCAACAAACTACATTTTCTTGAAAATCTATTTCGATTAAGTTGAATTCGAGATAGAAAGCATGAATGGCAGCTGATGCTCTGTCGGAGATTGATTCGACGAGTGACAAATGATCGTGTAATGGGTATCGGGGACGGTGCGGGCTACGAAGATGAACGAAGCCAAGGCAACAAACTACATTTTCTTGAAGTTCTATTTCGATTAAGTTGAATTTGAGATAGAAATCATGAATGGCAGCTGATGCTCTGTCGGAGATTGATTCGACGACTGACAAACGATCGTGTAATGGGTATCGGGGACGGTGCGGGCTACGGTGATAAACGAATCCAAGGCAACAAACTACATTTTCTTGAAGTTCTATTCTGATTAAGTTGAATTTAAGATAGAAATCATGAATAGCAGCTGATGCTCTGTCGGATATTGATTCAATGAGTGACAAACGACCGTGTAATGGGTATTGGGGACGGTGCGGGCTACGAAGATGAACGAAGCCAAGGCAACAAACTAAATTTTCTCGAAGTTCTATTTTGATTAAGTTGTATTCGAGATAGAAATCATGAATGGCGGCTGATGCTCTGTCGGAGATTGATTCGATGAGTGACAAACGACCGTGTAATGGGTATTGGGGACGGTGCGGGCTACGAAGATGAACGAAGCCAAGGCAACAAACTACATTTTCTCGAAGTTCTACCTTGTTTAAGTAGAATTCAAGATAAAAATTATGAATGGCAGCTGATGCTCTGTCGGAGATTGATTCGACGACTGACAAACGATCGTGTATTGGGTATCGGGGACGGTGCGGGCTACGAAGATGAACGAAGCCAAGGCAACAAACTACATTTTCTCGAAGTTCTACCTTGTTTAAGTAGAATTCAAGATAGAAATTATGAATGGCAGCTGATGCTCTGTCGGAGATTGATTCGACGAGTGACAAACGATCGTTTAGTGGGTATCGGGGACGGTGCGGGCTACGAAGATGAACGAAGCCAAGGCAACAAACTACACTTTCTGGAAGTTCTATTTTGATTAAGTTGTATTCGAGATAGAAATTATGAATGGCAGCTGATGCTCTGTCGGAGATTGATTCGACGAGTGACAAATGATCGTGTAATGGGTATCGGGGACGGTGCGGGCTACGAAGATGAACGAAGCCAAGGCAACAAACTACATTTTCTTGAAGTTCTATTACGATTAAGTTGAATTCGAGATAGAAATCATGAATGGCAGCTGATGCTCTGTCGGAGATTGATTCGATGAGTGACAAACGACCGTGTAATGGGTATTGGGGACGGTGCGGGCTACGAAGATGAACGAAGCAAAGGCAACAAACTACATTTTCTCGAAGTTCTACCTTGTTTAAGTAGAATTCAAGATAGAAATTTTGAATGGCAGCTGATGCTCTGTCGGAGATTGATTCGACGAGTTACAAACGATCGTGTAATGGGTATTGGGGACGGTGCGGGCTACGAAGATGAACGAAGCCAAGGCAACAAACCAAATTTTCTCGAAGTTCTATTTTGATTAAGTTGAATTCAAGATAGAAATCATGAATGGCAGCTGATGCTCTGGCGGAGATTGATTCGATGAGTGACAAACGACCGTGTAATGGGTATTGGGGACGGTGCGGGCTACGAAGATGAACGAAGCCAAGGCAACAAACTACATTTTCTGGAAGTTCTATTTTGGTTAAGTTGAATTTAAAATAGAAATCATGAATGGCAGCTGATGCTCTGTCGGAGATTGATTCGATGAGTGACAAACGACCGTGTAATGGGTATTGGGGACGGTGCGGGCTACGAAGATGAACGAAGCCAAGGCAACAAACCAAATTTTCTCGAAGTTCTATTTTGATTAAGTTGAATTCAAGATAGAAATCATGAATGGCAGCTGATGCTCTGGCGGAGATTGATTCGATGAGTGACAAACGACCGTGTAATGGGTATTGGGGACGGTGCGGGCTACGGTGATAAACGAATTCAAGGCAACAAACTACATTTTCTTGAAGTTCTATTTTGATTAAGTTGAATTCAAGATAGAAATCATGAATAGCAGCTGATGCTCTGTCGGATATTGATTCAATGAGTGACAAACGACCGTGTAATGGGTATTGGGGACGGTGCGGGCTACGAAGATGAACGAAGCCAAGGCAACAAACTAAATTTTCTTGAAGTTCTATTTTGATTAAGTTGAATTCGAGATAGAAATCATGAATGGCAGCTGATGCTCTGTCGGAGATTGATTCGATGAGTGACAAACGACCGTGTAATGGGTATTGGGGACGGTGCGGGCTACGAAGATGAACGAAGCCAAGGCAACAAACTACATTTTCTGGAAGTTCTGTTTTGGTTAAGTTGAATTTAAAATAGAAATCATGAATGGCAGCTGATGCTCTGTCGGAGATTGATTCGATGAGTGACAAACGACCGTGTAATGGGTATTGGGGACGGTGCGGGCTACGAAGATGAACGAAGCCAAGGCAACAAACTACATTTTCTCGAAGTTCCACCTTGTTTAAGTAGAATTCAAGATAAAAATTATGAATGGCAGCTGATGCTCTGTCGGAGATTGATTCGACGACTGACAAACGATCGTGTATTGGGTATCGGGGACGGTGCGGGCTACGAAGATGAACGAAGCCAAGGCAACAAACTACATTTTCTCGAAGTTCTACCTTGTTTAAGTAGAATTCAAGATAGAAATTATGAATGGCAGCTGATGCTCTGTCGGAGATTGATTCGACGAGTGACAAACGATCGTTTAGTGGGTACCGGGGACGGTGCGGGCTACGAAGATGAACGAAGCCAAGGCAACAAACTACACTTTCTGGAAGTTCTATTTTGATTAAGTTGTATTCGAGATAGAAATTATGAATGGCAGCTGATGCTCTGTCGGAGATTGATTCGACGAGTGACAAATGATCGTGTAATGGGTATCGGGGACGGTGCGGGCTACGAAGATGAACGAAGCCAAGGCAACAAACTACATTTTCTTGAAGTTCTATTACGATTAAGTTGAATTCGAGATAGAAATCATGAATGGCAGCTGATGCTCTGTCGGAGATTGATTCGATGAGTGACAAACGACCGTGTAATGGGTATTGGGGACGGTGCGGGCTACGAAGATGAACGAAGCAAAGGCAACAAACTACATTTTCTCGAAGTTCTACCTTGTTTAAGTAGAATTCAAGATAGAAATTTTGAATGGCAGCTGATGCTCTGTCGGAGATTGATTCGACGAGTTACAAACGATCGTTTAGTGGGTATCGGGGACGGTGCGGGCTACGAAGATGAACGAAGCCAAGGCAACAAACTACATTTTCTTGAAAATCTATTTCGATTAAGTTGAATTCGAGATAGAAAGCATGAATGGCAGCTGATGCTCTGTCGGAGATTGATTCGACGAGTGACAAATGATCGTGTAATGGGTATCGGGGACGGTGCGGGCTACGAAGATGAACGAAGCCAAGGCAACAAACTACATTTTCTTGAAGTTCTATTTCGATTAAGTTGAATTTGAGATAGAAATCATGAATAGCAGCTGATGCTCTGTCGGATATTGATTCAATGAGTGACAAACGACCGTGTAATGGGTATTGGGGACGGTGCGGGCTACGAAGATGAACGAAGCCAAGGCAACAAACTAAATTTTCTTGAAGTTCTATTTTGATTAAGTTGAATTCGAGATAGAAATCATGAATGGCAGCTGATGCTCTGTCGGAGATTGATTCGATGAGTGACAAACGACCGTGTAATGGGTATTGGGGACGGTGCGGGCTACGAAGATGAACGAAGCCAAGGCAACAAACTACATTTTCTGGAAGTTCTGTTTTGGTTAAGTTGAATTTAAAATAGAAATCATGAATGGCAGCTGATGCTCTGTCGGAGATTGATTCGATGAGTGACAAACGACCGTGTAATGGGTATTGGGGACGGTGCGGGCTACGAAGATGAACGAAGCCAAGGCAACAAACTACAGTTTCTCGAAGTTCTACCTTGTTTAAGTAGAATTCAAGATAAAAATTATGAATGGCAGCTGATGCTCTGTCGGAGATTGATTCGACGACTGACAAACGATCGTGTATTGGGTATCGGGGACGGTGCGGGCTACGAAGATGAACGAAGCCAAGGCAACAAACTACATTTTCTCGAAGTTCTACCTTGTTTAAGTAGAATTCAAGATAGAAATTATGAATGGCAGCTGATGCTCTGTCGGAGATTGATTCGACGAGTGACAAACGATCGTTTAGTGGGTATCGGGGACGGTGCGGGCTACGAAGATGAACGAAGCCAAGGCAACAAACTACACTTTCTGGAAGTTCTATTTTGATTAAGTTGTATTCGAGATAGAAATTATGAATGGCAGCTGATGCTCTGTCGGAGATTGATTCGACGAGTGACAAATGATCGTGTAATGGGTATCGGGGACGGTGCGGGCTACGAAGATGAACGAAGCCAAGGCAACAAACTACATTTTCTTGAAGTTCTATTACGATTAAGTTGAATTCGAGATAGAAATCATGAATGGCAGCTGATGCTCTGTCGGAGATTGATTCGATGAGTGACAAACGACCGTGTAATGGGTATTGGGGACGGTGCGGGCTACGAAGATGAACGAAGCAAAGGCAACAAACTACATTTTCTCGAAGTTCTACCTTGTTTAAGTAGAATTCAAGATAGAAATTTTGAATGGCAGCTGATGCTCTATCGGAGATTGATTCGACGAGTGACAAACGATCGTTTAGTGGGTATCGGGGACGGTGCGGGCTACGAAGATGAACGAAGCCAAGGCAACAAACTACATTTTCTTGAAAATCTATTTCGATTAAGTTGAATTCGAGATAGAAAGCATGAATGGCAGCTGATGCTCTGTCGGAGATTGATTCGACGAGTGACAAATGATCGTGTAATGGGTATCGGGGACGGTGCGGGCTACGAAGATGAACGAAGCCAAGGCAACAAACTACATTTTCTTGAAGTTCTATTTCGATTAAGTTGAATTCGAGATAGAAATCATGAATGGCAGCTGATGCTCTGTCGGAGATTGATTCGACGACTGACAAACGATCGTGTAATGGGTATCGGGGACGGTGCGGGCTACGGTGATAAACGAATCCAAGGCAACAAACTACATTTTCTTGAAGTTCTATTTTGATTAGGTTGAATTTAAGATAGAAATCATGAATAGCAGCTGATGCTCTGTCGGATATTGATTCAATGAGTGACAAACGACCGTGTAATGGGTATTGGGGACGGTGCGGGCTACGAAGATGAACGAAGCCAAGGCAACAAACTAAATTTTCTCGAAGTTCTATTTTGATTAAGTTGTATTCGAGATAGAAATCATGAATGGCGGATGATGCTCTGTCGGAGATTGATTCGATGAGTGACAAACGACCGTGTAATGGGTATTGGGGACGGTGCGGGCTACGAAGATGAACGAAGCCAAGGCAACAAACTAAATTTTCTCGAAGTTCTATTTTGATTAAGTTGAATTCGAGATAGAAATCATGAATAGCAGCTGATGCTCTGTCGGATATTGATTCAATGAGTGACAAACGACCGTGTAATGGGTATTGGGGACGGTGCGGGCTACGAAGATGAACGAAGCCAAGGCAACAAACTACATTTTCTTGAAGTTCTATTTCGATTAAGTTGAATTCGAGATAGAAATCATGAATGGCAGCTGATGCTCTGTCGGAGATTGATTCGATGAGTGACAAACGACCGTGTAATGGGTATTGGGGACGGTGCGGGCTACGAAGATGAACGAAGCCAAGGCAACAAACTACATTTTCTCGAAGTTCTATTTTGATTAAGTTGAATTCAAGATAGAAATCATGAATGGCAGCTGATGCTCTGGCGGAGATTGATTCGATGAGTGACAAACGATCGTTTAGTGGGTATCGGGGACGGTGCGGGATACGAAGATGAACGAAGCCAAGGCAACAAACTACACTTTCTGGAAGTTCTATTTTGATTAAGTTGTATTCGAGATAGAAATTATGAATGGCAGCTGATGCTCTGTCGGAGATTGATTCGACGAGTGACAAATGATCGTGTAATGGGTATCGGGGACGGTGCGGGCTACGAAGATGAACGAAGCCAAGGCAACAAACTACATTTTCTTAAAGTTCTATTTCGATTAAGTTGAATTCGAGATAGAAAACATGAATGGCAGCTGATGCTCTGTCGGAGATTGATTCGACGACTGACAAACGATCGTGTAATGGGTATCGGGGACGGTGCGGGCTACGGTGATAAACGAATCCAAGGCAACAAACTACATTTTCTTGAAGTTCTATTTTGATTAAGTTGAATTTAAGATAGAAATCATGAATAGCAGCTGATGCTCTGTCGGATATTGATTCAATGAGTGACAAACGACCGTGTAATGGGTATTGGGGACGGTGCGGGCTACGAAGATGAACGAAGCCAAGGCAACAAACTAAATTTTCTTGAAGTTCTATTTTGATTAAGTTGAATTCGAGATAGAAATCATGAATGGCAGCTGATGCTCTGTCGGAGATTGATTCGATGAGTGACGAACGACCGTGTAATGGGTATTGGGGACGGTGCGGGCTACGAAGATGAACGAAGCCAAGGCAACAAACTACATTTTCTGGAAGTTCTGTTTTGGTTAAGTTGAATTTAAAATAGAAATCATGAATGGCAGCTGATGCTCTGTCGGAGATTGATTCGATGAGTGACAAACGACCGTGTAATGGGTATTGGGGACGGTGCGGGCTACGAAGATGAACGAAGCCAAGGCAACAAACTACATTTTCTCGAAGTTCTACCTTGTTTAAGTAGAATTCAAGATAAAAATTATGAATGGCAGCTGATGCTCTGTCGGAGATTGATTCGACGACTGACAAACGATCGTGTATTGGGTATCGGGGACGGTGCGGGCTACGAAGATGAACGAAGCCAAGGCAACAAACTACATTTTCTCGAAGTTCTACCTTGTTTAAGTAGAATTCAAGATAGAAATTATGAATGGCAGCTGATGCTCTGTCGGAGATTGATTCGACGAGTGACAAACGATCGTTTAGTGGGTATCGGGGACGGTGCGGGCTACGAAGATGAACGAAGCCAAGGCAACAAACTACACTTTCTGGAAGTTCTATTTTGATTAAGTTGTATTCGAGATAGAAATTATGAATGGCAGCTGATGCTCTGTCGGAGATTGATTCGACGAGTGACAAATGATCGTGTAATGGGTATCGGGGACGGTGCGGGCTACGAAGATGAACGAAGCCAAGGCAACAAACTACATTTTCTTGAAGTTCTATTACGATTAAGTTGAATTCGAGATAGAAATCATGAATGGCAGCTGATGCTCTGTCGGAGATTGATTCGATGAGTGACAAACGACCGTGTAATGGGTATTGGGGACGGTGCGGGCTACGAAGATGAACGAAGCAAAGGCAACAAACTACATTTTCTCGAAGTTCTACCTTGTTTAAGTAGAATTCAAGATAGAAATTTTGAATGGCAGCTGATGCTCTATCGGAGATTGATTCGACGAGTGACAAACGATCGTTTAGTGGGTATCGGGGACGGTGCGGGCTACGAAGATGAACGAAGCCAAGGCAACAAACTACATTTTCTTGAAAATCTATTTCGATTAAGTTGAATTCGAGATAGAAAGCATGAATGGCAGCTGATGCTCTGTCGGAGATTGATTCGACGAGTGACAAATGATCGTGTAATGGGTATCGGGGACGGTGCGGGCTACGAAGATGAACGAAGCCAAGGCAACAAACTACATTTTCTTGAAGTTCTATTTCGATTAAGTTGAATTCGAGATAGAAAACATGAATGGCAGCTGATGCTCTGTCGGAGATTGATTCGACGACTGACAAACGATCGTGTAATGGGTATCGGGGACGGTGCGGGCTACGGTGATAAACGAATCCAAGGCAACAAACTACATTTTCTTGAAGTTCTATTCTGATTAAGTTGAATTTAAGATAGAAATCATGAATAGCAGCTGATGCTCTGTCGGATATTGATTCAATGAGTGACAAACGACCGTGTAATGGGTATTGGGGACGGTGCGGGCTACGAAGATGAACGAAGCCAAGGCAACAAACTAAATTTTCTCGAAGTTCTATTTTGATTAAGTTGTATTCGAGATAGAAATCATGAATGGCGGCTGATGCTCTGTCGGAGATTGATTCGATGAGTGACAAACGACCGTGTAATGGGTATTGGGGACGGTGCGGGCTACGAAGATGAACGAAGCCAAGGCAACAAACTACATTTTCTCGAAGTTCTACCTTGTTTAAGTAGAATTCAAGATGAAAATTATGAATGGCAGCTGATGCTCTGTCGGAGATTGATTCGACGACTGACAAACGATCGTGTATTGGGTATCGGGGACGGTGCGGGCTACGAAGATGAACGAAGCCAAGGCAACAAACTACATTTTCTCGAAGTTCTACCTTGTTTAAGTAGAATTCAAGATAGAAATTATGAATGGCAGCTGATGCTCTGTCGGAGATTGATTCGACGAGTGACAAACGATCGTTTAGTGGGTATCGGGGACGGTGCGGGCTACGAAGATGAACGAAGCCAAGGCAACAAACTACACTTTCTGGAAGTTCTATTTTGATTAAGTTGTATTCGAGATAGAAATTATGAATGGCAGCTGATGCTCTGTCGGAGATTGATTCGACGAGTGACAAATGATCGTGTAATGGGTATCGGGGACGGTGCGGGCTACGAAGATGAACGAAGCCAAGGCAACAAACTACATTTTCTTGAAGTTCTATTACGATTAAGTTGAATTCGAGATAGAAATCATGAATGGCAGCTGATGCTCTGTCGGAGATTGATTCGATGAGTGACAAACGACCGTGTAATGGGTATTGGGGACGGTGCGGGCTACGAAGATGAACGAAGCAAAGGCAACAAACTACATTTTCTCGAAGTTCTACCTTGTTTAAGTAGAATTCAAGATAGAAATTTTGAATGGCAGCTGATGCTCTGTCGGAGATTGATTCGACGAGTTACAAACGATCGTTTAGTGGGTATCGGGGACGGTGCGGGCTACGAAGATGAACGAAGCCAAGGCAACAAACTACATTTTCTTGAAAATCTATTTCGATTAAGTTGAATTCGAGATAGAAAGCATGAATGGCAGCTGATGCTCTGTCGGAGATTGATTCGACGAGTGACAAATGATCGTGTAATGGGTATCGGGGACGGTGCGGGCTACGAAGATGAACGAAGCCAAGGCAACAAACTACATTTTCTTGAAGTTCTATTTCGATTAAGTTGAATTTGAGATAGAAATCATGAATGGCAGCTGATGCTCTGTCGGAGATTGATTCGACGACTGACAAACGATCGTGTAATGGGTATCGGGGACGGTGCGGGCTACGGTGATAAACGAATCCAAGGCAACAAACTACATTTTCTTGAAGTTCTATTTTGATTAAGTTGAATTTAAGATAGAAATCATGAATAGCAGCTGATGCTCTGTCGGATATTGATTCAATGAGTGACAAACGACCGTGTAATGGGTATTGGGGACGGTGCGGGCTACGAAGATGAACGAAGCCAAGGCAACAAACTAAATTTTCTTGAAGTTCTATTTTGATTAAGTTGAATTCGAGATAGAAATCATGAATGGCAGCTGATGCTCTGTCGGAGATTGATTCGATGAGTGACAAACGACCGTGTAATGGGTATTGGGGACGGTGCGGGCTACGAAGATGAACGAAGCCAAGGCAACAAACTACATTTTCTGGAAGTTCTGTTTTGGTTAAGTTGAATTTAAAATAGAAATCATGAATGGCAGCTGATGCTCTGTCGGAGATTGATTCGATGAGTGACAAACGACCGTGTAATGGGTATTGGGGACGGTGCGGGCTACGAAGATGAACGAAGCCAAGGCAACAAACTACATTTTCTCGAAGTTCTACCTTGTTTAAGTAGAATTCAAGATAAAAATTATGAATGGCAGCTGATGCTCTGTCGGAGATTGATTCGACGAGTGACAAATGATCGTGTAATGGGTATCGGGGACGGTGCGGGCTACGAAGATGAACGAAGCCAAGGCAACAAACTACATTTTCTTAAAGTTCTATTTCGATTAAGTTGAATTCGAGATAGAAATCATGAATGGCAGCTGATGCTCTGTCGGAGATTGATTCGACGACTGACAAACGATCGTGTAATGGGTATCGGGGACGGTGCGGGCTACGGTGATAAACGAATCCAAGGCAACAAACTACATTTTCTTGAAGTTCTATTCTGATTAAGTTGAATTTAAGATAGAAATCATGAATAGCAGCTGATGCTCTGTCGGATATTGATTCAATGAGTGACAAACGACCGTGTAATGGGTATTGGGGACGGTGCGGGCTACGAAGATGAACGAAGCCAAGGCAACAAACTAAATTTTCTCGAAGTTCTATTTTGATTAAGTTGTATTCGAGATAGAAATCATGAATGGCGGCTGATGCTCTGTCGGAGATTGATTCGATGAGTGACAAACGACCGTGTAATGGGTATTGGGGACGGTGCGGGCTACGAAGATGAACGAAGCCAAGGCAACAAACTAAATTTTCTCGAAGTTCTATTTTGATTAAGTTGAATTCGAGATAGAAATCATGAATGGCAGCTGATGCTCTGGCGGAGATTGATTCGATGAGTGACAAACGACCGTGTAATGGGTATTGGGGACGGTGCGGGCTACGGTGATAAACGAATCCAAGGCAACAAACTACATTTTCTTGAAGTTCTATTTTGATTAAGTTGAATTCAAGATAGAAATCATGAATAGCAGCTGATGCTCTGGCGGAGATTGATTCGACGAATGACAAATGATCGTGTAATGGGTATCGGGGACGGTGCGGGCTACGAAGATGAACGAAGCCAAGGCAACAAACTACATTTTCTTGAAGTTCTATTACGATTAAGTTGAATTCGAGATAGAAATCATGAATGGCAGCTGATGCTCTGTCGGAGATTGATTCGATGAGTGACAAACGACCGTGTAATGGGTATTGGGGACGGTGCGGGCTACGAAGATGAACGAAGCAAAGGCAACAAACTACATTTTCTCGAAGTTCTACCTTGTTTAAGTAGAATTCAAGATAGAAATTTTGAATGGCAGCTGATGCTCTGTCGGAGATTGATTCGACGAGTGACAAACGATCGTTTAGTGGGTATCGGGGACGGTGCGGGCTACGAAGATGAACGAAGCCAAGGCAACAAACTACATTTTCTTGAAAATCTATTTCGATTAAGTTGAATTCGAGATAGAAAGCATGAATGGCAGCTGATGCTCTGTCGGAGATTGATTCGACGAGTGACAAATGATCGTGTAATGGGTATCGGGGACGGTGCGGGCTACGAAGATGAACGAAGCCAAGGCAACAAACTACATTTTCTTGAAGTTCTATTTCGATTAAGTTGAATTCGAGATAGAAATCATGAATGGCAGCTGATGCTCTGTCGGAGATTGATTCGACGACTGACAAACGATCGTGTAATGGGTATCGGGGACGGTGCGGGCTACGGTGATAAACGAATCCAAGGCAACAAACTACATTTTCTTGAAGTTCTATTTTGATTAAGTTGAATTTAAGATAGAAATCATGAATAGCAGCTGATGCTCTGTCGGATATTGATTCAATGAGTGACAAACGACCGTGTAATGGGTATTGGGGACGGTGCGGGCTACGAAGATGAACGAAGCCAAGGCAACAAACTACATTTTCTCGAAGTTCTACCTTGTTTAAGTAGAATTCAAGATAAAAATTATGAATGGCAGCTGATGCTCTGTCGGAGATTGATTCGACGAGTGACAAATGATCGTGTAATGGGTATCGGGGACGGTGCGGGCTACGAAGATGAACGAAGCCAAGGCAACAAACTACATTTTCTTGAAGTTCTATTTTGATTAAGTTGAATTTAAGATAGAAATCATGAATAGCAGCTGATGCTCTGTCGGATATTGATTCAATGAGTGACAAACGACCGTGTAATGGGTATTGGGGACGGTGCGGGCTACGAAGATGAACGAAGCCAAGGCAACAAACTAAATTTTCTCGAAGTTCTATTTTGATTAAGTTGTATTCGAGATAGAAATCATGAATGGCGGCTGATGCTCTGTCGGAGATTGATTCGATGAGTGACAAACGACCGTGTAATGGGTATTGGGGACGGTGCGGGCTACGAAGATGAACGAAGCCAAGGCAACAAACTAAATTTTCTCGAAGTTCTATTTTGATTAAGTTGAATTCGAGATAGAAATCATGAATAGCAGCTGATGCTCTGTCGGATATTGATTCAATGAGTGACAAACGACCGTGTAATGGGTATTGGGGACGGTGCGGGCTACGAAGATGAACGAAGCCAAGGCAACAAACTACATTTTCTTGAAGTTCTATTTCGATTAAGTTGAATTCGAGATAGAAATCATGAATGGCAGCTGATGCTCTGTCGGAGATTGATTCGATGAGTGACAAACGACCGTGTAATGGGTATTGGGGACGGTGCGGGCTACGAAGATGAACGAAGCCAAGGCAACAAACTACATTTTCTCGAAGTTCTATTTTGATTAAGTTGAATTCAAGATAGAAATCATGAATGGCAGCTGATGCTCTGGCGGAGATTGATTCGATGAGTGACAAACGATCGTTTAGTGGGTATCGGGGACGGTGCGGGATACGAAGATGAACGAAGCCAAGGCAACAAACTACACTTTCTGGAAGTTCTATTTTGATTAAGTTGTATTCGAGATAGAAATTATGAATGGCAGCTGATGCTCTGTCGGAGATTGATTCGACGAGTGACAAATGATCGTGTAATGGGTATCGGGGACGGTGCGGGCTACGAAGATGAACGAAGCCAAGGCAACAAACTACATTTTCTTAAAGTTCTATTTCGATTAAGTTGAATTCGAGATAGAAAACATGAATGGCAGCTGATGCTCTGTCGGAGATTGATTCGACGACTGACAAACGATCGTGTAATGGGTATCGGGGACGGTGCGGGCTACGGTGATAAACGAATCCAAGGCAACAAACTACATTTTCTTGAAGTTCTATTCTGATTAAGTTGAATTTAAGATAGAAATCATGAATAGCAGCTGATGCTCTGTCGGATATTGATTCAATGAGTGACAAACGACCGTGTAATGGGTATTGGGGACGGTGCGGGCTACGAAGATGAACGAAGCCAAGGCAACAAACTAAATTTTCTCGAAGTTCTATTTTGATTAAGTTGTATTCGAGATAGAAATCATGAATGGCGGCTGATGCTCTGTCGGAGATTGATTCGATGAGTGACAAACGACCGTGTAATGGGTATTGGGGACGGTGCGGGCTACGAAGATGAACGAAGCCAAGGCAACAAACTACATTTTCTCGAAGTTCTACCTTGTTTAAGTAGAATTCAAGATAAAAATTATGAATGGCAGCTGATGCTCTGTCGGAGATTGATTCGACGACTGACAAACGATCGTGTATTGGGTATCGGGGACGGTGCGGGCTACGAAGATGAACGAAGCCAAGGCAACAAACTACATTTTCTCGAAGTTCTACCTTGTTTAAGTAGAATTCAAGATAGAAATTATGAATGGCAGCTGATGCTCTGTCGGAGATTGATTCGACGAGTGACAAACGATCGTTTAGTGGGTATCGGGGACGGTGCGGGCTACGAAGATGAACGAAGCCAAGGCAACAAACTACACTTTCTGGAAGTTCTATTTTGATTAAGTTGTATTCGAGATAGAAATTATGAATGGCAGCTGATGCTCTGTCGGAGATTGATTCGACGAGTGACAAATGATCGTGTAATGGGTATCGGGGACGGTGCGGGCTACGAAGATGAACGAAGCCAAGGCAACAAACTACATTTTCTTGAAGTTCTATTACGATTAAGTTGAATTCGAGATAGAAATCATGAATGGCAGCTGATGCTCTGTCGGAGATTGATTCGATGAGTGACAAACGACCGTGTAATGGGTATTGGGGACGGTGCGGGCTACGAAGATGAACGAAGCAAAGGCAACAAACTACATTTTCTCGAAGTTCTACCTTGTTTAAGTAGAATTCAAGATAGAAATTTTGAATGGCAGCTGATGCTCTGTCGGAGATTGATTCGACGAGTTACAAACGATCGTTTAGTGGGTATCGGGGACGGTGCGGGCTACGAAGATGAACGAAGCCAAGGCAACAAACTACATTTTCTTGAAAATCTATTTCGATTAAGTTGAATTCGAGATAGAAAGCATGAATGGCAGCTGATGCTCTGTCGGAGATTGATTCGACGAGTGACAAATGATCGTGTAATGGGTATCGGGGACGGTGCGGGCTACGAAGATGAACGAAGCCAAGGCAACAAACTACATTTTCTTGAAGTTCTATTTCGATTAAGTTGAATTTGAGATAGAAATCATGAATGGCAGCTGATGCTCTGTCGGAGATTGATTCGACGACTGACAAACGATCGTGTAATGGGTATCGGGGACGGTGCGGGCTACGGTGATAAACGAATCCAAGGCAACAAACTACATTTTCTTGAAGTTCTATTTTGATTAAGTTGAATTTAAGATAGAAATCATGAATAGCAGCTGATGCTCTGTCGGATATTGATTCAATGAGTGACAAACGACCGTGTAATGGGTATTGGGGACGGTGCGGGCTACGAAGATGAACGAAGCCAAGGCAACAAACTAAATTTTCTTGAAGTTCTATTTTGATTAAGTTGAATTCGAGATAGAAATCATGAATGGCAGCTGATGCTCTGTCGGAGATTGATTCGATGAGTGACAAACGACCGTGTAATGGGTATTGGGGACGGTGCGGGCTACGAAGATGAACGAAGCCAAGGCAACAAACTACATTTTCTGGAAGTTCTGTTTTGGTTAAGTTGAATTTAAAATAGAAATCATGAATGGCAGCTGATGCTCTGTCGGAGATTGATTCGATGAGTGACAAACGACCGTGTAATGGGTATTGGGGACGGTGCGGGCTACGAAGATGAACGAAGCCAAGGCAACAAACTACATTTTCTCGAAGTTCTACCTTGTTTAAGTAGAATTCAAGATAAAAATTATGAATGGCAGCTGATGCTCTGTCGGAGATTGATTCGACGAGTGACAAATGATCGTGTAATGGGTATCGGGGACGGTGCGGGCTACGAAGATGAACGAAGCCAAGGCAACAAACTACATTTTCTTAAAGTTCTATTTCGATTAAGTTGAATTCGAGATAGAAATCATGAATGGCAGCTGATGCTCTGTCGGAGATTGATTCGACGACTGACAAACGATCGTGTAATGGGTATCGGGGACGGTGCGGGCTACGGTGATAAACGAATCCAAGGCAACAAACTACATTTTCTTGAAGTTCTATTCTGATTAAGTTGAATTTAAGATAGAAATCATGAATAGCAGCTGATGCTCTGTCGGATATTGATTCAATGAGTGACAAACGACCGTGTAATGGGTATTGGGGACGGTGCGGGCTACGAAGATGAACGAAGCCAAGGCAACAAACTAAATTTTCTCGAAGTTCTATTTTGATTAAGTTGTATTCGAGATAGAAATCATGAATGGCGGCTGATGCTCTGTCGGAGATTGATTCGATGAGTGACAAACGACCGTGTAATGGGTATTGGGGACGGTGCGGGCTACGAAGATGAACGAAGCCAAGGCAACAAACTAAATTTTCTCGAAGTTCTATTTTGATTAAGTTGAATTCGAGATAGAAATCATGAATGGCAGCTGATGCTCTGGCGGAGATTGATTCGATGAGTGACAAACGACCGTGTAATGGGTATTGGGGACGGTGCGGGCTACGGTGATAAACGAATCCAAGGCAACAAACTACATTTTCTTGAAGTTCTATTTTGATTAAGTTGAATTCAAGATAGAAATCATGAATAGCAGCTGATGCTCTGGCGGAGATTGATTCGACGAATGACAAATGATCGTGTAATGGGTATCGGGGACGGTGCGGGCTACGAAGATGAACGAAGCCAAGGCAACAAACTACATTTTCTTGAAGTTCTATTACGATTAAGTTGAATTCGAGATAGAAATCATGAATGGCAGCTGATGCTCTGTCGGAGATTGATTCGATGAGTGACAAACGACCGTGTAATGGGTATTGGGGACGGTGCGGGCTACGAAGATGAACGAAGCAAAGGCAACAAACTACATTTTCTCGAAGTTCTACCTTGTTTAAGTAGAATTCAAGATAGAAATTTTGAATGGCAGCTGATGCTCTGTCGGAGATTGATTCGACGAGTGACAAACGATCGTTTAGTGGGTATCGGGGACGGTGCGGGCTACGAAGATGAACGAAGCCAAGGCAACAAACTACATTTTCTTGAAAATCTATTTCGATTAAGTTGAATTCGAGATAGAAAGCATGAATGGCAGCTGATGCTCTGTCGGAGATTGATTCGACGAGTGACAAATGATCGTGTAATGGGTATCGGGGACGGTGCGGGCTACGAAGATGAACGAAGCCAAGGCAACAAACTACATTTTCTTGAAGTTCTATTTCGATTAAGTTGAATTCGAGATAGAAATCATGAATGGCAGCTGATGCTCTGTCGGAGATTGATTCGACGACTGACAAACGATCGTGTAATGGGTATCGGGGACGGTGCGGGCTACGGTGATAAACGAATCCAAGGCAACAAACTACATTTTCTTGAAGTTCTATTTTGATTAAGTTGAATTTAAGATAGAAATCATGAATAGCAGCTGATGCTCTGTCGGATATTGATTCAATGAGTGACAAACGACCGTGTAATGGGTATTGGGGACGGTGCGGGCTACGAAGATGAACGAAGCCAAGGCAACAAACTACATTTTCTCGAAGTTCTACCTTGTTTAAGTAGAATTCAAGATAAAAATTATGAATGGCAGCTGATGCTCTGTCGGAGATTGATTCGACGAGTGACAAATGATCGTGTAATGGGTATCGGGGACGGTGCGGGCTACGAAGATGAACGAAGCCAAGGCAACAAACTACATTTTCTTAAAGTTCTATTTCGATTAAGTTGAATTCGAGATAGAAATCATGAATGGCAGCTGATGCTCTGTCGGAGATTGATTCGACGACTGACAAACGATCGTGTAATGGGTATCGGGGACGGTGCGGGCTACGGTGATAAACGAATCCAAGGCAACAAACTACATTTTCTTGAAGTTCTATTCTGATTAAGTTGAATTTAAGATAGAAATCATGAATAGCAGCTGATGCTCTGTCGGATATTGATTCAATGAGTGACAAACGACCGTGTAATGGGTATTGGGGACGGTGCGGGCTACGAAGATGAACGAAGCCAAGGCAACAAACTAAATTTTCTCGAAGTTCTATTTTGATTAAGTTGTATTCGAGATAGAAATCATGAATGGCGGCTGATGCTCTGTCGGAGATTGATTCGATGAGTGACAAACGACCGTGTAATGGGTATTGGGGACGGTGCGGGCTACGAAGATGAACGAAGCCAAGGCAACAAACTAAATTTTCTCGAAGTTCTATTTTGATTAAGTTGAATTCGAGATAGAAATCATGAATGGCAGCTGATGCTCTGGCGGAGATTGATTCGATGAGTGACAAACGACCGTGTAATGGGTATTGGGGACGGTGCGGGCTACGGTGATAAACGAATCCAAGGCAACAAACTACATTTTCTTGAAGTTCTATTTTGATTAAGTTGAATTCAAGATAGAAATCATGAATAGCAGCTGATGCTCTGGCGGAGATTGATTCGACGAATGACAAATGATCGTGTAATGGGTATCGGGGACGGTGCGGGCTACGAAGATGAACGAAGCCAAGGCAACAAACTACATTTTCTTGAAGTTCTATTACGATTAAGTTGAATTCGAGATAGAAATCATGAATGGCAGCTGATGCTCTGTCGGAGATTGATTCGATGAGTGACAAACGACCGTGTAATGGGTATTGGGGACGGTGCGGGCTACGAAGATGAACGAAGCAAAGGCAACAAACTACATTTTCTCGAAGTTCTACCTTGTTTAAGTAGAATTCAAGATAGAAATTTTGAATGGCAGCTGATGCTCTGTCGGAGATTGATTCGACGAGTGACAAACGATCGTTTAGTGGGTATCGGGGACGGTGCGGGCTACGAAGATGAACGAAGCCAAGGCAACAAACTACATTTTCTTGAAAATCTATTTCGATTAAGTTGAATTCGAGATAGAAAGCATGAATGGCAGCTGATGCTCTGTCGGAGATTGATTCGACGAGTGACAAATGATCGTGTAATGGGTATCGGGGACGGTGCGGGCTACGAAGATGAACGAAGCCAAGGCAACAAACTACATTTTCTTGAAGTTCTATTTCGATTAAGTTGAATTCGAGATAGAAATCATGAATGGCAGCTGATGCTCTGTCGGAGATTGATTCGACGACTGACAAACGATCGTGTAATGGGTATCGGGGACGGTGCGGGCTACGGTGATAAACGAATCCAAGGCAACAAACTACATTTTCTTGAAGTTCTATTTTGATTAAGTTGAATTTAAGATAGAAATCATGAATAGCAGCTGATGCTCTGTCGGATATTGATTCAATGAGTGACAAACGACCGTGTAATGGGTATTGGGGACGGTGCGGGCTACGAAGATGAACGAAGCCAAGGCAACAAACTAAATTTTCTTGAAGTTCTATTTTGATTAAGTTGAATTCGAGATAGAAATCATGAATGGCAGCTGATGCTCTGTCGGAGATTGATTCGATGAGTGACAAACGACCGTGTAATGGGTATTGGGGACGGTGCGGGCTACGAAGATGAACGAAGCCAAGGCAACAAACTACATTTTCTGGAAGTTCTGTTTTGATTAAGTTGTATTCGAGATAGAAATCATGAATGGCGGCTGATGCTCTGTCGGAGATTGATTCGATGAGTGACAAACGACCGTGTAATGGGTATTGGGGACGGTGCGGGCTACGAAGATGAACGAAGCCAAGGCAACAAACTAAATTTTCTCGAAGTTCTATTTTGATTAAGTTGAATTCGAGATAGAAATCATGAATGGCAGCTGATGCTCTGGCGGAGATTGATTCGATGAGTGACAAACGACCGTGTAATGGGTATTGGGGACGGTGCGGGCTACGGTGATAAACGAATCCAAGGCAACAAACTACATTTTCTTGAAGTTCTATTTTGATTAAGTTGAATTCAAGATAGAAATCATGAATAGCAGCTGATGCTCTGGCGGAGATTGATTCGACGAATGACAAATGATCGTGTAATGGGTATCGGGGACGGTGCGGGCTACGAAGATGAACGAAGCCAAGGCAACAAACTACATTTTCTTGAAGTTCTATTACGATTAAGTTGAATTCGAGATAGAAATCATGAATGGCAGCTGATGCTCTGTCGGAGATTGATTCGATGAGTGACAAACGACCGTGTAATGGGTATTGGGGACGGTGCGGGCTACGAAGATGAACGAAGCAAAGGCAACAAACTACATTTTCTCGAAGTTCTACCTTGTTTAAGTAGAATTCAAGATAGAAATTTTGAATGGCAGCTGATGCTCTGTCGGAGATTGATTCGACGAGTGACAAACGATCGTTTAGTGGGTATCGGGGACGGTGCGGGCTACGAAGATGAACGAAGCCAAGGCAACAAACTACATTTTCTTGAAAATCTATTTCGATTAAGTTGAATTCGAGATAGAAAGCATGAATGGCAGCTGATGCTCTGTCGGAGATTGATTCGACGAGTGACAAATGATCGTGTAATGGGTATCGGGGACGGTGCGGGCTACGAAGATGAACGAAGCCAAGGCAACAAACTACATTTTCTTGAAGTTCTATTTCGATTAAGTTGAATTTGAGATAGAAATCATGAATGGCAGCTGATGCTCTGTCGGAGATTGATTCGACGACTGACAAACGATCGTGTAATGGGTATCGGGGACGGTGCGGGCTACGGTGATAAACGAATCCAAGGCAACAAACTACATTTTCTTGAAGTTCTATTTTGATTAAGTTGAATTTAAGATAGAAATCATGAATAGCAGCTGATGCTCTGTCGGATATTGATTCAATGAGTGACAAACGACCGTGTAATGGGTATTGGGGACGGTGCGGGCTACGAAGATGAACGAAGCCAAGGCAACAAACTAAATTTTCTTGAAGTTCTATTTTGATTAAGTTGAATTCGAGATAGAAATCATGAATGGCAGCTGATGCTCTGTCGGAGATTGATTCGATGAGTGACAAACGACCGTGTAATGGGTATTGGGGACGGTGCGGGCTACGAAGATGAACGAAGCCAAGGCAACAAACTACATTTTCTGGAAGTTCTGTTTTGGTTAAGTTGAATTTAAAATAGAAATCATGAATGGCAGCTGATGCTCTGTCGGAGATTGATTCGATGAGTGACAAACGACCGTGTAATGGGTATTGGGGACGGTGCGGGCTACGAAGATGAACGAAGCCAAGGCAACAAACTACATTTTCTCGAAGTTCTACCTTGTTTAAGTAGAATTCAAGATAAAAATTATGAATGGCAGCTGATGCTCTGTCGGAGATTGATTCGACGAGTGACAAATGATCGTGTAATGGGTATCGGGGACGGTGCGGGCTACGAAGATGAACGAAGCCAAGGCAACAAACTACATTTTCTTAAAGTTCTATTTCGATTAAGTTGAATTCGAGATAGAAATCATGAATGGCAGCTGATGCTCTGTCGGAGATTGATTCGACGACTGACAAACGATCGTGTAATGGGTATCGGGGACGGTGCGGGCTACGGTGATAAACGAATCCAAGGCAACAAACTACATTTTCTTGAAGTTCTATTCTGATTAAGTTGAATTTAAGATAGAAATCATGAATAGCAGCTGATGCTCTGTCGGATATTGATTCAATGAGTGACAAACGACCGTGTAATGGGTATTGGGGACGGTGCGGGCTACGAAGATGAACGAAGCCAAGGCAACAAACTAAATTTTCTCGAAGTTCTATTTTGATTAAGTTGTATTCGAGATAGAAATCATGAATGGCGGCTGATGCTCTGTCGGAGATTGATTCGATGAGTGACAAACGACCGTGTAATGGGTATTGGGGACGGTGCGGGCTACGAAGATGAACGAAGCCAAGGCAACAAACTAAATTTTCTCGAAGTTCTATTTTGATTAAGTTGAATTCGAGATAGAAATCATGAATGGCAGCTGATGCTCTGGCGGAGATTGATTCGATGAGTGACAAACGACCGTGTAATGGGTATTGGGGACGGTGCGGGCTACGGTGATAAACGAATCCAAGGCAACAAACTACATTTTCTTGAAGTTCTATTTTGATTAAGTTGAATTCAAGATAGAAATCATGAATAGCAGCTGATGCTCTGGCGGAGATTGATTCGACGAATGACAAATGATCGTGTAATGGGTATCGGGGACGGTGCGGGCTACGAAGATGAACGAAGCCAAGGCAACAAACTACATTTTCTTGAAGTTCTATTACGATTAAGTTGAATTCGAGATAGAAATCATGAATGGCAGCTGATGCTCTGTCGGAGATTGATTCGATGAGTGACAAACGACCGTGTAATGGGTATTGGGGACGGTGCGGGCTACGAAGATGAACGAAGCAAAGGCAACAAACTACATTTTCTCGAAGTTCTACCTTGTTTAAGTAGAATTCAAGATGGAAATTTTGAATGGCAGCTGATGCTCTGTCGGAGATTGATTCGACGAGTGACAAACGATCGTTTAGTGGGTATCGGGGACGGTGCGGGCTACGAAGATGAACGAAGCCAAGGCAACAAACTACATTTTCTTGAAAATCTATTTCGATTAAGTTGAATTCGAGATAGAAAGCATGAATGGCAGCTGATGCTCTGTCGGAGATTGATTCGACGAGTGACAAATGATCGTGTAATGGGTATCGGGGACGGTGCGGGCTACGAAGATGAACGAAGCCAAGGCAACAAACTACATTTTCTTGAAGTTCTATTTCGATTAAGTTGAATTCGAGATAGAAATCATGAATGGCAGCTGATGCTCTGTCGGAGATTGATTCGACGACTGACAAACGATCGTGTAATGGGTATCGGGGACGGTGCGGGCTACGGTGATAAACGAATCCAAGGCAACAAACTACATTTTCTTGAAGTTCTATTTTGATTAAGTTGAATTTAAGATAGAAATCATGAATAGCAGCTGATGCTCTGTCGGATATTGATTCAATGAGTGACAAACGACCGTGTAATGGGTATTGGGGACGGTGCGGGCTACGAAGATGAACGAAGCCAAGGCAACAAACTAAATTTTCTTGAAGTTCTATTTTGATTAAGTTGAATTCGAGATAGAAATCATGAATGGCAGCTGATGCTCTGTCGGAGATTGATTCGATGAGTGACAAACGACCGTGTAATGGGTATTGGGGACGGTGCGGGCTACGAAGATGAACGAAGCCAAGGCAACAAACTACATTTTCTGGAAGTTCTGTTTTGATTAAGTTGTATTCGAGATAGAAATCATGAATGGCGGCTGATGCTCTGTCGGAGATTGATTCGATGAGTGACAAACGACCGTGTAATGGGTATTGGGGACGGTGCGGGCTACGAAGATGAACGAAGCCAAGGCAACAAACTAAATTTTCTCGAAGTTCTATTTTGATTAAGTTGAATTCGAGATAGAAATCATGAATGGCAGCTGATGCTCTGGCGGAGATTGATTCGATGAGTGACAAACGACCGTGTAATGGGTATTGGGGACGGTGCGGGCTACGGTGATAAACGAATCCAAGGCAACAAACTACATTTTCTTGAAGTTCTATTTTGATTAAGTTGAATTCAAGATAGAAATCATGAATAGCAGCTGATGCTCTGGCGGAGATTGATTCGACGAATGACAAATGATCGTGTAATGGGTATCGGGGACGGTGCGGGCTACGAAGATGAACGAAGCCAAGGCAACAAACTACATTTTCTTGAAGTTCTATTACGATTAAGTTGAATTCGAGATAGAAATCATGAATGGCAGCTGATGCTCTGTCGGAGATTGATTCGATGAGTGACAAACGACCGTGTAATGGGTATTGGGGACGGTGCGGGCTACGAAGATGAACGAAGCAAAGGCAACAAACTACATTTTCTCGAAGTTCTACCTTGTTTAAGTAGAATTCAAGATAGAAATTTTGAATGGCAGCTGATGCTCTGTCGGAGATTGATTCGACGAGTGACAAACGATCGTTTAGTGGGTATCGGGGACGGTGCGGGCTACGAAGATGAACGAAGCCAAGGCAACAAACTACATTTTCTTGAAAATCTATTTCGATTAAGTTGAATTCGAGATAGAAAGCATGAATGGCAGCTGATGCTCTGTCGGAGATTGATTCGACGAGTGACAAATGATCGTGTAATGGGTATCGGGGACGGTGCGGGCTACGAAGATGAACGAAGCCAAGGCAACAAACTACATTTTCTTGAAGTTCTATTTCGATTAAGTTGAATTCGAGATAGAAATCATGAATGGCAGCTGATGCTCTGTCGGAGATTGATTCGACGACTGACAAACGATCGTGTAATGGGTATCGGGGACGGTGCGGGCTACGGTGATAAACGAATCCAAGGCAACAAACTACATTTTCTTGAAGTTCTATTTTAATTAAGTTGAATTTAAGATAGAAATCATGAATAGCAGCTGATGCTCTGTCGGATATTGATTCAATGAGTGACAAACGACCGTGTAATGGGTATTGGGGACGGTGCGGGCTACGAAGATGAACGAAGCCAAGGCAACAAACTAAATTTTCTTGAAGTTCTATTTTGATTAAGTTGAATTCGAGATAGAAATCATGAATGGCAGCTGATGCTCTGTCGGAGATTGATTCGATGAGTGACAAACGACCGTGTAATGGGTATTGGGGACGGTGCGGGCTACGAAGATGAACGAAGCCAAGGCAACAAACTACATTTTCTGGAAGTTCTGTTTTGGTTAAGTTGAATTTAGAATAGAAATCATGAATGGCAGCTGATGCTCTGTCGGAGATTGATTCGATGAGTGACAAACGACCGTGTAATGGGTATTGGGGACGGTGCGGGCTACGAAGATGAACGAAGCCAAGGCAACAAACTACATTTTCTCGAAGTTCTACCTTGTTTAGGTAGAATTCAAGATAGAAATTATGAATGGCAGCTGATGCTCTGTCGGAGATTGATTCGACGAGTGACAAATGATCGTGTAATGGGTATCGGGGACGGTGCGGGCTACGAAGATGAACGAAGCCAAGGCAACAAACTACATTTTCTTAAAGTTCTATTTCGATTAAGTTGAATTCGAGATAGAAATCATGAATGGCAGCTGATGCTCTGTCGGAGATTGATTCGATGAGTGACAAACGATCGTTTAGTGGGTATCGGGGACGGTGCGGGATACGAAGATGAACGAAGCCAAGGCAACAAACTACACTTTCTGGAAGTTCTATTTTGATTAAGTTGTATTCGAGATAGAAATCATGAATAGCAGCTGATGCTCTGTCGGATATTGATTCAATGAGTGACAAACGACCGTGTAATGGGTATTGGGGACGGTGCGGGCTACGAAGATGAACGAAGCCAAGGCAACAAACTAAATTTTCTCGAAGTTCTATTTCGATTAAGTTGAATTCGAGATAGAAATCATGAATGGCAGCTGATGCTCTGTCGGAGATTGATTCGACGACTGACAAACGATCGTGTAATGGGTATCGGGGACGGTGCGGGCTACGGTGATAAACGAATCCAAGGCAACAAACTACATTTTCTTGAAGTTCTATTCTGATTAAGTTGAATTTAAGATAGAAATCATGAATAGCAGCTGATGCTCTGTCGGATATTGATTCAATGAGTGACAAACGACCGTGTAATGGGTATTGGGGACGGTGCGGGCTACGAAGATGAACGAAGCCAAGGCAACAAACTAAATTTTCTCGAAGTTCTATTTTGATTAAGTTGTATTCGAGATAGAAATCATGAATGGCGGCTGATGCTCTGTCGGAGATTGATTCGATGAGTGACAAACGACCGTGTAATGGGTATTGGGGACGGTGCGGGCTACGAAGATGAACGAAGCCAAGGCAACAAACTAAATTTTCTCGAAGTTCTATTTTGATTAAGTTGAATTCGAGATAGAAATCATGAATGGCAGCTGATGCTCTGGCGGAGATTGATTCGATGAGTGACAAACGACCGTGTAATGGGTATTGGGGACGGTGCGGGCTACGGTGATAAACGAATCCAAGGCAACAAACTACATTTTCTTGAAGTTCTATTTTGATTAAGTTGAATTCAAGGTAGAAATCATGAATAGCAGCTGATGCTCTGGCGGAGATTGATTCGACGAGTGACAAATGATCGTGTAATGGGTATCGGGGACGGTGCGGGCTACGAAGATGAACGAAGCCAAGGCAACAAACTACATTTTCTTGAAGTTCTATTACGATTAAGTTGAATTCGAGATAGAAATCATGAATGGCAGCTGATGCTCTGTCGGAGATTGATTCGATGAGTGACAAACGACCGTGTAATGGGTATTGGGGACGGTGCGGGCTACGAAGATGAACGAAGCAAAGGCAACAAACTACATTTTCTCGAAGTTCTACCTTGTTTAAGTAGAATTCAAGATAGAAATTTTGAATGGCAGCTGATGCTCTGTCGGAGATTGATTCGACGAGTGACAAACGATCGTTTAGTGGGTATCGGGGACGGTGCGGGCTACGAAGATGAACGAAGCCAAGGCAACAAACTACATTTTCTTGAAAATCTATTTCGATTAAGTTGAATTCGAGATAGAAAGCATGAATGGCAGCTGATGCTCTGTCGGAGATTGATTCGACGAGTGACAAATGATCGTGTAATGGGTATCGGGGACGGTGCGGGCTACGAAGATGAACGAAGCCAAGGCAACAAACTACATTTTCTTGAAGTTCTATTTCGATTAAGTTGAATTCGAGATAGAAATCATGAATGGCAGCTGATGCTCTGTCGGAGATTGATTCGACGACTGACAAACGATCGTGTAATGGGTATCGGGGACGGTGCGGGCTACGGTGATAAACGAATCCAAGGCAACAAACTACATTTTCTTGAAGTTCTATTTTGATTAAGTTGAATTTAAGATAGAAATCATGAATAGCAGCTGATGCTCTGTCGGATATTGATTCAATGAGTGACAAACGACCGTGTAATGGGTATTGGGGACGGTGCGGGCTACGAAGATGAACGAAGCCAAGGCAACAAACTAAATTTTCTTGAAGTTCTATTTTGATTAAGTTGAATTCGAGATAGAAATCATGAATGGCAGCTGATGCTCTGTCGGAGATTGATTCGATGAGTGACAAACGACCGTGTAATGGGTATTGGGGACGGTGCGGGCTACGAAGATGAACGAAGCCAAGGCAACAAACTACATTTTCTTGAAAATCTATTTCGATTAAGTTGAATTCGAGATAGAAAGCATGAATGGCAGCTGATGCTCTGTCGGAGATTGATTCGACGAGTGACAAATGATCGTGTAATGGGTATCGGGGACGGTGCGGGCTACGAAGATGAACGAAGCCAAGGCAACAAACTACATTTTCTTGAAGTTCTATTTCGATTAAGTTGAATTCGAGATAGAAATCATGAATGGCAGCTGATGCTCTGTCGGAGATTGATTCGACGACTGACAAACGATCGTGTAATGGGTATCGGGGACGGTGCGGGCTACGGTGATAAACGAATCCAAGGCAACAAACTACATTTTCTTGAAGTTCTATTTTGATTAAGTTGAATTTAAGATAGAAATCATGAATAGCAGCTGATGCTCTGTCGGAGATTGATTCGACGAGTGACAAATGATCGTGTAATGGGTATCGGGGACGGTGCGGGCTACGAAGATGAACGAAGCCAAGGCAACAAACTACATTTTCTTGAAGTTCTATTTCGATTAAGTTGAATTCGAGATAGAAATCATGAATAGCAGCTGATGCTCTGTCGGATATTGATTCAATGAGTGACAAACGACCGTGTAATGGGTATTGGGGACGGTGCGGGCTACGAAGATGAACGAAGCCAAGGCAACAAACTAAATTTTCTTGAAGTTCTATTTTGATTAAGTTGAATTCGAGATAGAAATCATGAATGGCAGCTGATGCTCTGTCGGAGATTGATTCGATGAGTGACAAACGACCGTGTAATGGGTATTGGGGACGGTGCGGGCTACGAAGATGAACGAAGCCAAGGCAACAAACTACATTTTCTGGAAGTTCTGTTTTGGTTAAGTTGAATTTAGAATAGAAATCATGAATGGCAGCTGATGCTCTGTCGGAGATTGATTCGATGAGTGACAAACGACCGTGTAATGGGTATCGGGGACGGTGCGGGCTACGAAGATGAACGAAGCCAAGGCAACAAACTACATTTTCTTAAAGTTCTATTTCGATTAAGTTGAATTCGAGATAGAAATCATGAATGGCAGCTGATGCTCTGTCGGAGATTGATTCGACGACTGACAAACGATCGTGTAATGGGTATCGGGGACGGTGCGGGCTACGGTGATAAACGAATCCAAGGCAACAAACTACATTTTCTTGAAGTTCTATTCTGATTAAGTTGAATTTAAGATAGAAATCATGAATAGCAGCTGATGCTCTGTCGGATATTGATTCAATGAGTGACAAACGACCGTGTAATGGGTATTGGGGACGGTGCGGGCTACGAAGATGAACGAAGCCAAGGCAACAAACTAAATTTTCTCGAAGTTCTATTTTGATTAAGTTGTATTCGAGATAGAAATCATGAATGGCGGCTGATGCTCTGTCGGAGATTGATTCGATGAGTGACAAACGACCGTGTAATGGGTATTGGGGACGGTGCGGGCTACGAAGATGAACGAAGCCAAGGCAACAAACTAAATTTTCTCGAAGTTCTATTTTGATTAAGTTGAATTCGAGATAGAAATCATGAATGGCAGCTGATGCTCTGGCGGAGATTGATTCGATGAGTGACAAACGACCGTGTAATGGGTATTGGGGACGGTGCGGGCTACGGTGATAAACGAATCCAAGGCAACAAACTACATTTTCTTGAAGTTCTATTTTGATTAAGTTGAATTCAAGATAGAAATCATGAATAGCAGCTGATGCTCTGGCGGAGATTGATTCGACGAGTGACAAATGATCGTGTAATGGGTATCGGGGACGGTGCGGGCTACGAAGATGAACGAAGCCAAGGCAACAAACTACATTTTCTTGAAGTTCTATTACGATTAAGTTGAATTCGAGATAGAAATCATGAATGGCAGCTGATGCTCTGTCGGAGATTGATTCGATGAGTGACAAACGACCGTGTAATGGGTATTGGGGACGGTGCGGGCTACGAAGATGAACGAAGCAAAGGCAACAAACTACATTTTCTCGAAGTTCTACCTTGTTTAAGTAGAATGCAAGATAGAAATTTTGAATGGCAGCTGATGCTCTGTCGGAGATTGATTCGACGAGTGACAAACGATCGTTTAGTGGGTATCGGGGACGGTGCGGGCTACGAAGATGAACGAAGCCAAGGCAACAAACTACATTTTCTTGAAAATCTATTTCGATTAAGTTGAATTCGAGATAGAAAGCATGAATGGCAGTTGATGCTCTGTCGGAGATTGATTCGACGAGTGACAAATGATCGTGTAATGGGTATCGGGGACGGTGCGGGCTACGAAGATGAACGAAGCCAAGGCAACAAACTACATTTTCTCGAAGTTCTATTTCGATTAAGTTGAATTCGAGATAGAAATCATGAATGGCAGCTGATGCTCTGTCGGAGATTGATTCGACGACTGACAAACGATCGTGTAATGGGTATCGGGGACGGTGCGGGCTACGGTGATAAACGAATCCAAGGCAACAAACTACATTTTCTTGAAGTTCTATTTTGATTAAGTTGAATTTAAGATAGAAATCATGAATAGCAGCTGATGCTCTGTCGGATATTGATTCAATGAGTGACAAACGACCGTGTAATGGGTATTGGGGACGGTGCGGGCTACGAAGATGAACGAAGCCAAGGCAACAAACTAAATTTTCTTGAAGTTCTATTTTGATTAAGTTGAATTCGAGATAGAAATCATGAATGGCAGCTGATGCTCTGTCGGAGATTGATTCGATGAGTGACAAACGACCGTGTAATGGGTATTGGGGACGGTGCGGGCTACGAAGATGAACGAAGCCAAGGCAACAAACTACATTTTCTGGAAGTTCTGTTTTGGTTAAGTTGAATTTAGAATAGAAATCATGAATGACAGCTGATGCTCTGTCGGAGATTGATTCGATGAGTGACAAACGACCGTGTAATGGGTATTGGGGACGGTGCGGGCTACGAAGATGAACGAAGCCAAGGCAACAAACTACATTTTCTGGAAGTTCTGTTTTGGTTAAGTTGAATTTAGAATAGAAATCATGAATGACAGCTGATGCTCTGTCGGAGATTGATTCGATGAGTGACAAACGACCGTGTAATGGGTATTGGGGACGGTGCGGGCTACGAAGATGAACGAAGCCAAGGCAATGTTATATTTGGGGTCTGGTTTGCGAAAGTTCACTCTCTGTGTGTGCAATAGACTAAACAATGACTGTGAGAAACATATTTATTAAACGCTAAGACAAGACAAGAAGCAAAGGTTAGATTAGACTAGACTGAGGTCCTTGGGGGTGTGGCGGTTCCTCTTCTCTCTATCCCTCTCTGTGCTCTCTCCTCTCTCGCTATGCAGGCGAGTGATTGTTACATCCACTGCCAATGCTTTCGCGCACTCACACGCGACATCTCCCCCTTATATTGCCGAGCTCCTGCGAGGCTAGTTGGCACAACTAAAGGACAGGAGGAACGCTGTGCTTAAATGCTTATCATTAAAACTGAGTGCTACGTAAAATGCTGATAATGCTATGTAACAATGCTGGTTTTGTGAATGTGAAGCGATTTAGTCACGACTGAGTTTCCGCTTCAGCCTATCTATCGCACTCTCCATGGCGTGGAACTCGGGGAGTGCGTAACGCTGTGCACTTACGTGCAGTATACACATTCCCAGTTGGACATGTCCAATGCTAGACTAACCGGACGATTGACTATGTCACGCTGTCGTAGCCTATTTAAATTGACGACCATATTGTTGTTGGGAGTGGCCTGCTGAAAGGTGCGGAACAGCTGATTCTGCTCACGATTCTGCTGATACTGCTGAAGAGGGGACATCGAAGTCGCTGGGATGGGGATGGGTGTTGTTAGTGGTGGGTGGGGTCTGGGTAACAACAGTGTAGAGGTGAGTCGGTGTGAAGTTTGCCGTGTCCCTCTCCTCGAGGATGCCGTCGAACCTAGCGAGTTCTCCGCCGTGGCTCGCCGGCTGGCAGTTGTGAATCTGTAAACAGAAGAGGCATTAGAATGCTAAAATGCTGGTTGTGCTCATAGGCAATGCTGCTCACTAATATCTCACTCATTATGCTGGCTATTTCTAAATGCGGAGATTGCTTTTGAACCTCTCTGATCATCTCAGAGTAGATGTCTGTTGTCTCGTTTTCTACTCTTTCGCTGTCTACACTACAGACGCTCTCTCGGGTCAATCATCCCCATGCTTGCTTTGGCTGTTGGCACTCAATGTAATGCTTTGCTCTATTCCTGTGATATACGTCACTAATATCAGGCTTGGCTAGAGGGTATGCTGTAATGTTAGGCTCGTTGATTCCAGTGATTCTGTAAGAACCAGTCTTTCATAATGATGTTAATAGTTAGTTTCGAAGTGTGATTGCAAATTGTAACGGATATGCTGGATGGAACGAATGGCATTAGAATAACATTAGCGAGAAGCGAGAAGACACGCATCCCTACCATGCACAATGAAAATGCTGATTGATTAGTAGCCTTGACACTCGTGTTAATCGCAAATGCAACCGTGGATAGGTATTTGTGCCAATCACATCGCTGCGTGGTTCGTTTATTAGTGCTGTAATGCTGGAGTGTTAGGGATGTAGTATAGTGTTATACTGTAGTGGTGGTATGTGGCGATATGATATGAGATACTCAATAATACACACACACTTCCTGGTATAGAACGTACAGTATTAGTATAGTATTAGTATTAGTATCTCGAACCCGAGTCGCGACGGTGATGGTCACGCGAATAGTGACGCTCACACTGATCGTACCTATCACGGGAATCGCGCCTATCACGCCTGTCACGGGAATCGTGACGATGACGCTCGCTGGAATATCCCCTGTTTTCGTACGCGTCGCGCGAATTGGAATGCTGGAAATGCTCACGGGAATGGTCGTGGTCACGCTCATTGCGCGTGCTGTGGTTGCGCGAGGTGTTGTGCTGCGATTGCGAGCTTTCCTGCTTGCGGTCATAGCGGCCTCGGGGATCGCGCTTATTGTCAGATCTACCGTAGTCGCTGCGCGAATCAAAACGCTTGGCATCCCGCGAATTGTCAGTCAGACTCATTGCGTTTACCGATGCTGAAAGAGAGTCCGTTTCCTTCTGATCATCTATCATGCGGATGCGGATCTCAATTTCCGACGCTGCCTTTTTCAGCTCATCGAAAGTACCAGAAGATTTCCCCCACATGATCATATGATCCTGGATAGGCTTCCTGAGACCTCTCCAGAAGTTGGCCTTCTTGAGAGATTCTTTTCCGCCATCACTCTCTCCCAGATCATCAGCGAGATCGCTGATCCTGTTCGAGAATTGATTCACGCTCTCACTATTGCCCTGGCGCACGGACGTGAGGTTTTTCATGAGACGACCCTTGTACAACTCGGTGTTGAAGTCGATCTTCAACTGCTTGATCACTTCCGTGTAATCACCCTTGGTCGCGCTGTCATAGTTGTCGTAACGCTCGCGCGCCTCATTCTCGAGCAAGAAAGGCATCAAGTTGGTGACTTTCGTCGCATCCCATCCGAGAAAGTTCGCACGCTCATTCAGCCCCTTGGTGAATCGAGTCAGAGACCCTTCGCCGTTGAATTTCGGCCACTTCCCGATCTCGGGAATGAGGAGAGATAGCCCTGCCATCTCCAATTCCTCCTCCTCTTGCGCCAATGCTGCTTGCGCGTCTGCTGCTGCTTGCGCGTCTAGAGCTGCTTGCGCGTCTGCTGCTGCTTGCGCGTCTAGAGCTGCTTGCGCGTCTGCGGCGGCTTGCGCGTCTAGGACTGCTTGTGCGTCTGCGGCGGCTTGCGCGGCTCTAATAGCTTCAAGTGCTTCGCGCTGCTCACGCTGCTGATTTCTCACTTGCTCGCGTTGGATTGCACGCTCGTCGCGTAGGTTGGAAAGCGGCGCTTGCGCAGGCTGCTGCGGCGTGCTAGGGTTTCCCTTGACGGTGTCGTCGCTGGATTCCGAATCACTACCGCTCATTCAACGGTATGCAAGTATCGCGCGGTGAGGCAGGAAGTCGCGGATCAGACTGCTAGCAAAAGATATAGTAAGACAGAGAGATATATAGATATATGTCAGCGCGCTGCTACCGTATCCTACCCCAGAGAATAGACAAGAGATAGGAGGAATAGGGCGCTATATGCTTACAAAGATCAAAGATACTCTCTCGCGGCTCACTTTCTCACACACTGGCTAATACCGTACGCGGCTGAGGTTTCAAACCCGAACCCAATGATCAAATGAGTAAAATTGCGTACCTCGGCTGCTGTTTCGGCTTTCGACAATGGTGTAGGGCGTGCTGCGACGTCTCTTTGATCAGCGCTAGTAACGAAAAATGCTTGAATGAATAAGAGATGTCAACAAATTGAAAGGATAAGGTGCGGCTTCTCGTGTCGAGATATGCAAATAAAGTGGGCTTGGCCCCCTATAAGCAACCATAACACTCGGAGCTGGCGTGGCTGTAAAGTGCCAGGCAGGCGCCAATGATCCCATTTGTCATGTCATGACCCTATTGTAATCCCTGCGCGAGGGTCGAAGTCGGCTCAGATGAATGGCTCTCGCGGATCATTGATGTGCCAGAAAGTGTATTGCTATTTGTCTGTCGATCTCGCGGTGTGACCGGGGATCGAAAGCAAAATTGCTACACATTTGAATGCTGGGTTGCTTGATAAATGGCTAATTACGATTACGACTGCGCGTGCGCGCTAGAATTGCACTGCAGTTACCGTATGCCATGACTCACACTCAGATGCTGATTAAATTGAATAGTCTAAAGTTTTTGTTTGTTTTGGAATTTTTGGTTAACCTTAAGACAGTGGCACAGAGAGGGCTAAGTGTGTTGGATAGATGTGAGAGGAACGATACAAATTAGGGATGGAAAACGCATTACAGTTTACGGTAAGTTGTCACGGAATTCACGGAATCACGGAAATCACGGAAATCACGGAATCACGGAAGTCACGGAATCACGGAAATCACGGAATCACGGATACGTTATTCAGAGGTGTTGATGGAAAATCTGGGAAGCACGAAATAGATTTAGCCCACTCTCTGTGCGGCCACAAAACAGTAATTGTACACTATTTACAGTAAACACGGCACTCATTTTCACACGTCGTTCGTAGAAGAGAAGAGAGACAAGATAGAGAAAAGAAGAGAAATGCTAGAAGAATGTTTCATTGTCAGTTAATCCATTGCACTAGAGAGAACCGGGATCCTCCATGTTATATTTGGGGTCTGGTTTGCGGGAGTTCACTCTCTGTGTGTGCAATAGACTAAACAATGACTGTGAGAAACATATTTATTAAACGCTAAGACAAGACAAGAAGCAAAGGTTAGATTAGACTAGACTGAGGTCCTTGGGGGTGTGGCGGTTCCTCTTCTCTCTATCCCTCTCTGTGCTCTCTCCTCTCTCGCTATGCAGGCGAGTGATTGTTACATCCACTGCCAATGCTTTCGCGCACTCACACGCGACAGCAACAAACTACATTTTCTCGAAGTTCTACCTTGTTTAGGTAGAATTCAAGATAGAAATTATGAATGGCAGCTGATGCTCTGTCGGAGATTGATTCGACGAGTGACAAATGATCGTGTAATGGGTATCGGGGACGGTGCGGGCTACGAAGATGAACGAAGCCAAGGCAACAAACTACATTTTCTTAAAGTTCTATTTCGATTAAGTTGAATTCGAGATAGAAATCATGAATGGCAGCTGATGCTCTGTCGGAGATTGATTCGATGAGTGACAAACGATCGTTTAGTGGGTATCGGGGACGGTGCGGGATACGAAGATGAACGAAGCCAAGGCAACAAACTACACTTTCTGGAAGTTCTATTTTGATTAAGTTGTATTCGAGATAGAAATCATGAATAGCAGCTGATGCTCTGTCGGATATTGATTCAATGAGTGACAAACGACCGTGTAATGGGTATTGGGGACGGTGCGGGCTACGAAGATGAACGAAGCCAAGGCAACAAACTAAATTTTCTCGAAGTTCTATTTCGATTAAGTTGAATTCGAGATAGAAATCATCAATGGCAGCTGATGCTCTGTCGGAGATTGATTCGACGACTGACAAACGATCGTGTAATGGGTATCGGGGACGGTGCGGGCTACGGTGATAAACGAATCCAAGGCAACAAACTACATTTTCTTGAAGTTCTATTCTGATTAAGTTGAATTTAAGATAGAAATCATGAATAGCAGCTGATGCTCTGTCGGATATTGATTCAATGAGTGACAAACGACCGTGTAATGGGTATTGGGGACGGTGCGGGCTACGAAGATGAACGAAGCCAAGGCAACAAACTAAATTTTCTCGAAGTTCTATTTTGATTAAGTTGTATTCGAGATAGAAATCATGAATGGCGGCTGATGCTCTGTCGGAGATTGATTCGATGAGTGACAAACGACCGTGTAATGGGTATTGGGGACGGTGCGGGCTACGAAGATGAACGAAGCCAAGGCAACAAACTAAATTTTCTCGAAGTTCTATTTTGATTAAGTTGAATTCGAGATAGAAATCATGAATGGCAGCTGATGCTCTGGCGGAGATTGATTCGATGAGTGACAAACGACCGTGTAATGGGTATTGGGGACGGTGCGGGCTACGGTGATAAACGAATCCAAGGCAACAAACTACATTTTCTTGAAGTTCTATTTTGATTAAGTTGAATTCAAGATAGAAATCATGAATAGCAGCTGATGCTCTGGCGGAGATTGATTCGACGAGTGACAAATGATCGTGTAATGGGTATCGGGGACGGTGCGGGCTACGAAGATGAACGAAGCCAAGGCAACAAACTACATTTTCTTGAAGTTCTATTACGATTAAGTTGAATTCGAGATAGAAATCATGAATGGCAGCTGATGCTCTGTCGGAGATTGATTCGATGAGTGACAAACGACCGTGTAATGGGTATTGGGGACGGTGCGGGCTACGAAGATGAACGAAGCAAAGGCAACAAACTACATTTTCTCGAAGTTCTACCTTGTTTAAGTAGAATTCAAGATAGAAATTTTGAATGGCAGCTGATGCTCTGTCGGAGATTGATTCGACGAGTGACAAACGATCGTTTAGTGGGTATCGGGGACGGTGCGGGCTACGAAGATGAACGAAGCCAAGGCAACAAACTACATTTTCTTGAAAATCTATTTCGATTAAGTTGAATTCGAGATAGAAAGCATGAATGGCAGCTGATGCTCTGTCGGAGATTGATTCGACGAGTGACAAATGATCGTGTAATGGGTATCGGGGACGGTGCGGGCTACGAAGATGAACGAAGCCAAGGCAACAAACTACATTTTCTTGAAGTTCTATTTCGATTAAGTTGAATTCGAGATAGAAATCATGAATGGCAGCTGATGCTCTGTCGGAGATTGATTCGACGACTGACAAACGATCGTGTAATGGGTATCGGGGACGGTGCGGGCTACGGTGATAAACGAATCCAAGGCAACAAACTACATTTTCTTGAAGTTCTATTTTGATTAAGTTGAATTTAAGATAGAAATCATGAATAGCAGCTGATGCTCTGTCGAAGATTGATTCGACGAGTGACAAATGATCGTGTAATGGGTATCGGGGACGGTGCGGGCTACGAAGATGAACGAAGCCAAGGCAACAAACTACATTTTCTTAAAGTTCTATTTCGATTAAGTTGAATTCGAGATAGAAATCATGAATGGCAGCTGATGCTCTGTCGGAGATTGATTCGATGAGTGACAAACGATCGTTTAGTGGGTATCGGGGACGGTGCGGGATACGAAGACGAACGAAGCCAAGGCAACAAACTACACTTTCTGGAAGTTCTATTTTGATTAAGTTGTATTCGAGATAGAAATCATGAATAGCAGCTGATGCTCTGTCGGATATTGATTCAATGAGTGACAAACGACCGTGTAATGGGTATTGGGGGCGGTGCGGGCTACGAAGATGAACGAAGCCAAGGCAACAAACTAAATTTTCTCGAAGTTCTATTTCGATTAAGTTGAATTCGAGATAGAAATCATGAATGGCAGCTGATGCTCTGTCGGAGATTGATTCGACGACTGACAAACGATCGTGTAATGGGTATCGGGGACGGTGCGGGCTACGGTGATAAACGAATCCAAGGCAACAAACTACATTTTCTTGAAGTTCTATTCTGATTAAGTTGAATTTAAGATAGAAATCATGAATAGCAGCTGATGCTCTGGCGGAGATTGATTCGACGAATGACAAATGATCGTGTAATGGGTATCGGGGACGGTGCGGGCTACGAAGATGAACGAAGCCAAGGCAACAAACTACATTTTCTTGAAGTTCTATTACGATTAAGTTGAATTCGAGATAGAAATCATGAATGGCAGCTGATGCTCTGTCGGAGATTGATTCGATGAGTGACAAACGACCGTGTAATGGGTATTGGGGACGGTGCGGGCTACGAAGATGAACGAAGCCAAGGCAACAAACTAAATTTTCTCGAAGTTCTATTTTGATTAAGTTGTATTCGAGATAGAAATCATGAATGGCGGCTGATGCTCTGTCGGAGATTGATTCGATGAGTGACAAACGACCGTGTAATTAGAGAGGGCGCGCCAGCGCCCTCTCGTTTGTACTGGATGTCCCCGCGCGCTAGAATGCTCAAAAACGACTTTTCCCGGATGAAGCACTTTTCCTCATTTTGAAGTGATTTCCACTGTTACATTGCATTCACATCTCTATTCGATAGAGTTATAGAAAGTTGTATTGAGTTTGATTGAATTTGAAGCGAGATACGGAGAGTCCGCATTCGAGTGCGGATTGAGATTGGTGTCGGTCGCTCGGGCGGGCGGGCGTCGGACAATCGCTTTCGCCCCGCCCCCTCTGTGTGTGAGTGAGAGAGAGAGAGATAGGCGAATAGCGGGTGCGCGTCGGTATCCTCGCAGCGAATCGCGAACGTGTATGAAAATGTAATTTTGTGAAACAAAACTTAAGAAAAGGACAGATATTATCTTTCAAAAGTACTTCCAAGTAAAAGTAGTTGGTTTGTACTGTTGTCTCAGTTGAGCAAAAGGACTGACATGTTTTCAATGGAGACATGTGCAAACAGGCTCTCAGCATTATTCGACGTGTTATGTTACAACAGAAGTTGTGCTTTTAGATAATAACTGCATAACTTCGTAAACGCGTTCATTTCAATATGGCCGCTTTGCACTGGTATGAGAGAGAGAGCCTGTTGGCACATGTCTCCATTGAAAACATGTCAGTCCTTTTGCTCAACTGAGACAACAGTACAAACCAACTACTTTTACTTGGAAGTACTTTTGAAAGATAATGGGTATTGGGGACGGTGCGGGCTACGAAGATGAACGAAGCCACGGCAACAAACTAAATTTTCTCGAAGTTCTATTTTGATTAAGTTGAATTCGAGATAGAAATCATGAATGGCAGCTGATGCTCTGGCGGAGATTGATTCGATGAGTGACAAACGACCGTGTAATGGGTATTGGGGACGGTGCGGGCTACGGTGATAAACGAATCCAAGGCAACAAACTACATTTTCTTGAAGTTCTATTTTGATTAAGTTGAATTCAAGATAGAAATCATGAATAGCAGCTGATGCTCTGGCGGAGATTGATTCGACGAGTGACAAATGATCGTGTAATGGGTATCGGGGACGGTGCGGGCTACGAAGATGAACGAAGCCAAGGCAACAAACTACATTTTCTTGAAGTTCTATTACGATTAAGTTGAATTCGAGATAGAAATCATGAATGGCAGCTGATGCTCTGTCGGAGATTGATTCGATGAGTGACAAACGACCGTGTAATGGGTATTGGGGACGGTGCGGGCTACGAAGATGAACGAAGCAAAGGCAACAAACTACATTTTCTCGAAGTTCTACCTTGTTTAAGTAGAATTCAAGATAGAAATTTTGAATGGCAGCTGATGCTCTGTCGGAGATTGATTCGACGAGTGACAAACGATCGTTTAGTGGGTATCGGGGACGGTGCGGGCTACGAAGATGAACGAAGCCAAGGCAACAAACTACATTTTCTTGAAAATCTATTTCGATTAAGTTGAATTCGAGATAGAAAGCATGAATGGCAGCTGATGCTCTGTCGGAGATTGATTCGACGAGTGACAAATGATCGTGTAATGGGTATCGGGGACGGTGCGGGCTACGAAGATGAACGAAGCCAAGGCAACAAACTACACTTTCTGGAAGTTCTATTTTGATTAAGTTGTACTCGAGATAGAAATTATGAATGGCAGCTGATGCTCTGTCGGAGATTGATTCGATGAGTGACAAACGATCGTGTAATGGGTATCGGGGACGGTGCGGGCTACGAAGATGAACGAAGCCAAGGCAACAAACTACATTTTCTTAAAGTTCTATTTCGATTAAGTTGAATTCGAGATAGAAATCATGAATGGCAGCTGATGCTCTGTCGGAGATTGATTCGATGAGTGACAAACGATCGTTTAGTGGGTATCGGGGACGGTGCGGGATACGAAGATGAACGAAGCCAAGGCAACAAACTACACTTTCTGGAAGTTCTATTTTGATTAAGTTGTATTCGAGATAGAAATCATGAATAGCAGCTGATGCTCTGTCGGATATTGATTCAATGAGTGACAAACGACCGTGTAATGGGTATTGGGGGCGGTGCGGGCTACGAAGATGAACGAAGCCAAGGCAACAAACTAAATTTTCTCGAAGTTCTATTTCGATTAAGTTGAATTCGAGATAGAAATCATGAATGGCAGCTGATGCTCTGTCGGAGATTGATTCGACGACTGACAAACGATCGTGTAATGGGTATCGGGGACGGTGCGGGCTACGGTGATAAACGAATCCAAGGCAACAAACTACATTTTCTTGAAGTTCTATTCTGATTAAGTTGAATTTAAGATAGAAATCATGAATAGCAGCTGATGCTCTGTCGGATATTGATTCAATGAGTGACAAACGACCGTGTAATGGGTATTGGGGACGGTGCGGGCTACGAAGATGAACGAAGCCAAGGCAACAAACTAAATTTTCTCGAAGTTCTATTTTGATTAAGTTGTATTCGAGATAGAAATCATGAATGGCGGCTGATGCTCTGTCGGAGATTGATTCGATGAGTGACAAACGACCGTGTAATGGGTATTGGGGACGGTGCGGGCTACGAAGATGAACGAAGCCAAGGCAACAAACTAAATTTTCTCGAAGTTCTATTTTGATTAAGTTGAATTCGAGATAGAAATCATGAATGGCAGCTGATGCTCTGGCGGAGATTGATTCGATGAGTGACAAACGACCGTGTAATGGGTATTGGGGACGGTGCGGGCTACGGTGATAAACGAATCCAAGGCAACAAACTACATTTTCTTGAAGTTCTATTTTGATTAAGTTGAATTCAAGATAGAAATCATGAATAGCAGCTGATGCTCTGGCGGAGATTGATTCGACGAGTGACAAATGATCGTGTAATGGGTATCGGGGACGGTGCGGGCTACGAAGATGAACGAAGCCAAGGCAACAAACTACATTTTCTTGAAGTTCTATTACGATTAAGTTGAATTCGAGATAGAAATCATGAATGGCAGCTGATGCTCTGTCGGAGATTGATTCGATGAGTGACAAACGACCGTGTAATGGGTATTGGGGACGGTGCGGGCTACGAAGATGAACGAAGCAAAGGCAACAAACTACATTTTCTCGAAGTTCTACCTTGTTTAAGTAGAATTCAAGATAGAAATTTTGAATGGCAGCTGATGCTCTGTCGGAGATTGATTCGACGAGTGACAAACGATCGTTTAGTGGGTATCGGGGACGGTGCGGGCTACGAAGATGAACGAAGCCAAGGCAACAAACTACATTTTCTTGAAAATCTATTTCGATTAAGTTGAATTCGAGATAGAAAGCATGAATGGCAGCTGATGCTCTGTCGGAGATTGATTCGACGAGTGACAAATGATCGTGTAATGGGTATCGGGGACGGTGCGGGCTACGAAGATGAACGAAGCCAAGGCAACAAACTACATTTTCTTGAAGTTCTATTTCGATTAAGTTGAATTCGAGATAGAAATCATGAATGGCAGCTGATGCTCTGTCGGAGATTGATTCGACGACTGACAAACGATCGTGTAATGGGTATCGGGGACGGTGCGGGCTACGGTGATAAACGAATCCAAGGCAACAAACTACATTTTCTTGAAGTTCTATTTTGATTAAGTTGAATTTAAGATAGAAATCATGAATAGCAGCTGATGCTCTGTCGGATATTGATTCAATGAGTGACAAACGACCGTGTAATGGGTATTGGGGACGGTGCGGGCTACGAAGATGAACGAAGCCAAGGCAACAAACTAAATTTTCTTGAAGTTCTATTTTGATTAAGTTGAATTCGAGATAGAAATCATGAATGGCAGCTGATGCTCTGTCGGAGATTGATTCGACGACTGACAAACGATCGTGTATTGGGTATCGGGGACGGTGCGGGCTACGAAGATGAACGAAGCCAAAGCAACAAACTACATTTTCTCGAAGTTCTACCTTGTTTAAGTAGAATTCAAGATAGAAATTATGAATGGCAGCTGATGCTCTGTCGGAGATTGATTCGACGAGTGACAAACGATCGTTTAGTGGGTATCGGGGACGGTGCGGGCTACGAAGATGAACGAAGCCAAGGCAACAAACTACACTTTCTGGAAGTTCTATTTTGATTAAGTTGTACTCGAGATAGAAATTATGAATGGCAGCTGATGCTCTGTCGGAGATTGATTCGACGAGTGACAAATGATCGTGTAATGGGTATCGGGGACGGTGCGGGCTACGAAGATGAACGAAGCCAAGGCAACAAACTACATTTTCTTGAAGTTCTATTACGATTAAGTTGAATTCGAGATAGAAATCATGAATGGCAGCTGATGCTCTGTCGGAGATTGATTCGATGAGTGACAAACGACCGTGTAATGGGTATTGGGGACGGTGCGGGCTACGAAGATGAACGAAGCAAAGGCAACAAACTACATTTTCTCGAAGTTCTACCTTGTTTAAGTAGAATTCAAGATAGAAATTTTGAATGACAGCTGATGCTCTGTCGGAGATTGATTCGACGAGTGACAAACGATCGTTTAGTGGGTATCGGGGACGGTGCGGGCTACGAAGATGAACGAAGCCAAGGCAACAAACTACATTTTCTTGAAAATCTATTTCGATTAAGTTGAATTCGAGATAGAAAGCATGAATGGCAGCTGATGCTCTGTCGGAGATTGATTCGACGAGTGACAAATGATCGTGTAATGGGTATCGGGGACGGTGCGGGCTACGAAGATGAACGAAGCCAAGGCAACAAACTACATTTTCTTGAAGTTCTATTTCGATTAAGTTGAATTCGAGATAGAAATCATGAATGGCAGCTGATGCTCTGTCGGAGATTGATTCGACGACTGACAAACGATCGTGTAATGGGTATCGGGGACGGTGCGGGCTACGGTGATAAACGAATCCAAGGCAACAAACTACATTTTCTTGAAGTTCTATTTTGATTAGGTTGAATTTAAGATAGAAATCATGAATAGCAGCTGATGCTCTGTCGGATATTGATTCAATGAGTGACAAACGACCGTGTAATGGGTATCGGGGACGGTGCGGGCTACGAAGATGAACGAAGCCAAGGCAACAAACTACATTTTCTTGAAGTTCTATTTCGATTAAGTTGAATTCGAGATAGAAATCATGAATGGCAGCTGATGCTCTGTCGGAGATTGATTCGACGACTGACAAACGATCGTGTAATGGGTATCGGGGACGGTGCGGGCTACGGTGATAAACGAATCCAAGGCAACAAACTACATTTTCTTGAAGTTCTATTTTGATTAAGTTGAATTTAAGATAGAAATCATGAATAGCAGCTGATGCTCTGTCGGATATTGATTCAATGAGTGACAAACGACCGTGTAATGGGTATTGGGGACGGTGCGGGCTACGAAGATGAACGAAGCCAAGGCAACAAACTAAATTTTCTTGAAGTTCTATTTTGATTAAGTTGAATTCGAGATAGAAATCATGAATGGCAGCTGATGCTCTGTCGGAGATTGATTCGACGACTGACAAACGATCGTGTATTGGGTATCGGGGACGGTGCGGGCTACGAAGATGAACGAAGCCAAAGCAACAAACTACATTTTCTCGAAGTTCTACCTTGTTTAAGTAGAATTCAAGATAGAAATTATGAATGGCAGCTGATGCTCTGTCGGAGATTGATTCGACGAGTGACAAACGATCGTTTAGTGGGTATCGGGGACGGTGCGGGCTACGAAGATGAACGAAGCCAAGGCAACAAACTACACTTTCTGGAAGTTCTATTTTGATTAAGTTGTACTCGAGATAGAAATTATGAATGGCAGCTGATGCTCTGTCGGAGATTGATTCGACGAGTGACAAATGATCGTGTAATGGGTATCGGGGACGGTGCGGGCTACGAAGATGAACGAAGCCAAGGCAACAAACTACATTTTCTTGAAGTTCTATTACGATTAAGTTGAATTCGAGATAGAAATCATGAATGGCAGCTGATGCTCTGTCGGAGATTGATTCGATGAGTGACAAACGACCGTGTAATGGGTATTGGGGACGGTGCGGGCTACGAAGATGAACGAAGCAAAGGCAACAAACTACATTTTCTCGAAGTTCTACCTTGTTTAAGTAGAATTCAAGATAGAAATTTTGAATGACAGCTGATGCTCTGTCGGAGATTGATTCGACGAGTGACAAACGATCGTTTAGTGGGTATCGGGGACGGTGCGGGCTACGAAGATGAACGAAGCCAAGGCAACAAACTACATTTTCTTGAAAATCTATTTCGATTAAGTTGAATTCGAGATAGAAAGCATGAATGGCAGCTGATGCTCTGTCGGAGATTGATTCGACGAGTGACAAATGATCGTGTAATGGGTATCGGGGACGGTGCGGGCTACGAAGATGAACGAAGCCAAGGCAACAAACTACATTTTCTTGAAGTTCTATTTCGATTAAGTTGAATTCGAGATAGAAATCATGAATGGCAGCTGATGCTCTGTCGGAGATTGATTCGACGACTGACAAACGATCGTGTAATGGGTATCGGGGACGGTGCGGGCTACGGTGATAAACGAATCCAAGGCAACAAACTAAATTTTCTCGAAGTTCTATTTTGATTAAGTTGTATTCGAGATAGAAATCATGAATGGCGGCTGATGCTCTGTCGGAGATTGATTCGATGAGTGACAAACGACCGTGTAATGGGTATTGGGGACGGTGCGGGCTACGAAGATGAACGAAGCCAAGGCAACAAACTAAATTTTCTCGAAGTTCTATTTTGATTAAGTTGAATTCGAGATAGAAATCATGAATGGCAGCTGATGCTCTGGCGGAGATTGATTCGATGAGTGACAAACGACCGTGTAATGGGTATTGGGGACGGTGCGGGCTACGGTGATAAACGAATCCAAGGCAACAAACTACATTTTCTTGAAGTTCTATTTTGATTAAGTTGAATTCAAGATAGAAATCATGAATAGCAGCTGATGCTCTGTCGGATATTGATTCAATGAGTGACAAACGACCGTGTAATGGGTATTGGGGACGGTGCGGGCTACGAAGATGAACGAAGCCAAGGCAACAAACTACATTTTCTTGAAGTTCTATTTCGATTAAGTTGAATTCGAGATAGAAATCATGAATGGCAGCTGATGCTCTGTCGGAGATTGATTCGATGAGTGACAAACGACCGTGTAATGGGTATTGGGGACGGTGCGGGCTACGAAGATGAACGAAGCCAAGGCAACAAACTACATTTTCTCGAAGTTCTACCTTGTTTAAGTAGAATTCAAGATAGAAATTATGAATGGCAGCTGATGCTCTGTCGGAGATTGATTCGACGAGTGACAAACGATCGTTTAGTGGGTATCGGGGACGGTGCGGGATACGAAGATGAACGAAGCCAAGGCAACAAACTACACTTTCTGGAAGTTCTATTTTGATTAAGTTGTATTCGAGATAGAAATTATGAATGGCAGCTGATGCTCTGTCGGAGATTGATTCGACGAGTGACAAATGATCGTGTAATGGGTATCGGGGACGGTGCGGGCTACGAAGATGAACGAAGCCAAGGCAACAAACTACATTTTCTTGAAGTTCTATTTCGATTAAGTTGAATTCGAGATAGAAATCATGAATGGCAGCTGATGCTCTGTCGGAGATTGATTCGACGACTGACAAACGATCGTGTAATGGGTATCGGGGACGGTGCGGGCTACGGTGATAAACGAATCCAAGGCAACAAACTACATTTTCTTGAAGTTCTATTCTGATTAAGTTGAATTTAAGATAGAAATCATGAATAGCAGCTGATGCTCTGTCGGATATTGATTCAATGAGTGACAAACGACCGTGTAATGGGTATTGGGGACGGTGCGGGCTACGAAGATGAACGAAGCCAAGGCAACAAACTAAATTTTCTCGAAGTTCTATTTTGATTAAGTTGTATTCGAGATAGAAATCATGAATGGCGGCTGATGCTCTGTCGGAGATTGATTCGATGAGTGACAAACGACCGTGTAATGGGTATTGGGGACGGTGCGGGCTACGGTGATAAACGAATCCAAGGCAACAAACTACATTTTCTTGAAGTTCTATTTTGATTAAGTTGAATTCAAGATAGAAATCATGAATAGCAGCTGATGCTCTGTCGGATATTGATTCAATGAGTGACAAACGACCGTGTAATGGGTATTGGGGACGGTGCGGGCTACGAAGATGAACGAAGCCAAGGCAACAAACTACATTTTCTTGAAGTTCTATTTCGATTAAGTTGAATTCGAGATAGAAATCATGAATGGCAGCTGATGCTCTGTCGGAGATTGATTCGATGAGTGACAAACGACCGTGTAATGGGTATTGGGGACGGTGCGGGCTACGAAGATGAACGAAGCCAAGGCAACAAACTACATTTTCTCGAAGTTCTATTTTGATTAAGTTGAATTCAAGATAGAAATCATGAATGGCAGCTGATGCTCTGGCGGAGATTGATTCGATGAGTGACAAACGATCGTTTAGTGGGTATCGGGGACGGTGCGGGATACGAAGATGAACGAAGCCAAGGCAACAAACTACACTTTCTGGTAGTTCTATTTTGATTAAGTTGTATTCGAGATAGAAATTATGAATGGCAGCTGATGCTCTGTCGGAGATTGATTCGACGACTGACAAACGATCGTGTAATGGGTATCGGGGACGGTGCGGGCTACGGTGATAAACGAATCCAAGGCAACAAACTACATTTTCTTGAAGTTCTATTCTGATTAAGTTGAATTTAAGATAGAAATCATGAATAGCAGCTGATGCTCTGTCGGATATTGATTCAATGAGTGACAAACGACCGTGTAATGGGTATTGGGGACGGTGCGGGCTACGAAGATGAACGAAGCCAAGGCAACAAACTAAATTTTCTCGAAGTTCTATTTTGATTAAGTTGTATTCGAGATAGAAATCATGAATGGCGGCTGATGCTCTGTCGGAGATTGATTCGATGAGTGACAAACGACCGTGTAATGGGTATTGGGGACGGTGCGGGCTACGAAGATGAACGAAGCCAAGGCAACAAACTAAATTTTCTCGAAGTTCTATTTTGATTAAGTTGAATTCGAGATAGAAATCATGAATGGCAGCTGATGCTCTGGCGGAGATTGATTCGATGAGTGACAAACGACCGTGTAATGGGTATTGGGGACGGTGCGGGCTACGGTGATAAACGAATCCAAGGCAACAAACTACATTTTCTTGAAGTTCTATTTTGATTAAGTTGAATTCAAGATAGAAATCATGAATAGCAGCTGATGCTCTGGCGGAGATTGATTCGACGAGTGACAAATGATCGTGTAATGGGTATCGGGGACGGTGCGGGCTACGAAGATGAACGAAGCCAAGGCAACAAACTACATTTTCTTGAAGTTCTATTACGATTAAGTTGAATTCGAGATAGAAATCATGAATGGCAGCTGATGCTCTGTCGGAGATTGATTCGATGAGTGACAAACGACCGTGTAATGGGTATTGGGGACGGTGCGGGCTACGAAGATGAACGAAGCAAAGGCAACAAACTACATTTTCTCGAAGTTCTACCTTGTTTAAGTAGAATTCAAGATAGAAATTTTGAATGGCAGCTGATGCTCTGTCGGAGATTGATTCGACGAGTGACAAACGATCGTTTAGTGGGTATCGGGGACGGTGCGGGCTACGAAGATGAACGAAGCCAAGGCAACAAACTACATTTTCTTGAAAATCTATTTCGATTAAGTTGAATTCGAGATAGAAAGCATGAATGGCAGCTGATGCTCTGTCGGAGATTGATTCGACGAGTGACAAATGATCGTGTAATGGGTATCGGGGACGGTGCGGGCTACGAAGATGAACGAAGCCAAGGCAACAAACTACATTTTCTTGAAGTTCTATTTCGATTAAGTTGAATTCGAGATAGAAATCATGAATGGCAGCTGATGCTCTGTCGGAGATTGATTCGACGACTGACAAACGATCGTGTAATGGGTATCGGGGACGGTGCGGGCTACGGTGATAAACGAATCCAAGGCAACAAACTACATTTTCTTGAAGTTCTATTTTGATTAAGTTGAATTTAAGATAGAAATCATGAATAGCAGCTGATGCTCTGTCGGATATTGATTCAATGAGTGACAAACGACCGTGTAATGGGTATTGGGGACGGTGCGGGCTACGAAGATGAACGAAGCCAAGGCAACAAACTAAATTTTCTTGAAGTTCTATTTTGATTAAGTTGAATTCGAGATAGAAATCATGAATGGCAGCTGATGCTCTGTCGGAGATTGATTCGATGAGTGACAAACGACCGTGTAATGGGTATTGGGGACGGTGCGGGCTACGAAGATGAACGAAGCCAAGGCAACAAACTACATTTTCTGGAAGTTCTGTTTTGGTTAAGTTGAATTTAGAATAGAAATCATGAATGGCAGCTGATGCTCTGTCGGAGATTGATTCGATGAGTGACAAACGACCGTGTAATGGGTATTGGGGACGGTGCGGGCTACGAAGATGAACGAAGCCAAGGCAACAAACTACATTTTCTCGAAGTTCTACCTTGTTTAGGTAGAATTCAAGATAAAAATTATGAATGGCAGCTGATGCTCTGTCGGAGATTGATTCGACGACTGACAAACGATCGTGTATTGGGTATCGGGGACGGTGCGGGCTACGAAGATGAACGAAGCCAAAGCAACAAACTACATTTTCTCGAAGTTCTACCTTGTTTAAGTAGAATTCAAGATAGAAATTATGAATGGCAGCTGATGCTCTGTCGGAGATTGATTCGACGAGTGACAAACGATCGTTTAGTGGGTATCGGGGACGGTGCGGGCTACGAAGATGAACGAAGCCAAGGCAACAAACTACACTTTCTGGAAGTTCTATTTTGATTAAGTTGTATTCGAGATAGAAATTATGAATGGCAGCTGATGCTCTGTCGGAGATTGATTCGACGAGTGACAAATGATCGTGTAATGGGTATCGGGGACGGTGCGGGCTACGAAGATGAACGAAGCCAAGGCAACAAACTACATTTTCTTGAAGTTCTATTACGATTAAGTTGAATTCGAGATAGAAATCATGAATGGCAGCTGATGCTCTGTCGGAGATTGATTCGATGAGTGACAAACGACCGTGTAATGGGTATTGGGGACGGTGCGGGCTACGAAGATGAACGAAGCAAAGGCAACAAACTACATTTTCTCGAAGTTCTACCTTGTTTAGGTAAAATTCAAGATAGACATTTTGAATGGCAGCTGATGCTCTGTCGGAGATTGATTCGACGAGTGACAAACGATCGTTTAGTGGGTATCGGGGACGGTGCGGGCTACGAAGATGAACGAAGCCAAGGCAACAAACTACATTTTCTTGAAAATCTATTTCGATTAAGTTGAATTCGAGATAGAAAGCATGAATGGCAGCTGATGCTCTGTCGGAGATTGATTCGACGAGTGACAAATGATCGTGTAATGGGTATCGAGGACGGTGCGGGCTACGAAGATGAACGAAGCCAAGGCAACAAACTACATTTTCTTGAAGTTCTATTTCGATTAAGTTGAATTCGAGATAGAAATCATGAATGGCAGCTGATGCTCTGTCGGAGATTGATTCGACGACTGACAAACGATCATGTAATGGGTATCGGGGACGGTGCGGGCTACGGTGATAAACGAATCCAAGGCAACAAACTACATTTTCTTGAAGTTCTATTTTGATTAGGTTGAATTTAAGATAGAAATCATGAATAGCAGCTGATGCTCTGTCGGATATTGATTCAATGAGTGACAAACGACCGTGTAATGGGTATTGGGGACGGTGCGGGCTACGAAGATGAACGAAGCCAAGGCAACAAACTAAATTTTCTCGAAGTTCTATTTTGATTAAGTTGTATTCGAGATAGAAATCATGAATGGCGGCTGATGCTCTGTCGGAGATTGATTCGATGAGTGACAAACGACCGTGTAATGGGTATTGGGGACGGTGCGGGCTACGAAGATGAACGAAGCCAAGGCAACAAACTAAATTTTCTCGAAGTTCTATTTTAATTAAGTTGAATTCGAGATAGAAATCATGAATGGCAGCTGATGCTCTGGCGGAGATTGATTCGATGAGTGACAAACGACCGTGTAATGGGTATTGGGGACGGTGCGGGCTACGGGGATAAACGAATCCAAGGCAACAAACTACATTTTCTTGAAGTTCTATTTTGATTAAGTTGAATTCAAGATAGAAATCATGAATAGCAGCTGATGCTCTGTCGGATATTGATTCAATGAGTGACAAACGACCGTGTAATGGGTATTGGGGACGGTGCGGGCTACGAAGATGAACGAAGCCAAGGCAACAAACTACATTTTCTTGAAGTTCTATTACGATTAAGTTGAATTCGAGATAGAAATCATGAATGGCAGCTGATGCTCTGTCGGAGATTGATTCGATGAGTGACAAACGACCGTGTAATGGGTATTGGGGACGGTGCGGGCTACGAAGATGAACGAAGCAAAGGCAACAAACTACATTTTCTCGAAGTTCTACCTTGTTTAAGTAGAATTCAAGATAGAAATTTTGAATGGCAGCTGATGCTCTGTCGGAGATTGATTCGACGAGTGACAAACGATCGTTTAGTGGGTATCGGGGACGGTGCGGGCTACGAAGATGAACGAAGCCAAGGCAACAAACTACATTTTCTTGAAAATCTATTTCGATTAAGTTGAATTCGAGATAGAAAGCATGAATGGCAGCTGATGCTCTGTCGGAGATTGATTCGATGAGTGACAAACGACCGTGTAATGGGTATTGGGGACGGTGCGGGCTACGGTGATAAACGAATCCAAGGCAACAAACTACATTTTCTTAAAGTTCTATTTTGATTAAGTTGAATTCAAGATAGAAATCATGAATAGCAGCTGATGCTCTGGCGGAGATTGATTCGACGAGTGACAAATGATCGTGTAATGGGTATCGGGGACGGTGCGGGCTACGAAGATGAACGAAGCCAAGGCAACAAACTACATTTTCTTGAAGTTCTATTACGATTAAGTTGAATTCGAGATAGAAATCATGAATGGCAGCTGATGCTCTGTCGGAGATTGATTCGATGAGTGACAAACGACCGTGTAATGGGTATTGGGGACGGTGCGGGCTACGAAGATGAACGAAGCAAAGGCAACAAACTACATTTTCTTGAAGTTCTATTTTGATTAAGTTGAATTCAAGATAGAAATCATGAATAGCAGCTGATGCTCTGGCGGAGATTGATTCGACGAGTGACAAATGATCGTGTAATGGGTATCGGGGACGGTGCGGGCTACGAAGATGAACGAAGCCAAGGCAACAAACTACATTTTCTTGAAGTTCTATTTCGATTAAGTTGAATTCGAGATAGAAATCATGAATGGCAGCTGATGCTCTGTCGGAGATTGATTCGACGACTGACAAACGATCGTGTAATGGGTATCGGGGACGGTGCGGGCTACGGTGATAAACGAATCCAAGGCAACAAACTACATTTTCTTGAAGTTCTATTTTGATTAAGTTGAATTTAAGATAGAAATCATGAATAGCAGCTGATGCTCTGTCGGATATTGATTCAATGAGTGACAAACGACCGTGTAATGGGTATTGGGGACGGTGCGGGCTACGAAGATGAACGAAGCCAAGGCAACAAACTAAATTTTCTTGAAGTTCTATTTTGATTAAGTTGAATTCGAGATAGAAATCATGAATGGCAGCTGATGCTCTGTCGGAGATTGATTCGATGAGTGACAAACGACCGTGTAATGGGTATTGGGGACGGTGCGGGCTACGAAGATGAACGAAGCCAAGGCAACAAACTACATTTTCTGGAAGTTCTGTTTTGGTTAAGTTGAATTTAGAATAGAAATCATGAATGGCAGCTGATGCTCTGTCGGAGATTGATTCGATGAGTGACAAACGACCGTGTAATGGGTATTGGGGACGGTGCGGGCTACGAAGATGAACGAAGCCAAGGCAACAAACTACATTTTCTCGAAGTTCTACCTTGTTTAGGTAGAATTCAAGATAAAAATTATGAATGGCAGCTGATGCTCTGTCGGAGATTGATTCGACGACTGACAAACGATCGTGTATTGGGTATCGGGGACGGTGCGGGCTACGAAGATGAACGAAGCCAAAGCAACAAACTACATTTTCTCGAAGTTCTACCTTGTTTAAGTAGAATTCAAGATAGAAATTATGAATGGCAGCTGATGCTCTGTCGGAGATTAATTCGACGAGTGACAAACGATCGTTTAGTGGGTATCGGGGACGGTGCGGGCTACGAAGATGAACGAAGCCAAGGCAACAAACTACACTTTCTGGAAGTTCTATTTTGATTAAGTTGTATTCGAGATAGAAATTATGAATGGCAGCTGATGCTCTGTCGGAGATTGATTCGACGAGTGACAAATGATCGTGTAATGGGTATCGGGGACGGTGCGGGCTACGAAGATGAACGAAGCCAAGGCAACAAACTACATTTTCTTGAAGTTCTATTACGATTAAGTTGAATTCGAGATAGAAATCATGAATGGCAGCTGATGCTCTGTCGGAGATTGATTCGATGAGTGACAAACGACCGTGTAATGGGTATTGGGGACGGTGCGGGCTACGAAGATGAACGAAGCAAAGGCAACAAACTACATTTTCTCGAAGTTCTACCTTGTTTAGGTAAAATTCAAGATAGACATTTTGAATGGCAGCTGATGCTCTGTCGGAGATTGATTCGACGAGTGACAAACGATCGTTTAGTGGGTATCGGGGACGGTGCGGGCTACGAAGATGAACGAAGCCAAGGCAACAAACTACATTTTCTTGAAAATCTATTTCGATTAAGTTGAATTCGAGATAGAAAGCATGAATGGCAGCTGATGCTCTGTCGGAGATTGATTCGACGAGTGACAAATGATCGTGTAATGGGTATCGAGGACGGTGCGGGCTACGAAGATGAACGAAGCCAAGGCAACAAACTACATTTTCTTGAAGTTCTATTTCGATTAAGTTGAATTCGAGATAGAAATCATGAATGGCAGCTGATGCTCTGTCGGAGATTGATTCGACGACTGACAAACGATCATGTAATGGGTATCGGGGACGGTGCGGGCTACGGTGATAAACGAATCCAAGGCAACAAACTACATTTTCTTGAAGTTCTATTCTGATTAGGTTGAATTTAAGATAGAAATCATGAATAGCAGCTGATGCTCTGTCGGAGATTGATTCGATGAGTGACAAACGACCGTGTAATGGGTATTGGGGACGGTGCGGGCTACGAAGATGAACGAAGCCAAGGCAACAAACTAAATTTTCTCGAAGTTCTATTTTGATTAAGTTGAATTCGAGATAGAAATCATGAATGGCAGCTGATGCTCTGGCGGAGATTGATTCGATGAGTGACAAACGACCGTGTAATGGGTATTGGGGACGGTGCGGGCTACGGTGATAAACGAATCCAAGGCAACAAACTACATTTTCTTGAAGTTCTATTTTGATTAAGTTGAATTCAAGATAGAAATCATGAATAGCAGCTGATGCTCTGTCGGATATTGATTCAATGAGTGACAAACGACCGTGTAATGGGTATTGGGGACGGTGCGGGCTACGAAGATGAACGAAGCCAAGGCAACAAACTACATTTTCTTGAAGTTCTATTACGATTAAGTTGAATTCGAGATAGAAATCATGAATGGCAGCTGATGCTCTGTCGGAGATTGATTCGATGAGTGACAAACGACCGTGTAATGGGTATTGGGGACGGTGCGGGCTACGAAGATGAACGAAGCAAAGGCAACAAACTACATTTTCTCGAAGTTCTACCTTGTTTAAGTAGAATTCAAGATAGAAATTTTGAATGGCAGCTGATGCTCTGTCGGAGATTGATTCGACGAGTGACAAACGATCGTTTAGTGGGTATCGGGGACGGTGCGGGCTACGAAGATGAACGAAGCCAAGGCAACAAACTACATTTTCTTGAAAATCTATTTCGATTAAGTTGAATTCGAGATAGAAAGCATGAATGGCAGCTGATGCTCTGTCGGAGATTGATTCGATGAGTGACAAACGACCGTGTAATGGGTATTGGGGACGGTGCGGGCTACGGTGATAAACGAATCCAAGGCAACAAACTACATTTTCTTGAAGTTCTATTTTGATTAAGTTGAATTCAAGATAGAAATCATGAATAGCAGCTGATGCTCTGGCGGAGATTGATTCGACGAGTGACAAATGATCGTGTAATGGGTATCGGGGACGGTGCGGGCTACGAAGATGAACGAAGCCAAGGCAACAAACTACATTTTCTTGAAGTTCTATTACGATTAAGTTGAATTCGAGATAGAAATCATGAATGGCAGCTGATGCTCTGTCGGAGATTGATTCGATGAGTGACAAACGACCGTGTAATGGGTATTGGGGACGGTGCGGGCTACGAAGATGAACGAAGCAAAGGCAACAAACTACATTTTCTCGAAGTTCTACCTTGTTTAGGTAAAATTCAAGATAGACATTTTGAATGGCAGCTGATGCTCTGTCGGAGATTGATTCGACGAGTGACAAATGATCGTGTAATGGGTATCGGGGACGGTGCGGGCTACGAAGATGAACGAAGCCAAGGCAACAAACTACACTTTCTGGAAGTTCTATTTTGATTAAGTTGTATTCGAGATAGAAATTATGAATGGCAGCTGATGCTCTGTCGGAGATTGATTCGACGAGTGACAAATGATCGTGTAATGGGTATCGGGGACGGTGCGGGCTACGAAGATGAACGAAGCCAAGGCAACAAACTACATTTTCTTGAAGTTCTATTACGATTAAGTTGAATTCGAGATAGAAATCATGAATGGCAGCTGATGCTCTGTCGGAGATTGATTCGATGAGTGACAAACGACCGTGTAATGGGTATTGGGGACGGTGCGGGCTACGAAGATGAACGAAGCAAAGGCAACAAACTACATTTTCTCGAAGTTCTACCTTGTTTAGGTAAAATTCAAGATAGACATTTTGAATGGCAGCTGATGCTCTGTCGGAGATTGATTCGACGAGTGACAAACGATCGTTTAGTGGGTATCGGGGACGGTGCGGGCTACGAAGATGAACGAAGCCAAGGCAACAAACTACATTTTCTTGAAAATCTATTTCGATTAAGTTGAATTCGAGATAGAAAGCATGAATGGCAGCTGATGCTCTGTCGGAGATTGATTCGACGAGTGACAAATGATCGTGTAATGGGTATCGAGGACGGTGCGGGCTACGAAGATGAACGAAGCCAAGGCAACAAACTACATTTTCTTGAAGTTCTATTTCGATTAAGTTGAATTCGAGATAGAAATCATGAATGGCAGCTGATGCTCTGTCGGAGATTGATTCGACGACTGACAAACGATCATGTAATGGGTATCGGGGACGGTGCGGGCTACGGTGATAAACGAATCCAAGGCAACAAACTACATTTTCTTGAAGTTCTATTTTGATTAGGTTGAATTTAAGATAGAAATCATGAATAGCAGCTGATGCTCTGTCGGATATTGATTCAATGAGTGACAAACGACCGTGTAATGGGTATTGGGGACGGTGCGGGCTACGAAGATGAACGAAGCCAAGGCAACAAACTAAATTTTCTCGAAGTTCTATTTTGATTAAGTTGTATTCGAGATAGAAATCATGAATGGCGGCTGATGCTCTGTCGGAGATTGATTCGATGAGTGACAAACGACCGTGTAATGGGTATTGGGGACGGTGCGGGCTACGAAGATGAACGAAGCCAAGGCAACAAACTAAATTTTCTCGAAGTTCTATTTTGATTAAGTTGAATTCGAGATAGAAATCATGAATGGCAGCTGATGCTCTGGCGGAGATTGATTCGATGAGTGACAAACGACCGTGTAATGGGTATTGGGGACGGTGCGGGCTACGGTGATAAACGAATCCAAGGCAACAAACTACATTTTCTTGAAGTTCTATTTTGATTAAGTTGAATTCAAGATAGAAATCATGAATAGCAGCTGATGCTCTGTCGGATATTGATTCAATGAGTGACAAACGACCGTGTAATGGGTATTGGGGACGGTGCGGGCTACGAAGATGAACGAAGCCAAGGCAACAAACTACATTTTCTTGAAGTTCTATTACGATTAAGTTGAATTCGAGATAGAAATCATGAATGGCAGCTGATGCTCTGTCGGAGATTGATTCGATGAGTGACAAACGACCGTGTAATGGGTATTGGGGACGGTGCGGGCTACGAAGATGAACGAAGCAAAGGCAACAAACTACATTTTCTCGAAGTTCTACCTTGTTTAAGTAGAATTCAAGATAGAAATTTTGAATGGCAGCTGATGCTCTGTCGGAGATTGATTCGACGAGTGACAAACGATCGTTTAGTGGGTATCGGGGACGGTGCGGGCTACGAAGATGAACGAAGCCAAGGCAACAAACTACATTTTCTTGAAAATCTATTTCGATTAAGTTGAATTCGAGATAGAAAGCATGAATGGCAGCTGATGCTCTGTCGGAGATTGATTCGATGAGTGACAAACGACCGTGTAATGGGTATTGGGGACGGTGCGGGCTACGGTGATAAACGAATCCAAGGCAACAAACTACATTTTCTTGAAGTTCTATTTTGATTAAGTTGAATTCAAGATAGAAATCATGAATAGCAGCTGATGCTCTGGCGGAGATTGATTCGACGAGTGACAAATGATCGTGTAATGGGTATCGGGGACGGTGCGGGCTACGAAGATGAACGAAGCCAAGGCAACAAACTACATTTTCTTGAAGTTCTATTACGATTAAGTTGAATTCGAGATAGAAATCATGAATGGCAGCTGATGCTCTGTCGGAGATTGATTCGATGAGTGACAAACGACCGTGTAATGGGTATTGGGGACGGTGCGGGCTACGAAGATGAACGAAGCAAAGGCAACAAACTACATTTTCTCGAAGTTCTACCTTGTTTAGGTAAAATTCAAGATAGACATTTTGAATGGCAGCTGATGCTCTGTCGGAGATTGATTCGACGAGTGACAAACGATCGTTTAGTGGGTATCGGGGACGGTGCGGGCTACGAAGATGAACGAAGCCAAGGCAACAAACTACATTTTCTTGAAAATCTATTTCGATTAAGTTGAATTCGAGATAGAAAGCATGAATGGCAGCTGATGCTCTGTCGGAGATTGATTCGACGAGTGACAAATGATCGTGTAATGGGTATCGAGGACGGTGCGGGCTACGAAGATGAACGAAGCCAAGGCAACAAACTACATTTTCTTGAAGTTCTATTTCGATTAAGTTGAATTCGAGATAGAAATCATGAATGGCAGCTGATGCTCTGTCGGAGATTGATTCGACGACTGACAAACGATCATGTAATGGGTATCGGGGACGGTGCGGGCTACGGTGATAAACGAATCCAAGGCAACAAACTACATTTTCTTGAAGTTCTATTTTGATTAGGTTGAATTTAAGATAGAAATCATGAATAGCAGCTGATGCTCTGTCGGATATTGATTCAATGAGTGACAAACGACCGTGTAATGGGTATTGGGGACGGTGCGGGCTACGAAGATGAACGAAGCCAAGGCAACAAACTAAATTTTCTCGAAGTTCTATTTTGATTAAGTTGTATTCGAGATAGAAATCATGAATGGCGGCTGATGCTCTGTCGGAGATTGATTCGATGAGTGACAAACGACCGTGTAATGGGTATTGGGGACGGTGCGGGCTACGAAGATGAACGAAGCCAAGGCAACAAACTAAATTTTCTCGAAGTTCTATTTTGATTAAGTTGAATTCGAGATAGAAATCATGAATGGCAGCTGATGCTCTGGCGGAGATTGATTCGATGAGTGACAAACGACCGTGTAATGGGTATTGGGGACGGTGCGGGCTACGGTGATAAACGAATCCAAGGCAACAAACTACATTTTCTTGAAGTTCTATTTTGATTAAGTTGAATTCAAGATAGAAATCATGAATAGCAGCTGATGCTCTGTCGGATATTGATTCAATGAGTGACAAACGACCGTGTAATGGGTATTGGGGACGGTGCGGGCTACGAAGATGAACGAAGCCAAGGCAACAAACTACATTTTCTTGAAGTTCTATTACGATTAAGTTGAATTCGAGATAGAAATCATGAATGGCAGCTGATGCTCTGTCGGAGATTGATTCGATGAGTGACAAACGACCGTGTAATGGGTATTGGGGACGGTGCGGGCTACGAAGATGAACGAAGCAAAGGCAACAAACTACATTTTCTCGAAGTTCTACCTTGTTTAAGTAGAATTCAAGATAGAAATTTTGAATGGCAGCTGATGCTCTGTCGGAGATTGATTCGACGAGTGACAAACGATCGTTTAGTGGGTATCGGGGACGGTGCGGGCTACGAAGATGAACGAAGCCAAGGCAACAAACTACATTTTCTTGAAAATCTATTTCGATTAAGTTGAATTCGAGATAGAAAGCATGAATGGCAGCTGATGCTCTGTCGGAGATTGATTCGATGAGTGACAAACGACCGTGTAATGGGTATTGGGGACGGTGCGGGCTACGGTGATAAACGAATCCAAGGCAACAAACTACATTTTCTTGAAGTTCTATTTTGATTAAGTTGAATTCAAGATAGAAATCATGAATAGCAGCTGATGCTCTGGCGGAGATTGATTCGACGAGTGACAAATGATCGTGTAATGGGTATCGGGGACGGTGCGGGCTACGAAGATGAACGAAGCCAAGGCAACAAACTACATTTTCTTGAAGTTCTATTACGATTAAGTTGAATTCGAGATAGAAATCATGAATGGCAGCTGATGCTCTGTCGGAGATTGATTCGATGAGTGACAAACGACCGTGTAATGGGTATTGGGGACGGTGCGGGCTACGAAGATGAACGAAGCAAAGGCAACAAACTACATTTTCTCGAAGTTCTACCTTGTTTAGGTAAAATTCAAGATAGACATTTTGAATGGCAGCTGATGCTCTGTCGGAGATTGATTCGACGAGTGACAAACGATCGTTTAGTGGGTATCGGGGACGGTGCGGGCTACGAAGATGAACGAAGCCAAGGCAACAAACTACATTTTCTTGAAAATCTATTTCGATTAAGTTGAATTCGAGATAGAAAGCATGAATGGCAGCTGATGCTCTGTCGGAGATTGATTCGACGAGTGACAAATGATCGTGTAATGGGTATCGAGGACGGTGCGGGCTACGAAGATGAACGAAGCCAAGGCAACAAACTACATTTTCTTGAAGTTCTATTTCGATTAAGTTGAATTCGAGATAGAAATCATGAATGGCAGCTGATGCTCTGTCGGAGATTGATTCGACGACTGACAAACGATCATGTAATGGGTATCGGGGACGGTGCGGGCTACGGTGATAAACGAATCCAAGGCAACAAACTACATTTTCTTGAAGTTCTATTTTGATTAGGTTGAATTTAAGATAGAAATCATGAATAGCAGCTGATGCTCTGTCGGATATTGATTCAATGAGTGACAAACGACCGTGTAATGGGTATTGGGGACGGTGCGGGCTACGAAGATGAACGAAGCCAAGGCAACAAACTAAATTTTCTCGAAGTTCTATTTTGATTAAGTTGTATTCGAGATAGAAATCATGAATGGCGGCTGATGCTCTGTCGGAGATTGATTCGATGAGTGACAAACGACCGTGTAATGGGTATTGGGGACGGTGCGGGCTACGAAGATGAACGAAGCCAAGGCAACAAACTAAATTTTCTCGAAGTTCTATTTTGATTAAGTTGAATTCGAGATAGAAATCATGAATGGCAGCTGATGCTCTGGCGGAGATTGATTCGATGAGTGACAAACGACCGTGTAATGGGTATTGGGGACGGTGCGGGCTACGGTGATAAACGAATCCAAGGCAACAAACTACATTTTCTTGAAGTTCTATTTTGATTAAGTTGAATTCAAGATAGAAATCATGAATAGCAGCTGATGCTCTGTCGGATATTGATTCAATGAGTGACAAACGACCGTGTAATGGGTATTGGGGACGGTGCGGGCTACGAAGATGAACGAAGCCAAGGCAACAAACTACATTTTCTTGAAGTTCTATTACGATTAAGTTGAATTCGAGATAGAAATCATGAATGGCAGCTGATGCTCTGTCGGAGATTGATTCGATGAGTGACAAACGACCGTGTAATGGGTATTGGGGACGGTGCGGGCTACGAAGATGAACGAAGCAAAGGCAACAAACTACATTTTCTCGAAGTTCTACCTTGTTTAAGTAGAATTCAAGATAGAAATTTTGAATGGCAGCTGATGCTCTGTCGGAGATTGATTCGACGAGTGACAAACGATCGTTTAGTGGGTATCGGGGACGGTGCGGGCTACGAAGATGAACGAAGCCAAGGCAACAAACTACATTTTCTTGAAAATCTATTTCGATTAAGTTGAATTCGAGATAGAAAGCATGAATGGCAGCTGATGCTCTGTCGGAGATTGATTCGACGAGTGACAAATGATCGTGTAATGGGTATCGGGGACGGTGCGGGCTACGAAGATGAACGAAGCCAAGGCAACAAACTACATTTTCTTGAAGTTCTATTTCGATTAAGTTGAATTCGAGATAGAAATCATGAATGGCAGCTGATGCTCTGTCGGAGATTGATTCGACGACTGACAAACGATCGTGTAATGGGTATCGGGGACGGTGCGGGCTACGGTGATAAACGAATCCAAGGCAACAAACTACATTTTCTTGAAGTTCTATTTTGATTAAGTTGAATTTAAGATAGAAATCATGAATAGCAGCTGATGCTCTGTCGGATATTGATTCAATGAGTGACAAACGACCGTGTAATGGGTATTGGGGACGGTGCGGGCTACGAAGATGAACGAAGCCAAGGCAACAAACTAAATTTTCTTGAAGTTCTATTTTGATTAAGTTGAATTCGAGATAGAAATCATGAATGGCAGCTGATGCTCTGTCGGAGATTGATTCGATGAGTGACAAACGACCGTGTAATGGGTATTGGGGACGGTGCGGGCTACGAAGATGAACGAAGCCAAGGCAACAAACTACATTTTCTGGAAGTTCTGTTTTGGTTAAGTTGAATTTAGAATAGAAATCATGAATGGCAGCTGATGCTCTGTCGGAGATTGATTCGATGAGTGACAAACGACCGTGTAATGGGTATTGGGGACGGTGCGGGCTACGAAGATGAACGAAGCCAAGGCAACAAACTACATTTTCTCGAAGTTCTACCTTGTTTAGGTAGAATTCAAGATAAAAATTATGAATGGCAGCTGATGCTCTGTCGGAGATTGATTCGACGACTGACAAACGATCGTGTATTGGGTATCGGGGACGGTGCGGGCTACGAAGATGAACGAAGCCAAAGCAACAAACTACATTTTCTCGAAGTTCTACCTTGTTTAAGTAGAATTCAAGATAGAAATTATGAATGGCAGCTGATGCTCTGTCGGAGATTGATTCGACGAGTGACAAACGATCGTTTAGTGGGTATCGGGGACGGTGCGGGCTACGAAGATGAACGAAGCCAAGGCAACAAACTACACTTTCTGGAAGTTCTATTTTGATTAAGTTGTATTCGAGATAGAAATTATGAATGGCAGCTGATGCTCTGTCGGAGATTGATTCGACGAGTGACAAATGATCGTGTAATGGGTATCGGGGACGGTGCGGGCTACGAAGATGAACGAAGCCAAGGCAACAAACTACATTTTCTTGAAGTTCTATTACGATTAAGTTGAATTCGAGATAGAAATCATGAATGGCAGCTGATGCTCTGTCGGAGATTGATTCGATGAGTGACAAACGACCGTGTAATGGGTATTGGGGACGGTGCGGGCTACGAAGATGAACGAAGCCAAAGCAACAAACTACATTTTCTCGAAGTTCTACCTTGTTTAAGTAGAATTCAAGATAGAAATTATGAATGGCAGCTGATGCTCTGTCGGAGATTGATTCGACGAGTGACAAACGATCGTTTAGTGGGTATCGGGGACGGTGCGGGCTACGAAGATGAACGAAGCCAAGGCAACAAACTACATTTTCTTGAAAATCTATTTCGATTAAGTTGAATTCGAGATAGAAAGCATGAATGGCAGCTGATGCTCTGTCGGAGATTGATTCGACGAGTGACAAATGATCGTGTAATGGGTATCGGGGACGGTGCGGGCTACGAAGATGAACGAAGCCAAGGCAACAAACTACATTTTCTTGAAGTTCTATTTCGATTAAGTTGAATTTGAGATAGAAATCATGAATGGCAGCTGATGCTCTGTCGGAGATTGATTCGACGACTGACAAACGATCGTGTAATGGGTATCGGGGACGGTGCGGGCTACGGTGATAAACGAATCCAAGGCAACAAACTACATTTTCTTGAAGTTCTATTTTGATTAGGTTGAATTTAAGATAGAAATCATGAATAGCAGCTGATGCTCTGTCGGATATTGATTCAATGAGTGACAAACGACCGTGTAATGGGTATTGGGGACGGTGCGGGCTACGAAGATGAACGAAGCCAAGGCAACAAACTAAATTTTCTCGAAGTTCTATTTTGATTAAGTTGTATTCGAGATAGAAATCATGAATGGCGGCTGATGCTCTGTCGGAGATTGATTCGATGAGTGACAAACGACCGTGTAATGGGTATTGGGGACGGTGCGGGCTACGAAGATGAACGAAGCCAAGGCAACAAACTAAATTTTCTCGAAGTTCTATTTTGATTAAGTTGAATTCGAGATAGAAATCATGAATGGCAGCTGATGCTCTGGCGGAGATTGATTCGATGAGTGACAAACGACCGTGTAATGGGTATTGGGGACGGTGCGGGCTACGGTGATAAACGAATCCAAGGCAACAAACTACATTTTCTTGAAGTTCTATTTTGATTAAGTTGAATTCAAGATAGAAATCATGAATAGCAGCTGATGCTCTGTCGGATATTGATTCAATGAGTGACAAACGACCGTGTAATGGGTATTGGGGACGGTGCGGGCTACGAAGATGAACGAAGCCAAGGCAACAAACTACATTTTCTTGAAGTTCTATTTCGATTAAGTTGAATTCGAGATAGAAATCATGAATGGCAGCTGATGCTCTGTCGGAGATTGATTCGATGAGTGACAAACGACCGTGTAATGGGTATTGGGGACGGTGCGGGCTACGAAGATGAACGAAGCCAAGGCAACAAACTACATTTTCTCGAAGTTCTACCTTGTTTAAGTAGAATTCAAGATAGAAATTATGAATGGCAGCTGATGCTCTGTCGGAGATTGATTCGACGAGTGACAAACGATCGTTTAGTGGGTATCGGGGACGGTGCGGGATACGAAGATGAACGAAGCCAAGGCAACAAACTACACTTTCTGGAAGTTCTATTTTGATTAAGTTGTATTCGAGATAGAAATTATGAATGGCAGCTGATGCTCTGTCGGAGATTGATTCGACGAGTGACAAATGATCGTGTAATGGGTATCGGGGACGGTGCGGGCTACGAAGATGAACGAAGCCAAGGCAACAAACTACATTTTCTTGAAGTTCTATTTCGATTAAGTTGAATTCGAGATAGAAATCATGAATGGCAGCTGATGCTCTGTCGGAGATTGATTCGACGACTGACAAACGATCGTGTAATGGGTATCGGGGACGGTGCGGGCTACGGTGATAAACGAATCCAAGGCAACAAACTACATTTTCTTGAAGTTCTATTTTGATTAAGTTGAATTCAAGATAGAAATCATGAATAGCAGCTGATGCTCTGTCGGATATTGATTCAATGAGTGACAAACGACCGTGTAATGGGTATTGGGGACGGTGCGGGCTACGAAGATGAACGAAGCCAAGGCAACAAACTACATTTTCTTGAAGTTCTATTTCGATTAAGTTGAATTCGAGATAGAATTCATGAATGGCAGCTGATGCTCTGTCGGAGATTGATTCGATGAGTGACAAACGACCGTGTAATGGGTATTGGGGACGGTGCGGGCTACGAAGATGAACGAAGCCAAGGCAACAAACTACATTTTCTCGAAGTTCTATTTTGATTAAGTTGAATTCAAGATAGAAATCATGAATGGCAGCTGATGCTCTGGCGGAGATTGATTCGATGAGTGACAAACGATCGTTTAGTGGGTATCGGGGACGGTGCGGGATACGAAGATGAACGAAGCCAAGGCAACAAACTACACTTTCTGGTAGTTCTATTTTGATTAAGTTGTATTCGAGATAGAAATTATGAATGGCAGCTGATGCTCTGTCGGAGATTGATTCGACGAGTGACAAATGATCATGTAATGGGTATCGGGGACGGTGCGGGCTACGAAGATGAACGAAGCCAAGGCAACAAACTACATTTTCTTAAAGTTCTATTTCGATTAAGTTGAATTCGAGATAGAAATCATGAATGGCAGCTGATGCTCTGTCGGAGATTGATTCGACGACTGACAAACGATCGTGTAATGGGTATCGGGGACGGTGCGGGCTACGGTGATAAACGAATCCAAGGCAACAAACTACATTTTCTTGAAGTTCTATTCTGATTAAGTTGAATTTAAGATAGAAATCATGAATAGCAGCTGATGCTCTGTCGGATATTGATTCAATGAGTGACAAACGACCGTGTAATGGGTATTGGGGACGGTGCGGGCTACGAAGATGAACGAAGCCAAGGCAACAAACTAAATTTTCTCGAAGTTCTATTTTGATTAAGTTGTATTCGAGATAGAAATCATGAATGGCGGCTGATGCTCTGTCGGAGATTGATTCGATGAGTGACAAACGACCGTGTAATGGGTATTGGGGACGGTGCGGGCTACGAAGATGAACGAAGCCAAGGCAACAAACTAAATTTTCTCGAAGTTCTATTTTGATTAAGTTGAATTCGAGATAGAAATCATGAATGGCAGCTGATGCTCTGGCGGAGATTGATTCGATGAGTGACAAACGACCGTGTAATGGGTATTGGGGACGGTGCGGGCTACGGTGATAAACGAATCCAAGGCAACAAACTACATTTTCTTGAAGTTCTATTTTGATTAAGTTGAATTCAAGATAGAAATCATGAATAGCAGCTGATGCTCTGGCGGAGATTGATTCGACGAGTGACAAATGATCGTGTAATGGGTATCGGGGACGGTGCGGGCTACGAAGATGAACGAAGCCAAGGCAACAAACTACATTTTCTTGAAGTTCTATTACGATTAAGTTGAATTCGAGATAGAAATCATGAATGGCAGCTGATGCTCTGTCGGAGATTGATTCGATGAGTGACAAACGACCGTGTAATGGGTATTGGGGACGGTGCGGGCTACGAAGATGAACGAAGCAAAGGCAACAAACTACATTTTCTCGAAGTTCTACCTTGTTTAAGTAGAATTCAAGATAGAAATTTTGAATGGCAGCTGATGCTCTGTCGGAGATTGATTCGACGAGTGACAAACGATCGTTTAGTGGGTATCGGGGACGGTGCGGGCTACGAAGATGAACGAAGCCAAGGCAACAAACTACATTTTCTTGAAAATCTATTTCGATTAAGTTGAATTCGAGATAGAAAGCATGAATGGCAGCTGATGCTCTGTCGGAGATTGATTCGACGAGTGACAAATGATCGTGTAATGGGTATCGGGGACGGTGCGGGCTACGAAGATGAACGAAGCCAAGGCAACAAACTACATTTTCTTGAAGTTCTATTTTGATTAAGTTGAATTTAAGATAGAAATCATGAATAGCAGCTGATGCTCTGTCGGATATTGATTCAATGAGTGACAAACGACCGTGTAATGGGTATTGGGGACGGTGCGGGCTACGGTGATAAACGAATCCAAGGCAACAAACTACATTTTCTTGAAGTTCTATTTTGATTAAGTTGAATTTAAGATAGAAATCATGAATAGCAGCTGATGCTCTGTCGGATATTGATTCAATGAGTGACAAACGACCGTGTAATGGGTATTGGGGACGGTGCGGGCTACGAAGATGAACGAAGCCAAGGCAACAAACTAAATTTTCTTGAAGTTCTATTTCGATTAAGTTGAATTCGAGATAGAAATCATGAATGGCAGCTGATGCTCTGTCGGAGATTGATTCGACGACTGACAAACGATCGTGTAATGGGTATCGGGGACGGTGCGGGCTACGGTGATAAACGAATCCAAGGCAACAAACTACATTTTCTTGAAGTTCTATTTTGATTAAGTTGAATTTAAGATAGAAATCATGAATAGCAGCTGATGCTCTGTCGGATATTGATTCAATGAGTGACAAACGACCGTGTAATGGGTATTGGGGACGGTGCGGGCTACGAAGATGAACGAAGCCAAGGCAACAAACTAAATTTTCTTGAAGTTCTATTTTGATTAAGTTGAATTCGAGATAGAAATCATGAATGGCAGCTGATGCTCTGTCGGAGATTGATTCGATGAGTGACAAACGACCGTGTAATGGGTATTGGGGACGGTGCGGGCTACGAAGATGAACGAAGCCAAGGCAACAAACTACATTTTCTGGAAGTTCTGTTTTGGTTAAGTTGAATTTAGAATAGAAATCATGAATGGCAGCTGATGCTCTGTCGGAGATTGATTCGATGAGTGACAAACGACCGTGTAATGGGTATTGGGGACGGTGCGGGCTACGAAGATGAACGAAGCCAAGGCAACAAACTACATTTTCTCGAAGTTCTACCTTGTTTAGGTAGAATTCAAGATAAAAATTATGAATGGCAGCTGATGCTCTGTCGGAGATTGATTCGACGACTGACAAACGATCGTGTATTGGGTATCGGGGACGGTGCGGGCTACGAAGATGAACGAAGCCAAAGCAACAAACTACATTTTCTCGAAGTTCTACCTTGTTTAAGTAGAATTCAAGATAGAAATTATGAATGGCAGCTGATGCTCTGTCGGAGATTGATTCGACGAGTGACAAACGATCGTTTAGTGGGTATCGGGGACGGTGCGGGCTACGAAGATGAACGAAGCCAAGGCAACAAACTACACTTTCTGGAAGTTCTATTTTGATTAAGTTGTATTCGAGATAGAAATTATGAATGGCAGCTGATGCTCTGTCGGAGATTGATTCGACGAGTGACAAATGATCGTGTAATGGGTATCGGGGACGGTGCGGGCTACGAAGATGAACGAAGCCAAGGCAACAAACTACATTTTCTTGAAGTTCTATTACGATTAAGTTGAATTCGAGATAGAAATCATGAATGGCAGCTGATGCTCTGTCGGAGATTGATTCGATGAGTGACAAACGACCGTGTAATGGGTATTGGGGACGGTGCGGGCTACGAAGATGAACGAAGCAAAGGCAACAAACTACATTTTCTCGAAGTTCTACCTTGTTTAGGTAAAATTCAAGATAGACATTTTGAATGGCAGCTGATGCTCTGTCGGAGATTGATTCGACGAGTGACAAACGATCGTTTAGTGGGTATCGGGGACGGTGCGGGCTACGAAGATGAACGAAGCCAAGGCAACAAACTACATTTTCTTGAAAATCTATTCCGATTAAGTTGAATTCGAGATAGAAAGCATGAATGGCAGCTGATGCTCTGTCGGAGATTGATTCGACGAGTGACAAATGATCGTGTAATGGGTATCGAGGACGGTGCGGGCTACGAAGATGAACGAAGCCAAGGCAACAAACTACATTTTCTTGAAGTTCTATTTCGATTAAGTTGAATTCGAGATAGAAATCATGAATGGCAGCTGATGCTCTGTCGGAGATTGATTCGACGACTGACAAACGATCATGTAATGGGTATCGGGGACGGTGCGGGCTACGGTGATAAACGAATCCAAGGCAACAAACTACATTTTCTTGAAGTTCTATTTTGATTAGGTTGAATTTAAGATAGAAATCATGAATAGCAGCTGATGCTCTGTCGGATATTGATTCAATGAGTGACAAACGACCGTGTAATGGGTATTGGGGACGGTGCGGGCTACGAAGATGAACGAAGCCAAGGCAACAAACTAAATTTTCTCGAAGTTCTATTTTGATTAAGTTGTATTCGAGATAGAAATCATGAATGGCGGCTGATGCTCTGTCGGAGATTGATTCGATGAGTGACAAACGACCGTGTAATGGGTATTGGGGACGGTGCGGGCTACGAAGATGAACGAAGCCAAGGCAACAAACTAAATTTTCTCGAAGTTCTATTTTGATTAAGTTGAATTCGAGATAGAAATCATGAATGGCAGCTGATGCTCTGGCGGAGATTGATTCGATGAGTGACAAACGACCGTGTAATGGGTATTGGGGACGGTGCGGGGTACGGTGATAAACGAATCCAAGGCAACAAACTACATTTTCTTGAAGTTCTATTTTGATTAAGTTGAATTCAAGATAGAAATCATGAATAGCAGCTGATGCTCTGTCGGATATTGATTCAATGAGTGACAAACGACCGTGTAATGGGTATTGGGGACGGTGCGGGCTACGAAGATGAACGAAGCCAAGGCAACAAACTACATTTTCTTGAAGTTCTATTACGATTAAGTTGAATTCGAGATAGAAATCATGAATGGCAGCTGATGCTCTGTCGGAGATTGATTCGATGAGTGACAAACGACCGTGTAATGGGTATTGGGGACGGTGCGGGCTACGAAGATGAACGAAGCAAAGGCAACAAACTACATTTTCTCGAAGTTCTACCTTGTTTAAGTAGAATTCAAGATAGAAATTTTGAATGGCAGCTGATGCTCTGTCGGAGATTGATTCGACGAGTGACAAACGATCGTTTAGTGGGTATAGGGGACGGTGCGGGCTACGAAGATGAACGAAGCCAAGGCAACAAACTACATTTTCTTGAAAATCTATTTCGATTAAGTTGAATTCGAGATAGAAAGCATGAATGGCAGCTGATGCTCTGTCGGAGATTGATTCGACGAGTGACAAATGATCGTGTAATGGGTATCGGGGACGGTGCGGGCTACGAAGATGAACGAAGCCAAGGCAACAAACTACATTTTCTTGAAGTTCTATTTCGATTAAGTTGAATTCGAGATAGAAATCATGAATGGCAGCTGATGCTCTGTCGGAGATTGATTCGACGACTGACAAACGATCGTGTAATGGGTATCGGGGACGGTGCGGGCTACGGTGATAAACGAATCCAAGGCAACAAACTACATTTTCTTGAAGTTCTATTTTGATTAAGTTGAATTTAAGATAGAAATCATGAATAGCAGCTGATGCTCTGTCGGATATTGATTCAATGAGTGACAAACGACCGTGTAATGGGTATTGGGGACGGTGCGGGCTACGAAGATGAACGAAGCCAAGGCAACAAACTAAATTTTCTTGAAGTTCTATTTTGATTAAGTTGAATTCGAGATAGAAATCATGAATGGCAGCTGATGCTCTGTCGGAGATTGATTCGATGAGTGACAAACGACCGTGTAATGGGTATTGGGGACGGTGCGGGCTACGAAGATGAACGAAGCCAAGGCAACAAACTACATTTTCTGGAAGTTCTGTTTTGGTTAAGTTGAATTTAGAATAGAAATCATGAATGGCAGCTGATGCTCTGTCGGAGATTGATTCGATGAGTGACAAACGACCGTGTAATGGGTATTGGGGACGGTGCGGGCTACGAAGATGAACGAAGCCAAGGCAACAAACTACATTTTCTCGAAGTTCTACCTTGTTTAGGTAGAATTCAAGATAAAAATTATGAATGGCAGCTGATGCTCTGTCGGAGATTGATTCGACGACTGACAAACGATCGTGTATTGGGTATCGGGGACGGTGCGGGCTACGAAGATGAACGAAGCCAAAGCAACAAACTACATTTTCTCGAAGTTCTACCTTGTTTAAGTAGAATTCAAGATAGAAATTATGAATGGCAGCTGATGCTCTGTCGGAGATTGATTCGACGAGTGACAAACGATCGTTTAGTGGGTATCGGGGACGGTGCGGGCTACGAAGATGAACGAAGCCAAGGCAACAAACTACACTTTCTGGAAGTTCTATTTTGATTAAGTTGTATTCGAGATAGAAATTATGAATGGCAGCTGATGCTCTGTCGGAGATTGATTCGACGAGTGACAAATGATCGTGTAATGGGTATCGGGGACGGTGCGGGCTACGAAGATGAACGAAGCCAAGGCAACAAACTACATTTTCTCGAAGTTCTACCTTGTTTAGGTAAAATTCAAGATAGAAATTTTGAATGGCAGCTGATGCTCTGTCGGAGATTGATTCGACGAGTGACAAACGATCGTTTAGTGGGTATCGGGGACGGTGCGGGCTACGAAGATGAACGAAGCCAAGGCAACAAACTACACTTTCTGGAAGTTCTATTTTGATTAAGTTGTATTCGAGATAGAAATTATGAATGGCAGCTGATGCTCTGTCGGAGATTGATTCGACGAGTGACAAATGATCGTGTAATGGGTATCGGGGACGGTGCGGGCTACGAAGATGAACGAAGCCAAGGCAACAAACTACATTTTCTTGAAGTTCTATTACGATTAAGTTGAATTCGAGATAGAAATCATGAATGGCAGCTGATGCTCTGTCGGAGATTGATTCGATGAGTGACAAACGACCGTGTAATGGGTATTGGGGACGGTGCGGGCTACGAAGATGAACGAAGCAAAGGCAACAAACTACATTTTCTCGAAGTTCTACCTTGTTTAGGTAAAATTCAAGATAGAAATTTTGAATGGCAGCTGATGCTCTGTCGGAGATTGATTCGACGAGTGACAAACGATCGTTTAGTGGGTATCGGGGACGGTGCGGGCTACGAAGATGAACGAAGCCAAGGCAACAAACTACATTTTCTTGAAAATCTATTTCGATTAAGTTGAATTCGAGATAGAAAGCATGAATGGCAGCTGATGCTCTGTCGGAGATTGATTCGACGAGTGACAAATGATCGTGTAATGGGTATCGGGGACGGTGCGGGCTACGAAGATGAACGAAGCCAAGGCAACAAACTACATTTTCTTGAAGTTCTATTTCGATTAAGTTGAATTCGAGATAGAAATCATGAATGGCAGCTGATGCTCTGTCGGAGATTGATTCGACGACTGACAAACGATCATGTAATGGGTATCGGGGACGGTGCGGGCTACGGTGATAAACGAATCCAAGGCAACAAACTACATTTTCTTGAAGTTCTATTTTGATTAGGTTGAATTTAAGATAGAAATCATGAATAGCAGCTGATGCTCTGTCGGATATTGATTCAATGAGTGACAAACGACCGTGTAATGGGTATTGGGGACGGTGCGGGCTACGAAGATGAACGAAGCCAAGGCAACAAACTAAATTTTCTCGAAGTTCTATTTTGATTAAGTTGTATTCGAGATAGAAATCATGAATGGCGGCTGATGCTCTGTCGGAGATTGATTCGATGAGTGACAAACGATCGTTTAGTGGGTATCGGGGACGGTGCGGGATACGAAGATGAACGAAGCCAAGGCAACAAACTACACTTTCTGGAAGTTCTATTTTGATTAAGTTGTATTCGAGATAGAAATTATGAATGGCAGCTGATGCTCTGTCGGAGATTGATTCGACGAGTGACAAATGATCGTGTAATGGGTATCGGGGACGGTGCGGGCTACGAAGATGAACGAAGCGAAGGCAACAAACTACATTTTCTTGAAGTTCTATTTCGATTAAGTTGAATTCGAGATAGAAATCATGAATGGCAGCTGATGCTCTGTCGGAGATTGATTCGACGACTGACAAACGATCGTGTAATGGGTATCGGGGACGGTGCGGGCTACGGTGATAAACGAATCCAAGGCAACAAACTACATTTTCTTGAAGTTCTATTCTGATTAAGTTGAATTTAAGATAGAAATCATGAATAGCAGCTGATGCTCTGTCGGATATTGATTCAATGAGTGACAAACGACCGTGTAATGGGTATTGGGGACGGTGCGGGCTACGAAGATGAACGAAGCCAAGGCAACAAACTAAATTTTCTCGAAGTTCTATTTTGATTAAGTTGTATTCGAGATAGAAATCATGAATGGCGGCTGATGCTCTGTCGGAGACTGATTCGATGAGTGACAAACGACCGTGTAATGGGTATTGGGGACGGTGCGGGCTACGAAGATGAACGAAGCCAAGGCAACAAACTAAATTTTCTCGAAGTTCTATTTTGATTAAGTTGAGTTTAAGATAGAAATTATGAATGGCAGCTGATGCTCTGTCGGTGATTGATTCGACGAGTGACAAATGATCGTGTAATGGGTATCGGGGACGGTGCGGGCTACGAAGATGAACGAAGCGAAGGCAACAAACTACATTTTCTTGAAGTTCTATTTCGATTAAGTTGAATTCGAGATAGAAATCATGAATGGCAGCTGATGCTCTGTCGGAGATTGATTCGACGACTGACAAACGATCATGTAATGGGTATCGGGGACGGTGCGGGCTACGGTGATAAACGAATCCAAGGCAACAAACTACATTTTCTTGAAGTTCTATTTTGATTAGGTTGAATTTAAGATAGAAATCATGAATAGCAGCTGATGCTCTGTCGGATATTGATTCAATGAGTGACAAACGACCGTGTAATGGGTATTGGGGACGGTGCGGGCTACGAAGATGAACGAAGCCAAGGCAACAAACTAAATTTTCTCGAAGTTCTATTTTGATTAAGTTGTATTCGAGATAGAAATCATGAATGGCGGCTGATGCTCTGTCGGAGATTGATTCGATGAGTGACAAACGATCGTTTAGTGGGTATCGGGGACGGTGCGGGATACGAAGATGAACGAAGCCAAGGCAACAAACTACACTTTCTGGAAGTTCTATTTTGATTAAGTTGTATTCGAGATAGAAATTATGAATGGCAGCTGATGCTCTGTCGGAGATTGATTCGACGAGTGACAAATGATCGTGTAATGGGTATCGGGGACGGTGCGGGCTACGAAGATGAACGAAGCGAAGGCAACAAACTACATTTTCTTGAAGTTCTATTTCGATTAAGTTGAATTCGAGATAGAAATCATGAATGGCAGCTGATGCTCTGTCGGAGATTGATTCGACGACTGACAAACGATCGTGTAATGGGTATCGGGGACGGTGCGGGCTACGGTGATAAACGAATCCAAGGCAACAAACTACATTTTCTTGAAGTTCTATTCTGATTAAGTTGAATTTAAGATAGAAATCATGAATAGCAGCTGATGCTCTGTCGGATATTGATTCAATGAGTGACAAACGACCGTGTAATGGGTATTGGGGACGGTGCGGGCTACGAAGATGAACGAAGCCAAGGCAACAAACTAAATTTTCTCGAAGTTCTATTTTGATTAAGTTGTATTCGAGATAGAAATCATGAATGGCGGCTGATGCTCTGTCGGAGACTGATTCGATGAGTGACAAACGACCGTGTAATGGGTATTGGGGACGGTGCGGGCTACGAAGATGAACGAAGCCAAGGCAACAAACTAAATTTTCTCGAAGTTCTATTTTGATTAAGTTGAATTTGAGATAGAAATTATGAATGGCAGCTGATGCTCTGTCGGAGATTGATTCGACGAGTGACAAATGATCGTGTAATGGGTATCGGGGACGGTGCGGGCTACGAAGATGAACGAAGCGAAGGCAACAAACTACATTTTCTTGAAGTTCTATTTCGATTAAGTTGAATTCGAGATAGAAATCATGAATGGCAGCTGATGCTCTGTCGGAGATTGATTCGACGACTGACAAACGATCGTGTAATGGGTATCGGGGACGGTGCGGGCTACGGTGATAAACGAATCCAAGGCAACAAACTACATTTTCTTGAAGTTCTATTCTGATTAAGTTGAATTTAAGATAGAAATCATGAATAGCAGCTGATGCTCTGTCGGATATTGATTCAATGAGTGACAAACGACCGTGTAATGGGTATTGGGGACGGTGCGGGCTACGAAGATGAACGAAGCCAAGGCAACAAACTAAATTTTCTCGAAGTTCTATTTTGATTAAGTTGAATTCGAGATAGAAATCATGAATGGCAGCTGATGCTCTGGCGGAGATTGATTCGATGAGTGACAAACGACCGTGTAATGGGTATTGGGGACGGTGCGGGCTACGGTGATAAACGAATCCAAGGCAACAAACTACATTTTCTTGAAGTTCTATTTTGATTAAGTTGAATTCAAGATAGAAATCATGAATAGCAGCTGATGCTCTGGCGGAGATTGATTCGACGAGTGACAAATGATCGTGTAAAGCGGAAGACAAACTCAAATCTAGGCCTATATTTTGCCTCAGAAACACCTCAGATTTGTATCTGAGGGTCGGAAAGTGGGTCAGATTTTGCTTCAGATTTTGCCTCAGATTGTCTCCCCAGCCTCAGAAAAAGGGTCAGATTGTTGCTTGCCGCCAAAAGATGGCCAATTTGAGATTGGTCTCGCAGCGAATCTGAGGGTATGGCTGCTTTCTGTGCCGTTCATCCTTGGCGCGCTTTTCTGAACCTGGGACGGTGTGCTGACTGGCAAAATGCCCGTTACCATGTCCCCAATTTCGCAGTGGGACAAATCGAAATTTGGCCTCTTTCGGCGAGAAGCAACAATCTGACCCTATTTCTGAGGCTGGTGAAACAATCTGAGGCAAAATCTGAGGCAAATATGACCCAAAATCTGAACCTGTTTCTGACACTCAGATACAAATCTGAGGCTGTTTCTGACCCTAGGATTTGAGTCTGTCCGCTACTTAATGGGTATCGGGGACGGTGCGGGCTACGAACTGTATGCTTCCTATCTTATCATTGTGATTGTGATTGCCATATTCAGCTATAACGATTCCGGATAAACAGTTGACTTGACTTGACTTGACTTGCCGAGAGCTGACTCTCCGTCTTTCTCTGATCTACCTCACCGCTCGCAACTTAATGCGAGCATAGAACTATATCTCTCCTACTTCTTTTTCACTTATATTATGTTTCACAGATGTATACCGCCCCATCTCTTTCTCCTCTACACTGTTCTGTCTACTTTCTATCCTATCTCTTTCCTCCCTCGCCTCTCTCTCTCTCTCTCTCTTTCCTCGACACAGTTCTACTCTCCCCTATCTCTCCTCTCTCTCTCTTATGCCTCTCCCACTGTCTCGCTATCTCTTTCTCGTTCTCTCTCAGTATTATATTCTCTAGAAACAGTATTATATTCTCTGTTGTCTACTGTCAACTTTGTAGAGACAATACTAATACTTTGCACTTGTTTGTCTACAACATCTTTTTCTTCTACTGTGACAACAACTTTGTAGAGACATTACTATGTTTTTTTTCTGTCTACTTTCACCTTTCGTCACCTCTTCCAATATCACTCTCACATCTGCAGTAATCACTATCACTGCGACTTTCAAAAGACATTTATATGTCTACTCTCCCTTCTCTCTTCTCTTTTCTCTTCTCTCTCTCTCTCTCTCTCTCTCTCTCCTATTCTCTCTTTTGTATACTTTCACGTCCCCGCTGCGGTGACAACAACTTTCGACAGTACTATGGTACCTTCTGTCTACTCTTCTATTCTCACATCTGCAGTTGTCACTGCGACTTTCGAGAGACAGATATGTAAAAACTTTTTTAAACAGAAAGTACTACTCTTATCTCTACTGTCTTCTCTCCTCTCCCTACTGTCTACTCTCTCACGTTCTAAAATATAATTTGACCGCCTGTGCTTGCCAAATGACATGTAACAGAAGAAATAATGTGTGCCGTTGAAAATCACATTGAAAAAATTGCAGGAATATACCACATCAGTGCAGACACTTTAGTGCAGTTACAATATAAAATAATGAGTAAACTATCTAAACGTGTCGAAGAAAGTATGATTAGATCTCATAACTCATCAGTCGATTTAACGCTGAAATTGAAAAAATTAAAAACACTGCACAAACACTTCATCATTACTTGCATTGACAAAGCTTCTGGAAACTATGCGATAACTTGTAAGAAATTATACATAGAAATTCTTAACAAAGAACTAGGATATAATTACATCACCAATTCTGTCAACAACTCTAATCCCACTTATATCATTTATAATTATAACAACGGAAAGTATGATCAAATTATACATCGCCATTTGATAACGTCAAATTCATTCAAAATTGAAGTTAATGAAAAGAATAGTACGTTGCCTAAAATATATGCAATCCCAAAAATGCACAAAAACCCAATAAAATTCCGTTTTATAACTGGTGCATACAGTAGCAGTTTAAAACCCTTGTCTCTGGAGCTCCTAAAAATTCTAACCTTTTTGAAAAACCACTTTAAAAATTGTTGCAAGTTGATAAAACAGCGAACTAACATTAATTCCATGTGGTCAGTGAATAACAGTTCACATGTTTTGAACAACCTTAGTACTATAAAAGACTCGGCAAACTGTAAGCTATACTCACTCAGCCGATTTCAGTAGTCTCTTTACAAACCTTCCACACGACATTGTTATAAAAAATCTTTTCGGAGTTATCGATCTTTGCTTCAAAAACAGCAACAAAAATTACATAGTAGTCGGATATAAACGAGTATATTACAGTAATATCGACTCTATGAAACTCAATTCATATGATGTTACCGACATCAAATTCATGCTAAAATACATTCTTGAAAACAGTAATACATTCTTGAAAACAGTTTTGCTCTTTACGGAGGAATGATATTCAAACAAGTGTCGGGGATACCACAGGGAAACAACTGTTCTCCCCTCTTAGCAGATCTCACTCTCTCTTTTATGGAATATTCTCACATAATGAGAAACCAAGAATATTTCCGACATTCTAAAGCAATAGTATGCAGATACATGGATGACATACTAGTAATTGACCAAAATAACTCATCGATTGTTGAACGAATCACTAACAACATTTACCACGACTCACTAACTTTAGAACAAACAAATTCTACAAGTATTGAAACCGTATTTCTGGATCTCACAATCAAAATTAAACAAAACCAGGTTGAAACAGAACTGTACAATAAAACAGACGATTACTCTTTTAAAGTAATGCGATACCACAAACCAAAGTAACATTAAATCACAACCAAAGTAACATTAAATCAAATATTGCAATGAACTGTCTACACTGTCAGCGAGGCGACACGCTTTCTCGCTGATGCACTCTCTCTCACTTCGTTCACTCGAGTGCTAATCTCTCTCTCTTCCAGTGCCGCCAGCACGAGGGGTGGAGCCGACTGGCCGGACTCACCGCCGACCTACCGCTGATCTACCGCGGACGCTGATTGGCCGACGGAAGATTCGAGAGCGCGCCCGCCGACTACATAAGCGGACGGCGCGACAGTTCGCAAAACATTTTTTTGACATAGTGTTAACATAGGTAGATCGATCTACTTCACTCACTTCTCGCGCGCTTTTAGTCCATGCGACCCGAAACCCACAAACACATTCAGTCGAACACCGAGCACCCTCTTGTGCGGTCTCCTCCCCCTCCCCCCATTTTTTTTGTTTGAAGACGATAGAATAATCAATGCCCCTCTATTATCAAGTATAATTTCAATGTCCCTGTCCTACCGGCTCATCACTGATGATGGTCCCGGCCGGTAGGATCACACATTCGGTCTGGTGAAAGAGACCGAAACCGGATGTGTGCCATGCTAATTACATGTACTATTTCCTGTATAATTGTGTCTAATGTAAGGTGAACTCGATTCTCACCTCACCTCACTTATCTGGTTGCCATTGCCGGATATCGATTTTCTATCACCATAAGGGAGGTTCTAAGATGCTTTTTGTGTAAAACTTTACCCACCCCCACCTTTTCTGTCTATCTCTCTTCAGCGTCCCATGCTCTTTTGGGCAAAGTTTTGGGCGTGGGTAAAGTATGACCAAAGTTTGGGCTGAGTTTCAAAACGTGACCCCCAGTCCAACAGCGAGAAAATTAAATGGAAACTTTACCCTTCTTGAAAAAAATGGAAACTTCACATTTCTTTGACTCATAACTTGGGTCAAATTTTATCTTAGAACCTCCCTGAACAATTAAAACACAACCACTTGAAAATTCCTCTCATTTCTCTGCCAGCGCGCGGTCGCGTGCCTTCCCTTGTTATTCCCCTGAACAATGCTGTGCGGCGGACGTCTCTTCGCGATCGGTCGTTGAAGCCCGGATCTTCCGTCGCCGAGATCGAAACTTTCTCAGAAGCCGCAAGCAGGGGATGACAAGCATAACCAACTACACGTACGCATCCAAGGAACCACCGAAACCCCTGTTGTTGGAACTCGCAGTAGGCATTGAATCACTGTATTTTACCGTATCCAACCGTAATTTACGTATTCGATATTGTGTGCTACATACTTGATTCGAGATAAATATTATGATTCTGATTACTTGAAAATTGAACCTAGTTTCGAGAGAGATCGGAAATTTGAACGAATTAAGATTCCGTAAAATTAATCATAGAAGCACATACACACACGGAGAGGGAGAGAAACGGAGATAGAGGAGGGACTGGACGATGCTCAGAAAGCCCACTATATAACGCTCATTCATGCCATTGCCGGATATCGACTTTTCCAGAAGGCGCAAAATTGTCAATGAAAAACTACTTATCGCATTGCCCCGCTTCATGTGTACTACGCTATAGCATCTGACATTCATTCAACCAATTTAATAGGAAAAAAGTTTTCAAGAAATCTTGAATGGCAGCTGATTCGATGACAAACGACCGTGTATTGGGTACTGGGGACGGTATGGGCACAAACAGTATGTATTCGCAAACAAACACACACATTTAGTTTCTTTAGTTGTTGTATGGTTCTTGAGGTCTCCTTAAGTGATTCTTGATTTCTTCGGCGAGTCGCGTATCCCGATGAAGAGATAAGACGTCTCCGCGATACATAAATTATCACATTTAAGGATTATAAGATGAACGAGAGAAAGAAAGATACAGTAGAATAGAGACCTGAGTGATTGCCATGGATGGATAGCTGTGGTGGTGATCATCCTGACCAGGCCTTTTTGTAAGAGAGAAGACGGAGCAGAGCAGACGTCGACTGAACGCTGAAGTACGGTAATTAGAATTACTGTAAATACAGTACTTACAGCACCTAAATGTGGTCGATGCAGGATGCAGGATGTTAAGTATGTGGTCGAGAGGGAGCAGTTGAGCACGTGGTATAGAGAGAGCTGGAGTGTGCGGCGAAAGGGGAAGAGGAAAGAGCGCTATAATTGACTATGTGGTCACGATTCAACCGATATTCCATCAATATCAAATGATCCAAGGAAAGAAATGAACTCGAGTGCGTGCGTGCGTTATCAAACGAATAAGAGGAGAGAGCGAGTTATGACGCGTCTCTCCAGCTAGAACCGCCTCCCAATCGCTCTCACTACCCCGCTATCTATCTGTCATTGGAGGGCCGGGTATACGGTATCCTACTCCCTCCCCACCTGTCGCAGCGGCACGGCAGGGCACAGCGACCAGCTCCAGCACGGGCCCTGCCCCATCCGGCAGCAGCGTCAACGCCTGAAAGGGTAACAGCATAACTCACTACGCCGGCGGATCCGGGCAAGGTCTTGGCGGCCACGTCGGGCTGGTGGTCCGATCGGTGGTCGTTATTGCTGTCCTCCTCTCCGTACTGGAACGCGTCGCCAGAGATGGCACGCTCTCCTGTGGTCGAGCAATCCTCACGGCAGGTCGACGCCGAGGAGCTTCCGAAGGCGATGTCGGTTGCCCGCCGGCCCGCAGCCCCTGCTTTTATTCACCCTTTCAGACAAGTTAATCGGCGAGTTTTCATTAGCCTTCAAGTTAGACCGCTCGAATGACTAATTCCGCTATGATGGAAAAGTTGGAGAGAGAGAGAGAGGGAGGGAATAGGAGAAAAGGAGTGTAGGAGGCTTCTCTCTCTCTCTCTCTCCATGAAAGTGTGTGTGTACATCGATCGATTATCGATTGAATATCTATTGCACATCCAGTTGTAAGCAGTTGTCAGCATGCGCGAGTGTACTGCACTCAGTGAAGGGTACTGCATGAAAAGTACTCCTAATTCCGGTATTCCGTACTGCAGCTTGGTCCGTATTAGGTATACGGTACTTTGAACGCCGTCATAAAATTAACACCAAATGTTTGGGGTGGAAAATGTGGAGAGAGAGGGGGAGAAAGGAGAAGGAGGAGAGGAGTGCAGGAGTCTTCTCTCTCTCTCTCTGTGTACATCGATCGATTATCGATTGAACATGGTATGCGAACATGGTATCATGGTCTAATGGTTAGCGAGCGCAGCCGGTGATCTGTTTATCGTAGGTTCGATTCCGTTCGCTGCCGCAAGTTTTGCTAAATTGTTTGAGCCATCCGCGACGCGGAACTGATGCGCAGCGTGCGTCTGAGTTCACCGGTCAGTGAACAAATGAGTGACACTACGGCCGGGCGGGGACAGCAAATCAGTGACTGGGGTTCGATCTCCGCTGCTCCCAATATGTTTTACAGGTCTTGATTATGAGTTAAGAGGAATAGTGATTTGGTTTCGATCACACGCAAGTGTGTCCCTCGTAATGTAGTGGCTACGATGCGGACACAGCTAATGAGTGACCGGGGTTCGATAAAATCTGTTTACCAAGCGAGAAAAAAGGAAAACGCAAGAAAATGACAGTAGGCGAGGCATGCTAATCATACGCAAACAACGCGTCATCTGGAAGTGAAAAATGACCGCATGATCATTCTCTCTTTCTTCTCCAGTCCGACCAGTCGACTCGTCATCTCAACAAGTTCTTTTAGAGGTACACTTCTTTTCCATTTCGTACCTAACTTATCACGTAGATGTATCGACCGATAGTCGATTACAACAAACCGGGTACGTCCCTGGAAAATTATGATTTGAACATTCTGTGCCACTCCATTGCTTCGAATGCTCCGAGATCCGCGACGTGCGAGTTCTTAGCGTAGACTATTGGCAACAGTACCATCAGATTGATCTATGCCATCCCACCGACTTCCGTAGTCGTTTCAATTTGAACGACATGAGCATGTGGTCCTCCAAAATCTCTCCCTCTTCGACGTCCAGACATTTGGGATCGATGGGCACCGCTAAAACACAAACGAGCTATCAACCATGCAAACGAACGTCCTATCAAAGCAAACGTACTATCAATCACACCACACCGCTCTTGCACGCAATTTCGAATGACCTGGAGATGGTGGCGGTCCGGAGAGTTGCCGAGAAGCGTATTTCCTTTATTTGAAAGTCGTGAAACGCAAAAGTTGTAAAGAGAGCGTCGGAAATCGCAAATTTTCCGCAAAAACTCCACTACGAGAGACGAAAGTGCGCGTGCGCGTGACGCCGACTGCAATGGCGAGGACGCGCCGCGTACGGACGACGGTAGCGTACCGTAGCGCGTGCGAGCAGCGCAACGACCGCTACGTTTTGGTTCGGCCAATCTTGGTCGTCCAATCTTGCGACACCAGTCCACACTTTCTATTCCACAGCACTTCTTTAGATTACACACCTTTAGAATAGAAATAGTATTGTATAAGTAGCCATCACATCCAATATGCCTATTCAGATGAACAACATCGGCAACGACAAAGCCAACTATCGCTGGGCTTACCTACCCGCCGGCGCTCCCTTCCCTGAGCACGCGGTGAGTCTTCTGCTTATTAATGCAACCATTACCGTAGCTGTTCTAGGTGGAGCTCCCCTTCGCAATCAACAGATACCTGGCGGTCTGTTGCACGCATGGAAAGCCCGTGTACGGAGAGGCTATGTGCAATGACGGCCGCGTCAGCTATATCTTCAAGGAAGTCAAGGTACTACCCCACTGTGAATTCGTAAGGAGTATGAAACGCATTTCATCTAAACAATATAGGGCAAGCCGATTGGAATGTCGCAGATACTCGTCTGTGCTCCTACGGACAAGCAACAGTGAGTTATCACTCTCCGTCATTTTCTACATCACCTCTCTCTCTGTCTCTCTCTTCTTTCTCCCCCGTCCCTCCCTCTCCCCTCTCTTTCTCTCTCCCCTCTCTCTCTTCCCATATCTATCTAAAACATTTATTATTCACTACCCTATGTCACGAATGCGATGTCTTACGTAACATAGCATATGGCGGCATATTGGATGAAAATGAAAACATAGAATCCCACATTTCAGCTACTCCTGGCTGCCCATCGATAGCAACAACATTGCCAAGAAGTTCCACATCAATGGGAGCAGTCCTTACTATGACAATGGACACCTCAAGTAACAACGATTTTCCGTCGCTCAATAACAAGTCTTATTGTAGGACGTGCGGCGACAAAAACATTGATATGCTGTGCAAGATGGAGATGAGCGAGGTATATCTCAATATGGTCTCTCAGACTTCTTATCGCTATAGCACTCTCTCCTTCTCTGTACCTTCTCGGGAGAGGCGCCCAAGGAGTATGACGTCATGGACAAGTGGGTGCTCACGAACGCTATCAATACTGTCAAGGAGGTAAATGCGATGAGATATTCTTTCATTTCCGTCGTTCAGTGTGCGCCCGTCGGGATCCAAATGAGTTTCTCCGACGGCAAGCCTCACTTCAAGTCAATCCACAAGAAGAATCCATATATCGATGTACGCCAACAAAATCTCGTTTTTGCGCTAAATTCTCATTTTAGACTCTCAAAAAGAGCATTGGAATGGCAACAGAAAAACTTACCAACGTTTTGATGAAAAATCCGGTAACACTACCTAACTTCAAAAACAATCACCAAGATCATTTATAGAACTACAAGTACGATTGGACCCCTTTTAATATGTGCCCATCTGCTAGCGCTCCCATAATCATGATCAATAACGCATCTCCTTGCATCGCCCAGGTTACGTTAATGATATAATATCTATTTAAAATTTAACTGTATAGAACGGAGATGTTGGAACGTACGACTGGACCAGCAAGACTGTTGAAGTTGAAGGTGCGAAAAATGCACGTCCCAGTCCACTGAAAATTCTCACTCGAACAAGTATCCTCACGGAAGTGGAGAAAACAATGCTCTGCGCATTCTACGAAGTCAGTTAAAAACAGCTACAACATGGTGGATGTCTCAACTTTTCTTCTTAAGAAGATGGACCGCGACGGAGGGATCCTCGAGTTCAAGCGGCGCCACACAACTAACAACTGCAAGCGCAATTACAACAACATCAGCCCCTACATCCCAGGCGTGCACATGTCTGCCCAGCCGCCATGCAGCGACGACTCGCCTGCCTACTGGCGTTACATCCTCCAAAACGATGTGAGACGTTGAAATGAGATCCTATATTCCAACTGCTCTAATCAGATCAAATATGTCGTCTCGTGCCAGCAAAGTGACATTGCTATGCCGACCCTCGCGCGTCCGTTGATCTACAAAACGTCGACCGGCGCATCCTTCACTGTCACATTGGTGAAAGAAGGCTCGGACGATGCTGACTTTGATACGCACATCTACACAATTGGGAGCGAAGGGAAGAAAACAGCGGTGGTGGCTGTCTACTGGAAATGGTGCGTTTCGATTACATGGCTCACCTCACAGAGATAAACACAAATCTAAACGACATACTTAACAGGGAGAAATGGACCGTGAGTTCGCTGCGCGCTATAGTCTCTTTGGCCAACAACCTCTTTCGCGCCCAGCCCACTCTCATCACATGCGACACTGGGGTTAGCGAAATAATATGCCAAGGCGAAATGAGAGAGGAAGAGATCGACACATTTCAGTATGATCTGTCGGGTGTTGTCGTCGTCGTCGCTCGATGGCTGATGCTCACCCGGAAGGGAATCTATCCATCGATCAGGGACGAAACCCGCAACATCCGCAGTGAGCAGAACACTAGTTCCGATTGACCAATTTTGAACAGTGCAAATACTACACTGCTGACGAATTCGTCTCGTATTTACTGCGCCACGATCGGCCTACAATGTACAGCCTGGATATCCATACGGCCTTGCTTTACAGAGGTGAGGGGCAAGGTGTTCTCTACGCCCGCCTTCCCTCTCATGGTGGCTGCCGCGCTGACCCAGCACTGCATCGACAGCGGAGTGCTCAACAAAGATGCTTCCCTCGAGGTAAATACTTACAAGCCGTCGCCTCGGCCTCGCTTGCGCTTCACTCTCTCGCGTCCCATTTACATATTCCAGGCAGCCAAGAACATCAAGCAGTGGGAACTGCGCTCTATGGCCGCAGGCGAGGTCAACTTCACGGAGACAGACGAAAGGGAGGATGCTGAGGAGGGGACTAAGGAAACCGAGGAGGAGGGAGAGCCGGAGTTCCACTCTGAACGCACCCAAGATTCTTCTTCCGAGAAAGACGAGTAGACGGAAAACGACTTCTACCATCCTACTTTAATAGCTATATACATATGCCATCTGACGCCAATTATCGTAGCACATGCACAGCTAGGCTTTTTCTACACATACTATTTTAATCAGCATCAAATACTGTAGTCTGTAGTTACACTTCATCCATTGTCACTCTACCACCATTGTTTGTATAATATATCCCATGGATGTCAATAAAGTGAATATAAAAGTGGAAGATCGTGGAAATATGAAGGCACTTACGTATCGTATGGCCTTCGTTCTTCATCAGCGTGCATCGTGCATCTGAAAGAGATGACTCTCTCCCCCAGCTCCAAGGGCGCAATGAACCGACGCTCTCTAGTCTCCACCTCAAACCACTAACAACTAAGTGAATTACTAATCACAATACTGAGGCCACGTGACACAAAATATACAGACGACTCAAACCAAACACGCACCTCCGAGAGAATGGTTGTGGTTGGAACACTTCTGCCCACCCACACCGTACTTCACCGCACGATCTAATAGTACAACGTCAATATCTTGAGAAATAGTTAGTGCAGATCATCAGTCTGTTATTCGGTCATATTCAAATATGGGAGAGGAGGGAGAGGAGGGAGAGGAGGGAGAGGAGGGAGAGGAGGGAGAGGAGGGAGAGGAGGGAGAGGAGGGAGAGGAGGGAGAGGAGGGAGAGGAGGGAGAGGAGGGAGAGGAGGGAGAGGAGGGAGAGGAGGGAGAGGAGGGAGAGGAGGGAGAGGAGGGAGAGGAGGGAGAGGAGGGAGAGGAGGGAGAGGAGGGAGAGGAGGGAGAAGAGGAAGAGGAGGGAGAGGAGGGAGAAGAGGAAGAGGAGGGAGAGGAGGGAGAGGAGGGAGAGGAGGGAGAGGAGGGAGAGGAGGGAGAGGAGGGAGAGGAGGGAGAGGAGGGAGAGGAGGGAGAGGAGGGAGAGGAGGGAGAGGAGGGAGAGGAGGGAGAGGAGGGAGAGGAGGGAGAGGAGGGAGAGGGAAATTGTAAAGGGACACCGTATGAATTGATGATATCCTGTCAGAGGAGAAAGAAATGTGCTGTAGGGCAGACATATCACTCAGAGCAACATAATATTCATATGTAAATGTTGTCAAAAGCACCCTTACCACATCAAGTTAGATCTATTGATTATTGATTGATTTTCACTGTGCCCCGTTCAAATCACCAACGCCGGAAATCGCCGCATTGGATGGGCCATCAAGACCACCCACGTGAAGCGCCCCGGCGTCGACACGCCGTGCTAAACTCCATGGAGAACGTGCCGGTGGTGTCTCTTGCTCTTGCAACTGGTTCAAATACGGAGAGGACACCAACAACGACCGAATCACCATCGACTGGACCAACACTCCCAACTGCGCCGTCAAGACCTTCCGCCGCGACTGGTTCCAGGGAAAACGCCGACCACCTGGCGCACTTCCTGCCTTCCAGTTCTACACGTGCACGAAAACCCTGATGATGTGAGTATACCAAACAAGAGCAGCAAGGCTATGATCACATTCTTTGAAAGCCAATTATGCATCATGGGTGTCGTGAAACGTATCGCATAACATTGTGAAAACATGTATTGTCGTTTGTTTGTTTGTGTCATTCGCATCCGGCAGCTATACGCGTGGAGGAGAGAGATGCAAAGAAGAGTTCGAGTGCATTTCGTGCACATGGCGGGATATACAACATTCTGCGCCGAGAATAAAACTAAAATCTCTCTCATCTCATCTTTTTGACGCCAAACCATGTTCAGCTCATGAATCTCGCCATCGCCGCATCTATCTACAGCGATTCGAACCTGAAGAGCAACGGGATTAGTATACAGACAAAAATCTGACTATTCTCACTACTCATCTCCTAGACATAAGCGCTCGCGATTTCTACAAGCTATTCAACTCTCCAGGGTCATAAAGCAAGCAGATACATACAAACACATGTCACCGATTCAATCGCGGCGCTCCTATAACAATTCAAAACTCTGTGTCGTCAATAAAAATTACCTCATAAACCACATACTTCTCCCGACTCTTGATCAATCACGCCCTCCCGACCTCCTAATTGTCTGCGAAATTAGCAAACGCGTTGCATGTAGCATGAAACAAGCCGTATTAGTGGCTGTGAATACAAAACGGATCTAGTGCAGTGCACATCCACATTACACTTTACAAGCCAAGTTGCACAGATACACAAGTCAATTCATTCCCTCACTCAGATGTTACACAATCAAAATCAAGAAATACAATAGATGGGAACCAGGTCTATCCACAAGCTGTAGCTGGCGAGTTGAAACACCAAATAAAGTGGATAAGCATAATCGATTATATAATCGATTTCTCTATGTATAAACATTTTATATAATCGCGTTCTATCACATTAAACATTCAACTTGTGTCACGTCACTCGAAAACACATACTATCCAGTAGTGTTGGGCAGGATTAATCCAAATTTGGATTAATCGTGGATTAATCGGATTAATCGGATTAATCCGAATCTTAATCCAAAATCTTAGAAATTTTGGATTTCAGCTTAATCCGAAATCCGAAATCCAGTTTTTTGGGGATTTGGATTAATCCAAAATCCAAAATCCATAAATCCGGGTTTTGGGTTTTGGATTAATCTACTCGTTTACAAATTGTTAAAATAATGTCGTTTTAAATGATGAAATTTCACTTTATTTGAGCTTTCATCTATAACGGCGCCTTTGTAACGTTACAGAAACATCAAAAACACCAAATTCTACTATTAGTAAGGCATAAATATGCCAAAAAGACAATGTAAAACTTGGATTAATCCAAAATCCAAAGTTTGGATTAATCTGAAATCCAAAATCCAAAAATTTTGGATTTTGGGTTAATCCAAAACCCGAAATCCACAATTTTTGATTACGGATTAATCCAAAATCCAAAACCCTGAATATCTGGGATTTTGATTAATCCAAAATCCAAAATCCAACTCGGATTAGGATTTTGCCCAACACTACTATCCAGGTATTCACTTTAAAATCAAATGCAAGGCTAGAAAATAAGTGTATCTTGATGATGTGTATAGTAGTTAGTCCTCCTATTTCGCTAACTCGCAGCTTTGCCGTCAAAAGTTTGGTCATTACGTAAACACTGCTAGTGCAGTGGCCATCCACATATTTCACAACCACGTTTATTACGGTGTTTCAATTGAAACAGACCGTAACTTCCGGTTTTCCAATTTCTACAACGTTACAATGAACTCGCAAACAGGTGAATACATTTAAGCAAATCATATCATTAGAATAAATGAGATTCCGGAAGAGCAACGTCCACGTGTGACCGAGCCGTCATTCTACGTCTACCCGCCGCCATCCGTCATCATTTCTTCTAGTCGTCGCGCCACATCTACTCTCGACTAGTAAGGTACGCCCTACAAACGTGAGACAAAAAGACCGTTTATACTACACAACGCGTCAACTTGACGCGCTGCGTCAAGCGTCAAAGTTGACGCCTCGCGTCAAAAAAAAAACAAAGAAAAAGTGATGTCACTTTTACTCAGCGCGTCAAATTTTGACGCTAAGCGTCAAAATTCTACAAAACACTGCCCACTAGGATAGGTGAGCATCGATCGAATCAACAAAATCAATCATTTATCCAGAATCGCTATATCCTGACTATACAACAAAGTGCATAAGGTACATCACAAGGGCTAAGCGCTGGAAACACAGTTTAGCAACGGGGATAGTAGGGTCGAAGGTCGAAAGTCGATATTAGATCGATATTCAGTCGATAATCATCCGATTTCCCTTCCATAATCCATTAGAATTAGATACCATTATAGACGATAGTGGGGCTCCGGGTGTTCCTTTCCTTCTATTATAATCCACAACAGTAACTCCGCGGGCTAGAAAGACAGCGTTCTCATGAGCTATTCCCCGCCTTGCTCAAGGGTACTGGGGGAAGATCATTTCGACCCGATCGCGCGATGCGAGAGAGGAAGAAATAATAATCGCTATACCCTGACTATACAGTACAGTCAGAGAAATGTGAGCCGCATGTGCCACGTGGCCCACGTGGTCCACGGTGTGCCATGCTCTCGTTTCTTTCCCCACTCTCTACGTGAGACACACTCTCTCATCACGTCTACTTCTCTTCTGTTCCTCGTGCTCTCTAGTCCTCTCTGGTCCTTACGCGTCTGGACGCTCCGCAGTCACACTCTCTCTCACATCGAGTCTCGATCGAGAGTCGACTCCGTCCCTACTCTGCCGATGGCTACCCTCAGGCAGAATGACTCTCGTGAGCCACGCCATCGTTTCTCTCACCACTCTCCACTTACAACACACACTCTCTCTCCCTCTCATTCTTTCTCACGCTCACGCAACGCCTTACTAACATTATCATCAATCAGAGAAACAGTTCTAATCACTGAAGAATACATGTTTGTGAAGAATAGTATGATCTCCTACTCTTATCCCATTTTCTTAATGAGTTAGTTCGCTTGAATCATGCAAAAAAAAAGTATTTTGGTTTGTGACAGTCACGTTGAAACAACGTGAAACAAAAATCAATAGGAGGAATACTAAAAAATAGTGATTGCGATGATTGTTACAGATGATGATATGTTTACTTTGGTCCCTCGATAACACATTGGTCCCTCGGTAACACAAGGGTCCCTCGCTTCTGCTCTCACTATACACTCTCTCTCGCGATCCAGTCGCAAGAGTCTACTCTGCCGGCGGCGGTTCAGTCTGGCGGGCGACTGCTGGTGTGATTAGATGGTATCTGAAAAGTCACTCGACTTTTCAGGTTGTGAAAATTATTGAACAAAAATATCAGAATCGATTGTGTTTTATTTTCCGAATCACGAATATACCATATTTCATTGGGATCTGATGAAAACTCTCTATCTGAATATGTTCAGTACTTACTTTTGTTTTTAATGTTGTTTGCTTTTTAGCTTTTAAATATGAGTTGTATGTTTTCACGCGGCTGTTGCATTGTACAATCAACCGTCACCCCCCCCCCCATTCGATCACACATGCCCGTCAAGTTGTGACTACCGTAACCTCATAGCCAATGAGAGTTGATTTGATATTGTAGGAATGGAGTGTTATCAATGTTATGATCATCGAACACACTGGTTAGTGTAACTTTGAACATATCCAGGTGGTGCCAACCGTGCTAATTTCCAGTTGAACTTGAGTGGATTGCGCAAATGGTCGGGTCTTGGCAGACTGCCATACCATGCCTCCTCTCGTTCCGCCCCTTTCACACTGTTTTTGGTGTTTGAGATATCAGCTGTAGTTGTCCGTGTATCGGCTTTCTCTCATCAAGACAAGTAAAATGGCGTCTTTTAATTTTTATTTGGACTACTTTGAACAAATCCAGGTATCGCCAGCCGGGATAGTTTCCAGATCAACTTAGGTGATGATGCAATTCCACCACCGACTCTCTCCTTTATGGCCCCTCCCCTCTGGCAGTCTGCCAAGACCCGACCGTTTGCCGGTGGGAAGGGTCATAAATGAGTGAGTCGAGAGTGGATTTGCGCAATCCACTCAAGTTCAACTGGAAATTAGCACGGTTGGCACCACCTGGATATGTTCAAAATGGTCGAAATTCCAAAAATAAGACTTCATTTTGCTCATCTCGAGATGACGGAAACTATGCAAACGAAATTGTAGCTGGGTTCTCGAACATTGAAGATTTGAGATCGCTTGTCACACTTGTCAGTCTTGGCAGACTGCCACTAGGACCAGAACTGTTGCTACCCTGACTATGAGGCTCTATTCAAATAGTGAATTTCATCGGAGCCCTATGAACCATGGTATATTCTTGATGTCGGTTACAAAAGACAGATAAATATCATATTCATATTTCTTAATTTTCAGATTGTAGAAAGTCGAGTGACGTTTCAGACTTCACACAAGCAGTCGCGTCCGACCGCCATCGCAGAATAGCCCTGTGCGATGCGCGTCGCGAGAGGAAAGCGAGAGAGTGTGTATTGAGTAGAGGCACCAGACCCGTCCACACCGTACATGGACGCCCGGATGAGAGTGAATGGATGCAACAACGGACCTTGTCTTATCGGGGGACCAATTATCTCGGAATTATAAATTATGAAAATCAGTCACCACAAACCATATGACTTTTCAGATATCATCTAATCACACCAGCAGTCGCCCGCCAGACTGAACCGCCGCCGGCAGAGTAGACTCTTGCGACTGGATCGCGAGAGAGAGTGTATAGTGAGAGCAGAAGCCTTGTGTTACCGAGGGACCAATGTGTTATCGAGGGACCAAAGTAACTACAAAAACACATATCATCATCTGTAACAATCATCGCAATCACTATTTTTAGTATTCCTCCTATTGATTTTGTTTCACGTTGTTTCAACGTGACTGTCACAAACCAAAATACCTATTTTTGCATGATTCAAGCGAACTAACTCATTAAGAAAATGGGATAAGAGTAGGAGATCATACTATTCTTCACAAACATGTATTCTTCAGTGATTAGAATTGTTTCTCTGATTGATGATAATGTTAGTAAGGCGTTGCGTGAGCGTGAGAAAGAATGAGAGGGAGAGAGAGTGTGTGTTGTAAGTGGAGAGTGGTGAGAGAAACGATGGCGTGGCTCATGAGAGTCATTCTGCCTGAGGGTAGCCATCGGCAGAGTAGGGACGGAGTCGACTCTCGATCGAGACTCGATGTGAGAGAGAGTGTGACTGCGGAGCGTCCAGACGCGTAAGGACCAGAGAGGACTAGAGAGCACGAGGAACAGAAGAGAAGTAGGCGTGATGAGAGAGTGTGTCTCACGTGGAGAGTGGGGAGAGAAACGAGAGCATGGCACACCGTGGACCACGTGGGCCACGTGGCACATGCGGCTCACATTTCTCTGACTGTACTGTACAACATCGATGGTCCTTCACATCGATCGAAATACTATCGATATCATACTATAGTGGGCCCGCGACTGAGTTCCCATCTTTTCACGAGATGACGTTAAGGTGGTTAGACTAGAAGCGCAGACAACGATTAGAACACTTAAAGTGACAATTTCACTAAAAAAATGATATTATACTGATGAAAAGTTAATGGAAACATCAAATAACCTCTAGTAATCCTGAAAACTAGAACTTTTTTCATGATCTTAAACTATTTTTTGCCCCAAAAAATAGTTGATTTTGAATGCTTTATGGGTAAAAAGTGAGGTTACATCACAGCTGAGTGTCTGAAACGTCTTGAATGACGGGAATTTTGATATAAAATTTTGATATGAAATTCAGTATATAGCATAAAATTAAGTCGTAGAAACCGATAAACACATCCCTTTGTGAAACGCATCTCGATATAGAATTCGTAAAGCGCGCCAATTCAAAATTCAAAGTTTTTCCGATTGCGGATCAATAAAATTGTCACTTTAAAATGATCTTATCAATTTACGAGGAGTGTAGTAGGTGCCCCACCCTCGGATTCGTACCAAATTTATAGTATATCCTAGTTAGGACCCTAGCCATCGATTTGTGGTGTCCGAATTTCCTAAACGAATAATACGTTTCCAGTACGAGAACGTACATGACTTGTTTTTCACGTTTCTCTCGCCCTATGCGTCAGTCAAAGACCGAGCTGTTGTGGCTTAGTGGCGAAAGCGTCTGCCTGCCAAGCTTACTCTCTCGAGTTCGATTCCACTTCGCACTGGCGCATGTATTTTAATAGTGAACGATTATTTTATAGTGTTGAAGGCTGTAATGATGCGCACCGTAGATAATCTCTCGTCCTGACAGTTGCCTTACTTGAAGAAGAGAGAAACAATCAAGGCGTACATGCCCTTCGTCCCTTCTTTTCTTCACCAACCAGTGTTTGAACAGTGAGACAATCATCCGAAGGAGTTGGCAAAAAAAACCTAGTGCGCGGAATCGAACTCAAGAGGGTCAGCTTTGCAGGCAGACGCTTTCTTCACTAGGCCACAACAGCTCGGTCTTTGACCGCCGCATAGGGCGAGAGGAACCCGAAAAACCAGTCCTGTTCGTTTTCGTACTGGAAACGTATTATTCGTTTAGGAAATTCGGACACCACAAATCGATGGTTAGGGTCCTAATAGAGACATCCTATGAATTTGGTACGAATCCGAGGGTGTGGCACCTACTACACTCCTCGTTAACAAAATTTTGCGTGGGTAGCCAGGGTCGAACCCGCGTACCGCTGCTTGCCAAGCGAGAGCGATACCACTACGCCACGTAGTCATGTGATCTGTGGAGTAAAGCTATGGACGGAAAAATTGCTGTGCATCTCGTTCAGTATACTGTATGTTCAAAATCCACGCTAATATATTCGACGAAAAATCCTGAGCTAAGTGCGAGTCTATTATACATCTGATTGATTCTCTTGACAAAGACTAACTTGGAGTGTCAATTAGGTCACAGAAACCGATGGTGACCAAATTGCTATCAGTGATAACCTAAAGGGTCCCCATTCGAAAACCGTTTTCAAATCTACATGACCGGTCATACGTTTCGAGATAATTACGTTTCTTTTAATTTTGGAGCGAAACAGTGTGATTGTTTTTTTTTAAATTCATTCGCAATCGCTGTCTCTAACTGCGATCGCTGTCTCTAACTGCGCTCGCTGTCTCTAATCGCGCTCGCTGTCAACGCCGTGATATTTCACTAATCGGCCTAGTGGATAGAGCGGTCGTCTGTCAAGTGGTGGGGTGTGGGTTCGCACCCTGTCGACGCACTTCATTTTGACGACACGATGAAACACGAAACACCGTAATCGGAATCGGCCCTGGGCCGATTTTGCAGGCGAAATTCAGCCAGTCTGTAAAATCAGCCCAGGGCCCTGCATTATCGGCCCTCGGCCGATTTTGCAGACAGACCTGATAGCTTGTATTGGCAAACATTCGCCCCACTTTAAAGTGGGGGTATTTTCCATATAGTGTTAATCAAAAAAGTTTTGACAAAACATCTGATAATCTGAACTATCATAAACGGGTAGACGTTGGTTTATACACAAGAAGAAGGGATCAGAAAAAAAACTTAGCTGCGTTTTTACTGAACTTCATACCGTTGTGCAGAGATCGCAAAAAGGCCAGGCTTGGTGTAGTCGTCAATTGATTAGACATAGTTCGACCGATACGGACATGAGCATTGATAAAAAACTCCGACACTGATTTCATTCACACCGCAAGTTTGTCTCCGGATTGTATTGTGACACGGCATTGCTCCAGTGGCAGTGCTGCCCGAACTGGGAATTGGGAGTAGTCTTACGAGTAGTTGTATACCCATTTTGCATTTATATAACAACTAGTTCGGAAATTGTTTTATTATTATGGCAATAGAACACGGAGTTCAAGTAAGATTTTCAAAAACCACCAAATCAACACAAGTTAAGGTCATGGTCCTTTAACTGTCTAAATTTGCATTATGGACCAAAAACATTACTACCATTGTGTAGAGGACTTTTCAAAACCCCTATATGCACGAAAATAACCCTTACGTAGGCCACTTTTGTCCTAAAATCGTTACATTCTGGCATAGTGGTATCGTTGTGCAATCTGCGCGCTCGCTTCTTGGGATCGAGTCCCGTGCTCGGCAAATGTTTTGCCAAGACAAGCTATCAGGTATTGACTCGGCGAGCACAGATAAGCAGTAAGTGGATAGTTCACCAAGCGCGAGTGTCTTTGAAGCAGTGAAGCCATTTTCTCTTTCAAACATTTACAAAACGCGCATTCACCTTTCCAACTTTTCACGGAACACATGGAAAAGTGGGGGAAATGCCTATCCCCATACATCACAACGCGTCAACTTGACGCAGTGCGTCAAGCGTCAAAGTTAATGCAAAAGTGATGTCACTTTGACGTAAGAATTTGGACGCACTGCGTCAACTTTTTGACGAGCGTTAAGTTGACGCAATGTGTAGTATAATCGGCCCGGTTGCCTATATCCACTGTCGAAAACGTGTGAATGACAAATACCAATAAGAGGATAGGAAATTGATTATCGCTCGAGCTGTGAGGATGACCAGATTTCTAAGAGAATACATGAAATGTATCAAACATGAAGGGGGTACATAAACGGTATCAAAGAGGCAAAGCATCCTGGCCGTCTGTAGACATCGACTCCAGATTCCAGATTTCCAAGATAATATAAATGAATGTGAATCGTATGCGAAATCAAATGAACTATAATCTTATACATCTGATCGTGAGAGTTAGGCCCCGAGAAATATCTGACTATGGAAGCGAGTCAGCGCATTTTATGGTCGCGACTTTACAACTAACCAAACAAACTAATTACTTACGCCACTTTCTCATTCCTGGCCATTTAGGACACGGTAGCTGTTCGTTGGTCACACTTTCTTCGATCGTCTGACGCAATGCGCAACAAAAAACGTGCGTTAACTTTGTCTGCATTTCGTAAAACCCTCCAATTGCAGTCATCAGCACTCTCTTTATCCTTGCATTCGGCTCCTGGCTGAATGATCCTGGACCATCACAGACACTCCATCACAAGCCCCATACCAAACAGGCAACCCGGCAAGGACACACTCCTACGCATTTCGACGAATCGAGAATTCCTCTTGCTACCTTTTCGAGAGATCTTTATTCAACAACTGGAGAACTATATGTGAACTTGAACCGCGAGGAAAGAAAGGGGTGTTTCTTAACATCCTCTCTTTGCCACACGAAGGGCGCTCACAATCAAATCGCACTGATCGACCCAAACCCGCGCTGGAAACAACTGTTCCAAGCATTCGAAATATTCATGGGGTGAGTCAGCCCCCATTTCTCTCTAATTCTTTATTATTCTCTTCCTTAACCTAAGTGTTTCCAGCAAGCTCTACGCTGTGAGCGGAGCACACACGTACCGAGCGTCTCCAGCTAACCAAGATGCCCAACAGCTTTGTCCATCCAACTTCTCAGACTCTATGCCGATAGCGACATGTCTCGATGGCGTGAAAATCTATTCCGCCACCACAGACTCTACTCTTCCACTCGCTCTTTCCGACAACCCGTCGCAGTACACCGGATACGTCAAACCTGTTTGGTGTGAGAGGGCTATGTGGCACATCATAATCAATCTCATGGAGGAATGCTTGTTGTGGGTTGCCATTCTCTCTTCTCCTTTCTATCTCACATCTCTAACATTTCAGGAAACTGGTCTTGCTTCATTTATACTTTGTTTTTATTGAAATCAGCCTAGGTAAGCGTATACAATATGTTATTTATTACATGTACATCTGCCCTTTTCAGCGAGTTTGACTAGGATTCACAAAGTAAATGTAAGAAGTCAAGTAAAACTTATTTCAATGGGAGGAGGAGGAGGAAAACGTGGAAAGACGACCGAAGCAGATGTGAATCTCTCTCTCTCTCTCTTTCTCTCTTTCTCTCTCACACATCTTCTCTCCTTCTTTATATCTCAACTCCACAATTTACTTGTCACTACTTACAACGACAGTTTCAGCAACTCACAACCGACGAACTCTCTCAGTTCTATCTTCTATTCGACGAAAGAAGAAGCGGCATCAAGTTTTACGAACAGATGGAACATAGAAAACGATATGCTTATTGTGGAGACTTCCTGCACGTCGTGAGTATCATATCAAACAGTTTAAATAAAAGCTACTTTCAAAGGTGTTGGTCCCCACAATAGCACCGTCTGAGAACAAGAAGAAGAAAGCACCAGAGAGAGGGCACTATATTCTATTGAGGTGTGTGTTACGTGACCAGCAAATGAGGGAAATGGATCTAAAGAAAAAAGATGATTTAGATATATCGAAACTGTTCACACTGCCGTAATATACGATTCCTTATCGGAGAGCACATCGAACACAGCCTACTCGGTGTGCAAAAACGTTATTCTAACACGGTCCAAACAATATCCTTTACAGAAGGCGAAATATTACGAGAGGCTCCACGAACATCTTCAGCATCTTCCCAACATGGCACAAATTAAATTCGTGCTTGAAAGGAAGGTACCACAACAGGTACATTTCGAAAGTCATACTGCGTTAGAAAGGACAATGTCAGGGACAAGCAGACAAGACTAATTGCGGATACTTCGATGTTCTTTTTGCGATGTGTATCTGGTTGAATCTTGATCCGACTAAGTTAGTTTTTTTTTTTTTGGAACAATACCGTTAAAACTATTCAGATACATTGTCAAAGACCGCGCCGAATTGAGATCCAAGATACGAAGGATGATACAAGATAAGAATAAAAATATCAACGGTGTTTTCGCCTCACTTCCGATGTGAGTATACAAATACATATCAAAGAAGAGAGAATAGAGAATTGAAGACACAATATTTTGATGACCAAAAATTTAATTACATATCGTTTAGCGAACAGACCGCACAGACGGCAAAACATGCATCTGGCAAGGCAGGACCGGCGATTCCAAAACACCGTCTCACGGAACTGGAAAACACATTCAAAGTGAATTATCTTAATCGTGCACCATGTACAAAATGCAAATGTGCCATTCAATTTTAGGCCTACTGCGAGAAGGTGGAAGAAGAGCGAGCTGGCCAGGAGGCGGACACGCAGACGGCGTCAGGTCGATCGAGCAGTCGCAGGAGTGTGCGGGGCCGCGGACGCGCAGGAAGCAACAGCCGCCGTTCCGCCAACCCGTCTACCTCCACGCCTAACCACGACGCCGCGCAAGTGCTTATTTATTGGGTACGCATTCCCTACTCACCCTTCTATCACCGCTTTTTTTGTATCTTACCTTCTCGGCTTCAAGACAGTAAATTATTTAAAAAAAGATCCGAACCAAAATTTTCAGTCAATCACACAACTCGCATGCATCAATAAGAGGAAGGGACAGAAGAATGGCGCGGGCAAACGACAAATCGTGCGATATCTCCTCGGCGGGGTATGAACACTATTGTGAACTGTTACATTCATAACATTCAGTCGGACAGCGCGCAGCCACACACTGCCCATCAACGACTAGTGCATGGTATCGCAAAACGAAATCCCACTTATTCCAGAATATATTGGGAGGTGTGTTTAAAACATGATTGGCGAAACGATCACGCCATTTAGAAGACAATTGATTCTCTGATCCACGATGGCAAAATAGAGCAGAAAGACACTACAGATCACAACATTTTTTCTCCACAATGTTCAATGACAGCCATCGGCGATCTGAGTTTCTACGAATTGGCAACCGAATACGTGAGTGACTGGGGAAAGAAAACGTAAATGAACGAACGGTGATACCATGTCAGTCGGTCGAGCGCATCAGAACGGAGTTCGGATTGGACGCTGACACTGACAGCACGTCAGTTGCACCATCCACTACCCCATTGAACCTCGCTAGCCGTTCGGTCACTCTACCCACGTGGGACGGTCAATCGACCATTTACGATCACTTTATAAAGTGCGTCGCGGCTCATTCTGGCCTGGATATCGTTTTGATGGGTACGCTATAGCTAATAAACAAACATGTCTGATCGTCTGCATTTAGCGGAAACCACGCAGAAATATCCGAAAGCCCACTTCCAAACTCTGCCGTCGCTCTATCTGGGTGGTTCGTATTCCGTTACTCAGAAAACACACATCCGTCAAAGGAGAGATGCAGGAGAAGTCTATGAACACGATATCTCTGGTACATTTGCACATAATTTTGCTACCAAAAAAACAATGTATATATTACAGAGCTATCAGAAGCTCTATTCTCTGACATGGAAAACCAGGGCTACATCTCAATCAAAATGTCTGAACATGTGCTATCGCAAGTATGTACGCTCTACAAAAACAGAAAAAAATAACCACACACAATTGTTCAGAGACTCGATACTACGTATTCGAGAATAGTGAAACATGTGTCACAGATGATACAGCTGGCAGCAACTCTCCATAATAACCAGAATCCAAAAAACAATGGCAAAGGTATTAACAGTACGCAGTGTTTCTAATACTCTATTGACACCAATATTGAAATAGTATATCATACTTAAGTAACCTATTACAGACATGACACGAGCAGAGTTCGGGCGGCTGTTCGGATGCGAACGAAAGAAGATAGAAGAATCGATTCACGACAACTTCAAGCGTTTTATTTGAGGATGCATATTAACCAGAAGTGATGACTAACTACAAGATACTCTCCTGGGTAGTTTTATTAGCGTTAGAATTCCCTCCTGTCGTCCCAATAAACATATATAAGAAACTGTGACACACCTTGTTTCTGTCGGTCGCTCTGCCTTGTTTGCCATCCAGTTTCGATCACGAGAATCTGTTGAAAATCCACGTTTCAAGTATATCAAGGTAACCACAACCTTCTAATCCCTTTCATTGCCACAACATGGATTTATAAAAGAATATTTATCAAAGTGCACAAAAACAACTACAATTAGTGACCAGTCAATTAGTAATCAGTGACAGTATCAGGATATTCAAAAAAAAATAAACGGTATAAGTGTACCCTGATAGCTCACCCACTCCACTCGATTTTCCTCCCCTTCACGGTTGCATCCACTGACTGCTCCTCCCTCCGTAAGTAGTTCTGAAATCAAAACAATGGGTTACTGACCAACGTTTATGTGTACCGAAACTACTTTTCAGCGATACATCCTCCAAAACAATGTGAGACGTTGAAATGAGATCCGATATTCCAACTGCTCCAATCAGATCAAATGTGTCGTCTCGTGCCAGCAAAGTGGCATTGCTATGCCGACCCTCGCGCTTCCGTTGATCTACAAAACGTCGACCGGCGCATCCTTCACCGTCACATTGGTGAAAAAAGGATCGGACGATGCTGACTTCGATACGCACATCTACACAATTGGAAGCGAAGGGAAGAAAACAGCGGTGGTGGCTTTCTATTGGAAATGGTGAGTACCGACTACATGGCTCACCTCACAGAGATAAACACGAATCGAAACGACAAACTTAACAGGGAGTTCTTTGCGCGCAATCGTCTCGCTGGCCAACCTCCTCCTTCGCGCCCAGCCCACTCTCATCACCTGCGACACTGGGGTTAGCGAAAGAATATGCAAAGCCGAGATGAGAGAGGAAGAGATCGGCACATTTCAGTACGATCTGAGTGGTGTTGTCGTCGTCGTCGCTAGTTGGTTGATGCTCGCCCGAAAGGGAATCTATCCTTTGATCAGGGACGAGACCCGCAACATTCGCAGTGAGCAGAGCACTAGTTCCGATTGACAAATTTTGAAAAGCGCAAATACTACACTGCTGACGAATTCGTCTCGTATTTACTGAGCCACGATCGGCCTACAGTATACGGCCTGGATATCCATACGTCCTTGCTTTACAGAGACGAGGGGCAAAGTGTTCTCTACGCCCGCCTTCCCTCTCATGGTGGCTGCCGCGCTGACCCAGCACTGCCTCGACAGCGGAGTGCTCGACAGAGATGCTTCCCGCGAGGTAAATACTCGCAAGCCGTCTCCTCGGCCTCGCTTGCGCTTCACTCTCTCGCGTTCCACCTACACACTCCAGGCTGTCAAGACCATCAAGCAGTGGGAGCTGCGCTCTATGGCCACAGGCGAGGTCACGTTCGCGGAGACTGACCAAAGGGAGGATGCCAAGGAGGAGACTAAGGAAGATCCTAAGGAGGAGGAAGAGGAGTTCCACTCTGAACGCACCCAAGATAGCTCTTCCGAGAAGGACGAGTAGACAACGTAGCGGAAACCGACGCATCCTAAATCTTCATGCCAACGCCAATAGCCAAGACGAAGACTCACACTCACTCACTTATCCTTTACCATCCCACTTTAAAAGCTATATATGCCATCTGGCGCCAATCACCGAACCACATTCACAGCTAGGCCTTTTGTACACACATACTCTTTTAATCAGCATCAAACACTTTAGTCTGTAGTCGCACTCCATCCATTGTCACACTACCACCATTGTTTGTATAATATCCCATGGGTGCCAATAAAGTGATGATAAAAGTGGAAGATTGTGGAAACATGAAGGCACTCACGTAAAAAAAACAATGAAAGAGATGACTCTCTATCTCTCACTTTATCCCCCCCCCTACCAGTTCCATGGGCGCATCGAACCCACACTCTCTAGTCTCCACCTAAAACCATTAACAACTAGGTGAATTAAACCAACAATCTACGTTTCACTATGGCAACATACAAGGAGAAGGAAATAAACTCTATATACCAACTTACCAAGTAATCTGCATGTCCCGCTTCTTCGTCCCTCGTCTTTCGCCTCTTCCCTCGACAGCGCACAAAGCGACGCACCAATCTGAAAGCACCTTTTGTAAAATGCTGCGATCATTAATATTTACGAATATATTGAAAAGCACGCACACAACAAGACAAGTTCGAAAAGCTTAGCATATGTGAATCGGGAAAGGTACATTATGGTATGATAATGTCCTCTAATATTTTCATTTTCTTATTGATATGAGCGGTGACAGCGCACGAAGTCTCTGTCTCGCCGCGCCCCATCCAAGTCTCTGTCTCGCCGCGCCCCATCCACCCATCCTTCTCGCCCTAACCGGATCTAAAGAGACTGATGAAACACAATACTCACGTCAGTGATCTTTTCTCCCATTTTGCGTGGACAGGTGTACTGTCTTGGCATTTGTCGGATCCACTACATCGGTCAAGAAAATAATATAGAAGCAGCGTCGCGCGAGGAATCTGTGATACGAGCACCCACATTCCTACTCCTCCTCTACGCTGATCGCAGAACTCCGCGAATCACAAATCACTGGAGCAGGCGTGGCACAAAAGACGCCGCCACAGAGTCTGTACTGAAACCACAGCATGGTTAAAAAAGACTCGCGTACAAGTAAAGTTTTGTTTTACGCGTAGTCGAGAAAATATCACTTATCAAAAATAGTGAAAATTCTAACAAAAAAAACTGGTGACACTCCGAATTTCGCTACAATAGTGCTTCTAGTGACGCGTATTGTAACCGGAAACATAAGACCAGAATCCCACCGTGCAGTGCACATCCATGAGGTCGTGTTCCCCTCTCTTGCCTCCTTACACGTCCACCCGGCAGCCGTCGCGCCGACACAACCAGCGGGCGCGCATCCAACAGCCGGAAGGACACGAGCAGCACGAAGACTGCAACGGACAACGATTCATTCAAGGCATCACGGGTTCGGGAGGGTTCAATTGAAGGTTCACGGCTAGCTAGCATCAGCTCTCAAGATAACCCGCACTCACATTGGCCGAGAACGCCGGTAGATTGAAGCTGGGAAACACCTCAGGCCTGGCACGCGCGGCAGAACACGCGGTTGTTGCGCAGATTCAGGAACAGAGCGTGCGGCGGCGACGACGACTGCAATACGATCATGACAACGAAACCATTACCAATTACACGCAGTACTTCCTTCTCTATAGAAAAGGGAAACTTGCGAAACCTATTATAACTATACTCCCGAAACCCCCACATGACACTGGCTGACCTTGCAGTGCATGGTGACAGATCCATATGGTCGTCGTGTTCTCCCCTCTCGGATCCACACATCGCCACTCGGCATCCATCGCACAGAACATGGCCAGGACTTAAATTAAACGAGTTTGAGTTTCATATATCACTTAGCAGGAAAGCTGCTTCGCCGACCAGGCGTCCGGACATCTGTAGAACACAGATATTCTCCCCCTATCCTTCCCCGCTCTCTTTCCATCCTCGATACCTGCTCTCCTGCGTTAGTGCCCATCAGTTCCCACGACGCTCGACGCATCGCAGCTATCCTGCCAGTTAGTCTTCATCGACGGGGTCTGAGAAACATGGTAATCAAAAGTCATCACAAATAATACGTGAGCTAATTATGTAGTTTCACGACATTAGAGTGTGTAAGTGAGCATGAACACCGAATAAGCTTGGACTGAGCTAGACAACCACTGATTGACCACTGCTTCCCATTAACTTCACGCTTCACTCAGTTTCAGAAGTTCAAGGCCATCATGGTCATGGTTTCAGAACTTCACAGAAACCATATCTGATAAAAGCAGCGTAATTTGGAATGTATTGAAGAGATCCGTGATCGATGCGCTAGCCATTGGACATGATGTAGACCACATAAAATATGTGCCACAACCTATGCAACGTGCCTGCGCGCAAATTGTGCTCCTGGAGAATTGGAGAGGACTTTAACAATCTTAACAGAAAACCATAACATTCATCATACAACCGCCATAAATCGCACTCAAATTCGGTAAGAGTAAGATTCACTTCCACCATAAAATACTTGACTATACCCACATCTGCTCTCCTCGTCCTATCTGATGATGGGGTGAGGAGGTGGGGCGACACGCTGAGCGGGGGACGGTGCTGTTCCACTCGTCGACGCGCAGTGGTCACGACCGGTACTGCAACATGCCGCATGTAGACATATTCACATAGATAGTAGTGGTGTACTGACCTGACTTCGTCTCCTCCTCACTGCGATCGCTCTCATCATGTGAGGTGAGCTCGTGGGCGGGAAGTGAGTGGAGTGAGAGCGCATAGAGGACGGGTTCTGAAACATAGGTGCATATCTTTGTCGCTTTTTTGAATATGAAAAAGAACAATGCGCGAGAAGCAGATCAAACCTATACAACGGGAATGCAGATTTCGCGCGCGCGCACAAGCACTTCAAAATGTCGGTCGAACAGATACTCGAACGCATATTAGATGAAGATAGTTAGATAAATATTAGATAAAAGCATATTAGATAAAGAAGTATGTACGTATGTTTGTTATAACTATCAGGAAATAATCTATAGTTAGAGATTTGCACAACAGTCATCATTCCGCTGACAGGAACGGAATTGCGTCTAAAGTCTAACGTAAAGCTGAGACCACGACGATAGATCGATTATTCGAATATATAAGCTACTCTAGATCATCTAAAAGTACTAATACATTGGGTCTGTCCTATCAATGAGTGCTTTCACTGAAAAATTCACTGAAAATAGTGAAATTTTCATTGAAATGATGAAAATTTCAACGAATGGGTGTAATATTCAATGAATTGGTGAAAATTTCATTGCAAGTGTGAAAATTTCATTGAATGTAGTGAAATTTTCAAAGAAAGTTTCATTTTCAACCTTCATTTTCAATCTTAATCATATCAATCTATCAATCTTATATCTTATATATTATATAATATATATATATATATATATATATATATATATATATATATATATATATATATTATATATATATATATATACGATATATATATATATTATATAATATAATATCAATCTTAACAGCGACAAAACAACAAAACAAAACAAACGCGGAAACAGACGAGTCGGCGGCGGCGGTGGATGGAGAGGGTGGGCGGAGCGTAGTGAGTGAGCGAGCCAGATCTTATGCCGCCATAGCGGAGTGAACTCATCACAGCGGAATAGACGACAAATTGAATTAATGAAACAACGGGCCAGAAGCAGTAAAAAACGGGCCAGAAGCAGTAAAAAAACGGGCCAGAAGCAGTAAAAGTAGTAAGATCAAGTTTCAGACGCGGCATAGTGGAATTGCGTATGGTTTTTTTGCCAACTAGCGTCACAATACCGGACTGATTTTCCGCAATAATTAGTTGCTACGGGCTACTGTTGACGTTATACTTTGTATACTTACCGATATTCATAACACGCTCAATACCGGACTGATTTTCTACCAGAAGAGAATGACAGTAATATGGGGTAGTATTGCTATGCAGTCGTATCGTTACGGGACCGGATAGGGAAAATTTGAAGGGGCCAGGCGCCGCCCAAAAAATGATGAAATTTTTTTGAATTTTCTTCGAATTTCTGGCTTCTTTGGCATATTTTCGTGTTGGTTTTCTTTTTAAAAAAAACTTCTGCTTTGATATGTTGCTAAATAGTCGTGCTTGTCGCTTTTCATATAGCTTTACTAGCTTATGAGTCTTTTGTGAATGTAACTTGATAATTCATCACGTGGACGTTGATACATCGTTTGTGATGTGACCTTAAATTTCCCTTTCGTTACTACGTATGCATTGTGATATGTGTTTTTGATGTTACATATGTGTTTTATACATTTCATTATTCTTCCTTTTCAGTTCGGCTACGTAGATGACTATACCAGATTACATCTAGTGGAAGTGTCGCCCCTGCTAGCGGCCAAGGACAATGCGTTCATCGTGAACGCCCTCGACGACTGGGAGTTCATCACCACCACCTGGCTCTAGGTGCGCCTTCACACCACGTCTCTCGCGAATCTTCTAACTCGCTATTGTTCAGGTGGCCGACGAGCTTTCCGCCGTCGACGTCTACGAGCACGTCTTGTTCACGGAGTACAGCCGCGCCGGCGCCGCCCTTCTCGTGTTCAAGGTTTGAGCGGGATGGTGTGACTTTTGGAAGCGGATGTGTTTCTTTTTTTGTTTGCCTCCAAGGTGCGAAAGTATCGAAATGATGATGCCACTCTCGGATGTTGAATTCAAAATGTGATCTTTCTTTCAGGTGGCGTTCTGTCTGGGCACCGCGCATCGCTGAACCTGGCGCTGTCGGCGGACGAGCTGGGGTGGGGAGAAGGAACAGAAGCTGTTCGACGTGCAGAGAGTTGGCGAGCCAGTTCGAGCAGGAGATGGTGCGCGACGACGCCACGACGATCTCACCACCGTGGCCATGCAGAAGCAGCAGCTCATCGAGACAGAGATGGTACGTGGGAGTGAGATACATGTTAAGTAGAGATCGGTGTGACAGATGAAAACGGCCGGATATCCCAATGTCAACGTGCGCAACTTCACAACCAGCTGGAGAGATGGATTGGCGTTCAACGCACTCATCCACAAGCACAGGTCCGACCTCATCGAATACGATCAGCTGCAGGTGAGTTGAGTGGTGGGTAACGGGAAGAGGAAGAGGGAGTAGACAAGACGTGTATTGCAGAAGTCGAACACCCTGTACAACCTGGGCAACGCGTTCGACACTGGACACTGCCGAGCTGCAGCTCGGTCTCATGCGTTTCCTCGACGCGGAGGATGTGAACTTGGACGTGCCCGATGAGGAGTCGATCATCACCTACGTTGTATTCTACTACCACTACTTCAACAAGATGAAGCAGGAGGGATAATGTATCGGAAAGGTGAGTCGTTCATGTTTTATGGATGATTTCACAATATGCCGTTTAGGTGTGCAGGCTGGAGGAGAACAAGAAGCTGTGCCAGTTCTGGTGGGACGTCATCGACCTCGAGAGCAACCTCAAGGAGCAGGAGCAGGTGAGGAGGGAGAGTGGGCAAGAGGGGAAGCAGTGCTTAGTGTGTGCAGGTGCTGGGATGGATCGACGAGAAGGGAAAGCTGCTCGCCACTCTGGTGCCTGGATAGAACATCAAGGAGGTAGACTTCATGAAGCACCGCTTCGACACTCTCGAGCAGGACATGAAGAACCAGGATGCCAAGGTGAGTCGAAGCTACGGACGGACATGCCGTTTTCTATATATTAGGATTGCAGGTGGATACTGTGAACGAGCAGGCGCGCCACCGTCTGCACGTGGAGCACCCTAACTCGGACGAATCCTCAAGAGGCAGAACAAGCTCAACGCCAGGTGAGCAGAGTGAAGGGGAGACAAGTGAACCATGTGTTTCTCTATCTCTCTCTCTTTCGCTCTCTCTTTTTCTCCTTTTTCTCTCTCTCTCTCTCGGTCGGTCGGTGGTACACGTCCGTTTTGCATGGATGCCATACAGAGAGAGAGAGAGAGAGATGTTGTTCAGCTGCACGGCCCTCCTGACGTCTCCTTGGTATCGTTCAAGTCAAAGGACAACGTGTTCATCACCCACGACGTCTGAACAAGATACGTCTACTGAACAAGATGTGTCGACCACCAGAACCCCGACGCGTGAGTGGCGCATCTCTCTATTTCTCCCATCTTCTCTCTCTCTCTCTCTCTCTCTCTCTCTTTCTCTCTCTCTTTCTAGATGATACACATCCGTTTTGCAGTGTGTCTGACATACAACCACGCTCGGCCCGAGGTGATCGATCAGCTTCTTGTCGACATTGCTGGAACCCGCTGATGAGCTCTGTGGTGCGATTCACATTCGTGCGTGTTCTCTTGCTGTTTTCGTGCTGTATTGTGGGATAATAGTACTCATTTATCTCTTTTCAGTTGCCGATTTGCCCTTCCTAGGCGAATTGGAATCAGAGCGATGGCAGTATGAACATGATGATTTCTCCTATGTTCTCCACTTCTTCTGGTGTTCATTACCCTTTCGCATAAACACTTTGCAAAATTCGTTCCAGGTACACATCAACGCGCAGTCTGCTGCTCCTCAATCGGATCCTTCATACAGACAGCAACATAGAGAGAGAGGAGAGAGAGAGAAAGAGAGTGAAAGAGGGCGGCGGCTGGAAAAGTGCAAGCAGTACATGGAGGGCACTAACAGTCTCGCGAAATTACTGTGGTTTTGCCCTGCTCGCCTCAAAAGACCTGATGGGGTTTCTAGAGGCAGTCTGTGTGTGTGTGTGTTGCTGAGGCTTCGGCTGTCCGAGTTTCGCGTTTCTCCGTTGCGAGACAACCGCGAGATGACAGCCTTGTGAGGAAACTCCGCATCGCCACCGACGATGTATGAAGCACGCAAGCCATGCATACAAAAACATAAAATGGGAGGACAGATTTTATATCAATCAATAAATCAATAGCAGGCGTCGACGAACTCGAAGGCCATCTCGTTGACCAGCGTCTTGTCCGATATCTGCGCAGCCATAACGTACAGCGCAGCCCAGCCTGAAACACACACACAGTAATGCAGGATTACGGTAGGACTCACGGTGGCGGTCCCTCATCCCCGGCCGGCACCTCCTTCACCGCTCCAGCTAACCTTCCGTTGTTGAGATCTGTCACGATAGCAAACGAGCTGCATAGCGATCTCACTCGCTTCGAAGGCTGCGTGCAGCGCGAGCCTTTCCCATCTTCTTTAGCAATGCCGCGGCGCTCGTAGTGCCCGACCTAGTACATATATGAACTCTCTATCCCTTGTCCCCCTCTCACCGACGAGCAAATGTAGTACTCCACACGGCTTTTCTTCTTGCCGTTCATGGCCATATCCTGTCCCAAGTTGCCGACCATTGTCAAGAAAGTCTATGCACAACTTTATATCTCTCTGTTTCACGTTTCACGTCTTACTTGCAGGTTCGACTTCTCCATTTCCTCCTCCTCCACCCCGCACAGCAGGCCGTGCGTCTCGTGCGCGTGCTTGGCGAACTCTTCCGTGGTCCGGAACGACGCCTCACACTCGTCGAAGGGACAGTCGCGACGGCTCTCCTCTGTATCAGGTATGTATGGATGAGTGATAGGGAGAAAAGAAGAGGGGAGAAGGGACTCACCGTGCTTCTTAGCCATGTGGTAATAGGTGCTCTCCTTGGAGCACCCCGCCTTTCGATGTTTGTTGTACATCTGGGCGGAGAGCTCATTCCCACATCCGTCACACACTTTCCTCGGCCGAGGGGCCTCTTCTCGCTTCGCCTCTCCAATCTCCTTCTTCGGACGACCACGTTGGTTTGTCAACGGCAGCGACATCTGCAACGCATAGGTTTGGAAGAGGCAAGGAGGAACGAAGCTGGTGAGTGAAATGAACTCTTCCCTCGCACTGCACTCTCTCTCTCTCTCTCTCTCTTCGTTTCGAAAATAACTGCCACTCTGTAAAAATTGGCGGGAACCGGAAGCGGTCCACGGAGCGAGAGCGACCGAGAAGCATAGAGGTGAATGTATTGTGAATATATTCGTTTATGTCATATTGTAACGTGTTCTGTTGGATATGTTCGAGCACTCCGGGTAGGGGCCGAAAGTGCTTGGAATCTGCGCCACAGAGACTTGGAATACCGTTAGCGATGTTCCTTGGGCCCCACCCGTAAAGGGAACCCGCTGATGAGCTCTGTGGTGCGATTCACATTCGTGCGTGTTCTCTTGCTGTTTTCGTGCTGTATTGTGGGATAATAGTACTCATTTATCTCTTTTCAGTTGCCGATTTGCCCTTCCTAGGCGAATTGGAATCAGAGCGATGGCAGTATGAACATGATGATTTCTCCTATGTTCTCCACTTCTTCTGGTGTTCATTACCCTTTCGCATAAACACTTTGCAAAATTCGTTCCAGGTACACATCAACGCGCAGTCTGCTGCTCCTCAATCGGATCCTTCATACAGACAGCAACATAGAGAGATAGGAGAGAGAGAGAAAGAGAGTGAAAGAGGGCGGCGGCTGGAAAAGTGCAAGCAGTACATGGAGGGCACTAACAGTCTCGCGAAATTACTGTGGTTTTGCCCTGCTCGCCTCAAAAGACCTGATGGGGTTTCTAGAGGCAGTCTGTGTGTGTGTGTGTTGCTGAGGCTTCGGCTGTCCGAGTTTCGCGTTTCTCCGTTGCGAGACAACCGCGAGATGACAGCCTTGTGAGAAAACTCCGCATCGCCACCGACGATGTATGAAGCACGCAAGCCATGCATACAAAAACATAAAATGGGAGGACAGATTTTATATCAATCAATAAATCAATAGCAGGCGTCGACGAACTCGAAGGCCATCTCGTTGACCAGCGTCTTGTCCGATATCTGCGCAGCCATAACGTACAGCGCAGCCCAGCCTGAAACACACACACAGTAATGCAGGATTACGGTAGGACTCACGGTGGCGGTCCCTCATCCCCGGCCGGCACCTCCTTCACCGCTCCAGCAATGTCGACAAGAAGCTGATCGATCACCTCGGGCCGAGCGTGGTTGTATGTCAGACACACTGTAAAACGGATGTGTATCATCTAGAAAGAGAGAGAGAAAGAGAGAGAGAGAGAGAGAGAGAGAGAGAGAGAGAGAGAGAGAGAAGATGGGAGAAATAGAGAGATGCGCCACTCACGCGTCGGGGTTCTGGTGGTCGACACATCTTGTTCAGTAGACGTATCTTGTTCAGACGTCGTGGGTGATGAACACGTTGTCCTTTGACTTGAACGATACCAAGGAGACGTCAGGAGGGCCGTGCAGCTGAACAACATCTCTCTCTCTCTCTCTCTCTGTATGGCATCCATGCAAAACGGACGTGTACCACCGACCGACCGAGAGAGAGAGAGAGAAAAAGGAGAAAAAGAGAGAGCGAAAGAGAGAGAGAGAGAGAGAGAGAGAGAGAGAGAGAGAGAGAAACACATGGTTCACTTGTCTCCCCTTCACTCTGCTCACCTGGCGTTGAGCTTGTTCTGCCTCTTGAGGATTCGTCCGAGTTAGGGTGCTCCACGTGCAGACGGTGGCGCGCCTGCTCGTTCACAGTATCCACCTGCAATCCTAATATATAGAAAACGGCATGTCCGTCCGTAGCTTCGACTCACCTTGGCATCCTGGTTCTTCATGTCCTCGAGAGTGTCGAAGCGGTGCTTCATGAAGTCCACCTCCTTGATGTTCTATCCAGGCACCAGAGTGGCGAGCAGCTTTCCCTTCTCGTCGATCCATCCCAGCACCTGCACACACTAAGCACTGCTTCCCCTCTTGCCCACTCTCCCTCCTCACCTGCTCCTGCTCCTTGAGGTTGCTCTCGAGGTCGATGACGTCCCACCAGAACTGGCACAGCTTCTTGTTCTCCTCCAGCCTGCACACCTAAACGGCATATTGTGAAATCATCCATAAAACGTGAACGACTCACCTTTCCGATACATTATCCCTCCTGCTTCATCTTGTTGAAGTAGTGGTAGTAGAATACAACGTAGGTGATGATCGACTCCTCATCGGGCACGTCCAAGTTCACATCCTCCGCGTCGAGGAAACGCATGAGACCGAGCTGCAGCTCGGCAGTGTCCAGTGTCGAACGCGTTGCCCAGGTTGTACAGGGTGTTCGACTTCTGCAATACACGTCTTGTCTACTCCCTCTTCCTCTTCCCGTTACCCACCACTCAACTCACCTGCAGCTGATCGTATTCGATGAGGTCGGATCTGTGCTTGTGGATGAGTGCGTTGAACGCCAATCCATCTCTCCAGCTGGTTGTGAAGTTGCGCACGTTGACATTGGGATATCCGGCCGTTTTCATCTGTCACACCGATCTCTACTTAACATGTATCTCACTCCCACGTACCATCTCTGTCTCGATGAGCTGCTGCTTCTGCATGGCCACGGTGGTGAGATCGTCGTGGCGTCGTCGCGCACCATCTCCTGCTCGAACTGGCTCGCCAACTCTCTGCACGTCAAACAGCTTCTGTTCCTTCTCCCCACCCCAGCTCGTCCGCCGACAGCGCCAGGTTCAGCGATGCGCGGTGCCCAGACAGAACGCCACCTGAAAGAAAGATCACATTTTGAATTCAACATCCGAGAGTGGCATCATCATTTCGATACTTTCGCACCTTGGAGGCAAACAAAAAAAGAAACACATCCGCTTCCAAAAGTCACACCATCCCGCTCAAACCTTGAACACGAGAAGGGCGGCGCCGGCGCGGCTGTACTCCGTGAACAAGACGTGCTCGTAGACGTCGACGGCGGAAAGCTCGTCGGCCACCTGAACAATAGCGAGTTAGAATATTCGCGAGAGACGTGGTGTGAAGGCGCACCTAGAGCCAGGTGGTGGTGATGAACTCCCAGTCGTCGAGGGCGTTCACGATGAACGCATTGTCCTTGGCCGCTAGCAGGGGCGACACTTCCACTAGATGTAATCTGGTATAGTCATCTACGTAGCCGAACTGAAAAGGAAGAATAATGAAATGTATAAAACACATATGTAACATCAAAAACACATATCACAATGCATACGTAGTAACGAAAGGGAAATTTAAGGTCACATCACAAACGATGTATCAACGTCCACGTGATGAATTATCAAGTTACATTCACAAAAGACTCATAAGCTAGTAAAGCTATATGAAAAGCGACAAGCACGACTATTTAGCAACATATCAAAGCAGAAGTTTGTTTTTTTAAAGAAAACCAACACGAAAATATGCCAAAGAAGCCAGAAATTCGAAGAAAATTCAAAAAATTTCATCATTTTTTGGGCGGCGCCTGGCCCCTTCAAATTTTCCCTATCCGGTCCCGTAACGATACGACTGCATAGCAATACTACCCCATATTACTGTCATTCTCTTCTGGTAGAGTGCGGAAAATCAGTCCGGTATTGAGCGTGTTATTTTTCACTGGAACGTTGTGTTCTTTCTACTGCAAAATAAAGCGCGACAAGGATCGTGTTTTTGTGATGTCCATCTGGTTCAAAATATTTAGAGTCTCTGTCGGTCGTTCTGACAAGATACAATGACGTTCAGAATCACAAACATCTAATGCAGGTTGTTTATCATGTACACACATGCTCGAAGACAGTCTAGTGGGTGCGGGCGCGCCTGGTCTTGGCCTGCCTGTGGCGGAACGAGTCCCGTCCGGGGCAGGGGCAGTACTCGGCGTCGCTGCCCTGCGCTCCGTCCTTGCCCGGCTCTCCCGGCTGTCCGGGCTGGCCAGCAGGTCCCGGCTTTCCGTCACGTCCCGGGAATCCGGCACGTCCCTCCTCTCCCTCCTTGCCCTTCTCTCCGGGGTTGCCCGAGGGTCCCTTGGGTCCGGGGCGTCCGGGCTGTCCGGGGCGACCGGGGTGTCCAGGAGTAGCAACGGTTCCGGGGGCTCCGGGGCGTCCGGGGTTTCCGTTGTGTCCGGGCTGTCCGGGACGTCCGGCGTCTCCAGCGGGTCCGTTCTCGCCGCGTCCTCCGGGCGCTCCGGGGAATCCGCGCTGTCCGGGGCGTCCGTCCTGTCCGGGCCTTCCAGCCTCTCCGTCGGGTCCGGGCTCTCCGGGCTCTCCCGCGTCGCACTTGATGCATCCTCCGGGAAGGTCGTGGGTGACAGCCAGAGCGATTCCGGGCGCTCCGGGCCTTCCGTCATCTCCGTTGTCTCCATCGTGTCCCTTGTCTCCGGGAGGTCCGGGAGGTCCAGGGGGTCCGGCGGGGCATCCGCGCAACTGGGGTCCGCAGTTGCACTGCTCGGGGTAGCCAGCCTGACGTCCCTTCCTGGTTCCGAAGATGGTGGCAAAGGTGGGCGGAGCAGCCGAGTCTCCAGTGGGGTTCATGTGGTTGCGCAGCAGACGAGCCCACGTGTCGTCGGCAAGAACCTAGAATGAACGACGTCACTTCCGGTTCTTGTGATGACGTCACGTACCTTGAACTCCTGCATGCCCTGCTCGACCTCATTCTGAAGGCTGTGGATGTCGTTGACGATGACGGCGACGGAGACGAGCGATGCGAGGATGACACAGAGAGAGCCCGCCGAGGCGAGACCGACAAAGTAGCTCATGTCTACTGACTGGTGTGCTTGCTATTGGTAAACCGCCTTGTATACGCTTGAAAGTCAGCAAAGACAAGTATGGGTGAGAGAAAGAGACGCGGTCATTCCGGCAAAAAGCGCATTCCGGAAAAGTGAGAGCGACAGTGTGCGCAAAAACGCTCTCATTGCCGCTTGCATGCAGTAATATTCGCTCACTGGCTAGTTGTCTCGGGAATAGAATCGTATTTTGAGTAGCATACACAACATTTCTACCGATTGCTGTGGTTTATTGCAATTTTATTTAGCATCGGCGTGGATCGGTAGCAGTCAATCCGAGAGCAGGAGCGCTCCAGAACCAGATACAAGAATCTGCGTATACAAGAGCACTGCATAGACAACTGTGGGGGAGGAGAGTTACAGGATTTCTCCTATGTCAATTTGAATTGCAAGTAGAAAGTCTCTATTTTCCTTCCTCTACAATCAATCAATCAATCGTTTATCCGGAATCGTTATATCTGAATATGACAACACAATCATGATGATATGGAGCATACAGTAGTGCCTAAGATGCTTGATACATAGGCTAACGCTCTCTACCCTCCTCTATTTTATGCGTTGTCTTTTTGTTCATCTTCAATAACAGAGAATCATATTCACACCTTTATTCAACATCAAATAATTACTTGCCGAGATGTGCGGCATGCAGACACCTCCTCTCCTTCGTTCCGTTCCCTCGTCACTCCGCCCCCACCCACCCTCGCGGTGCGGCATGGCGTCCACGCCAATCAGGTGCGCCCGTAGCCCGACCCGACACTGACTGGGAACACGCCGGGCGGAACACAGTCGGCATCGATGCTGGATACGGGGTTTGGGGTTTTCCACCAACATCATCACGGAGGTTGCTATAACCTGCTCCAGAGCAATAGAGTACCTCTACGGTAGAGGCTCTACCTATCTACGGTGCGCTAACCGCGAACGGACTCTCGGCAATTCTCTGATCCACCCCATAGTGGGAAAGGCAGTGATGGGTTGCTCCTGCAGCGTCCTCCTCCTCCTTCTCTCGCTGCTCGTGTCGGCGACGGGCGCGTTCAAGTGCTACGTCTCCACCAATGCCACCGCCAGCGAGGTGCGGGCGACTGGTGGAACAACGCCAACCCATTTCAGACCACTGCCGAGTGTTCCACGTTCTGCCAGTCTGATTTTGTGCGTGGCTCTCTCTCCTCTCTCTCTCTCTCTCTCTCTCTCTCTCTCTCTCTCTCTTTCTCTCTCTATCTCTCTATCTCTCTATCTCTCTTCCCTCTCTCCTAGTCATCTCTTCAGATGGTAAGCATGATGGAAAAGGAGAGAGTGTCCTGTGCCACTCCCGATTCCACATGCATCGTCAAAGATTGGGTGGGTGGTGGATATCGATTGATTATCGATTCTGCTTGCAGAAGAAGGGTGATGCCAGGAAATGTGAGGTGATGGGTGAACTGATGTACTGTTGCTGCGAGACGGAGAGAGTGTCCCTTTTCCCTTTCTCTCTCTCTCTCTCTCTCTCTCTCTCTTTCCCTCTCTCTCTCTCCCTCCCGCTCTCTCTCTCTCCCTCTCCACTGTTCTTTCAGCCTGTGCAACCCTCCCGCGTTTGCCCGCTCTGCCACCCGCGTGGGCCTCCCTCTTCTCGCCATCGCTATCGTCATCTTCCGCTAAACTTCAGATTATCCTTAAGTTCCTTGCTAGATTTACGTCGGAGAATCGATCAGACGCCAGTTGCCTGAGAATGGGAATATAGAATAACTACGGCCGAACATGGTTGCCTGGAAAGATATACGTCATGTACAAGCGGGTGCAGTACGACCTCACATGCCCAAATTCAGCTGCGGTCCATCCGTCCACTCCCCGATCGCCTTCCAAATAATCTTCATTCCACTGTTGCGTGACGGACGCGGACTCCTCACCACAATATCCTACAAAATATACCAATTCTCATTCAAAACAATAAGGAGTGGCCAGAGTGGATTCTGACCCCTCAGAATAGCTATTCTCACCCCTCAGAATGTATTTTTACCCCTTCTATTGACCTACAGAATAGGGGTAAGAATAGGCTCAGAATGCGATTGCGCCCTCAGAATGGCCGAAAAAATGAATTGAGCTGTGGTAAAAATGCATTCTGAGGGCTCAAAACAGTCTGAGGGGTGAGAATTCACTCTGGCCGCTACTATACAATTAATCGACTGAAAAAAACTACCTCAATACAGTGGTAATATATCTGGAATAACTCCTTGTCCTCAGTGACTAAGGGTTCCTTGCCAACAGTGCCCATCAGATAGTCCTTTTTCAGACAAGAGAGGCGAACAAGCGAGAAGAGCATGTGACGACTGAGATTGAATAAGGAGATGAGACTCACTCTTTCATGTGCCTCTTTCTGTTTTCCGAATCGGCACGCACCCAGTTGCACACTCCAGAAAACACACTCGACTCCCGACAGCGGAGATACTTGTCTGGAAGGCGAAACGGAAATGAACACTCTTCTGTTGAAATTGTATATACCCGCGAGAAGAGCGAGCAGATCCTTTTTGTCAAGATCAGGAGTATCGATGAGGTAACTGAAGCTTAAATACTACTCGAATAAAAGAAATACACTCGCTCGAAGTTGCGGCACGTCATCTTCCATGCGAGATACTTCATCTCCTCGCAGGTATAGAGACAAGCGAACGACCACATCTCAATGCAGTTCGAACGAGTCACACTAGCCAGCAGCAACCTGCAACATCCATTGATCTCTCGACCTATCTCGAATCACTCACTTGGCACATCGCTCCTTCAGTCTATCCAGCTGAAGACAACCAGCTTCCGGGAGAAGGCGAGGCGCGATCGACTCGTCTGAAAGAGAACATCACAATGTACAAATCGCTATAAACTTTCCTATCTCAGCTTTGGAGGTGTACATGTACTCCTGAAGGAACTCCACAATATCAGCATCCATGTCCTAAACATGGTAATCACAATAATTTGCACTATAATAATTTATAACTGACCAGCTTGACCTCTCCAGCAATGGCCTCCTTGAAATCTGAGTGGAAGACGCGCTGGAAATGCGGAGACGCCGCCGACAGAACATTTATGTGAGCCATGAACTAAAACCATACCTATTAATTTATAAATTTCATTTCAATATCCCGTCGATACAGAACCTTCAGAGTGACGTACCGGCAGTTGGCGAAATGGTACGATTCGAGTGCTAGTTTCTCCCTCTCTGTCTGGGCGGGGCTGCGGTAGGCGGGGCTAAGTGAGCGGTTTGCGAAACAGACTCTGACCGCGCTTCGCGATAACGACAATCGCCAAAAGACAATGTAACGACAATAGAGAAGAATCGACAGCCGGCGTATACACTAGAAGTACTAAAAGCTTCCGCTTCTGATTTTTGACATTCCATAAAGATGACAATGGTAGAATACAGTATCTGCAGGATAATAATAATTTATTACAGTTTACACTGTGCCACACACAAATTATATGATGAAAAAAATGAGAAAGTCCTCTGTGCAAAAAAAGTGCGTATCAATCGGTAAAACCAGCAGTCTCAACTAATACCCACCCCTGCCTGGAGGTGGCGATGGAGAGCGGGCGGAGGAACCCGAGTGAGTACATGATGAGGCAATGCACTCTGGGGCAGGCACTAGTTTCAATCACGGTAACGTCTTGATAACAACACAGTGAATCAATGGGGGAGACAAAGTTGCACCTTATTGTAGAGGAAGTAATGGGAACGGTTTGCGGTACATGTGTGTAGTGTGCTAGCATGTGTTATGGTTCGGGACAGGGGCAATGACTATGGTGGTAGTGACGGTCATGGATCTTCTTCGCAAGGAAAGTGCGCATAGTCGGTAGATGTGGGATGGAGTGCGAGGTCGACCCGAACCCGCGCGGCCGAAGAGAAACATGGTGGTGCAGCCGACGTTGAACACAGCAGCATGCCTTACCAGCACAACTTACCCGTATACCAAAGAAACATAAAAGGTAAAAATCGAAAGGGTGAGAGTCAGTTTGCCAGACTGAGCACTCTATCGAGATCAATTTTCTCGAGCGAATTGCGGAATACTTTGTAATTTCGCGCGGTGAAAAGACGAGGATACGCTTTAGTGAGAGTGCAAATGTTCCTGGCAGTTCGCAGAGTGAAGTAGTTATGCCTAACTGTATTGCGAGTCGAATGTATTCTCAGAGCAAAAGAACCATTCCTGCCACGTGTAGGTTTCAACTTGAAGTACTGAGAGAATCGCGCGGCTGTTTCGTTGCGTCGCATTTTGAAGGCGAGCGTGAGATCAATGGCAGCGCGGCGTTCGCACAATGTACGCAAACCGAGAATACGTAACTGAAACGCATATGATGGCATAGACTGCGGGTGTTGCGGGTAGAGAGAGGATGTTGTGTGAGTATGCCAATTTTAGAACGACTGCTTCATCGCATCCAGACCCCGCGTACCACCTCCATCTCTCTCTTATTAATAATGTATTTATTCAGAATCAGAAATCACATACAGAGAGAGAGAGAGAGAAATCTCTCTCTCTCTCTTTCTCTCCATCTTTCTCTCCCCTCTCTTACTCCCTCTCTCTCCCACACTCTCTTCCTTTCTTTCTTCGTTCCCCCCTCTCTCCCTCTCTCCCTCTCTCTCTCTCCCTCCCTCCCTCCCTCTCACTCTCATTCTCCCTCAAAAAAATCACGGGAGTGCCAAAATTCTAGAACAAAGTTTTTTTTCGTTGTTTGTACGTGTTAGTGCCTATTTTGGAGTAGAGAGTCATATGATGTGCAGTCTACAGTATACCCAGAAACGCTTGAAGCAAGCGCCGTTGGCGGCGTCTTTCGTGAATAGGTTGGACTCAAACCACGCACTCTCTCAGCATCTACATGCATCATTCCTTCTAACGATGTTCGAACTGCTTCCGAATGAACTCATCGTCAAAATTTTCAATTCTGTCCACTACCGCGTATGTTCTTATATACTTGTTTTGTTTAACTAAATGGTATTTTAAAACTGGCGTCTAAAAATACAAATCGTGACGCCACCCCAAAGTGCGTGAAGGAAGTTTTTAGGTGTAACTGTTTCATAATTTGGTATGAAATTATCATAGAATCGATCTATAGCTATTATAAAACATGCCTGTTTGAAAATATTTGAATTTTGAACAAGTTGAATTTTTCATGTAAATTTCAACTTTCAAAAAATATAAATAGAGAATGATTAGAATTGATTAGAGCCGGAAATAATAGTTCAGAAAGACGTAGTGGGCAAAAGTGTGGCGTCACGATTTGGATTTTAAATACATTCAGGACGTGAAGACTTTTCGACTGCTTTCTTCGCGCTTCAAGAATCTCATTGATGAGCATCGCATTTCTCTTCCGAGAAAAAAGATATACGTGTTGATCTCCAATCTCAAAGACGTGAGCTACCATTAATAGTATTAAGCAACCAATATTGTGATGCATTTGCAGCACATTCTCCTGTTTGCATTGCATGAGCCGGGCTCTGAATGGCTGAACCATTCTTCATATGAAGTTATGGCTGTCTGGGACAACCCGGAAGAGTGAGATTATTTTTAAATATATACATTTTCACCTCAACCACTCACATTCCACATATCACACTATCATCGTTGTCAGAAAAGCAAAACCATTTCATTTTTAAAGACACGTTTTCTCGGCAAAGGATAAGAAAAAGAAGGTATATTGTCTCAGTGAACGCGACGAGTTGGTCGAAGAAGAGAGAAACACCACCCTCATCAAACACATGCCGAGCCGTCGCATACGTATATTGGCAGTGGAGAGCCTGGCAGAAAAAGTGGGAAGTCACCTCCACTACCTCATACCCCGATACGATATTCAGAAGATCGACATGGTGGGTATTGACCAGTTTTCGAATAATCGTACCCAACTAATGGGTAGAGCACACTTGCACATAAATAGTCTGAATGTGAGATATCCTTTCTTGGGTCTGGAAATCGAAGTTTTCTTGTTGAAGTCAAACAGTACATGATTACAACTCACATTACAGTGTTCAATGTTTGCTTCCTCAGTGCAACCCACTATCTTTACTAAGTGTAGGATGTTCTATATAACCTCGATACTTTTCAGGTGGGTGTGGTTGACAGTGTGAAGAGGGAAGTGGCGCGTTCGGTGCAGGACTGGAATATGGTGGATGTGATTGAGCAGCACCGCTACAACTTCCGCTACGATCGGCCTCAGGTGATCCCCTGGGATCGCTACCCGCTTTTGCGCTCTTGGCTCATTCCTGATGATAGTATCGTTCTTGCACGAGAGAGGCGCAAGCAACGCCGCATCTGTGCTATGCGAATGCGTGACTATTGATTTAAACTATCATTCATATCTAACATAAGAACATATCCTCTAATAATCGGACTTGTACCAAATTGGTATGATGAACCGTGAATGAATCGTAACTATTGTTCTCTATAGAATGCATTACTGTTTTCATTGAATTGACTTTTAAACAATATCTCTTGTTCTCTGTTCTCATTATAATAAATAAAGTTTTTTATTTGATGTTGACTTGTGTGAGCCAAATTTGAATGAGCGGTGGGTGCGATAGCCGGTAGATGATAATCGCTGAGGTTAATGCGAGTTGTAGGCAATGGGAACGAGAGAAAAGAAATCACGTAAGTGTCATCAATCTCACGAATTTTTGAAGGCACAAGCGAGCGTTTCACATCTTTATCATATAATTTAATGCGTTAATATGAGCGTAGTTTCTTAATTGAGAATTGTGTGCTTTGTCGTTTTGTGTGTTTTGTCGTTTTGTGTCTTGTTCTCTCCTCCTTCTCTTCTTCTCTCACGCAGTTTGCGCAATCTTCGCAAGTTCCTCTGGAGTCATATCCGGGCACCGATCGTATCCTCCGTCGTCTTTCTCCTTCGCTGCTCCCGTCGACGAAGCCTACGGTAGATTACAGTAACCAAGGGGGGACGGTTAACAGTACCTTCGGGGGTGCGCCGCTTGCAGGGGGCGGGGCTTTGGCGGCCGGAGGCGGAGGGGGCGGAGCCTTCTTTCCTCCACAAACAGTCAACACAAGGACAGCCAGAACCATCTAGAAAGAAGGGGTGAGAGAGAGAGAGAGAAGAGAGAAAGGGAGACGGAGAGAGAGAGAGAGAAAGAGAGGAGAGAAGAGAGAGAGAGAGAGAGAGAGAGAGAGGGGGACTGACCTGCACAAAGACAACCTCGTAAATTGATAGTAAATTGAACATCACAAAGATGTGGCACGCGAGGCGGCCTCGCGCCAAAGAGACTGTTAGAAAAATGAGCGATCATTTCGTTCGAAAATACATGACGATGCGATCATAGACATATCAAAACAAAATCAGCCAATTCAAATGACATCACACTTTTAAAATCCCTCACCTCACTTCTACCAAAGATCGCTATCATATTTTTTTTGGTTTTCTTTGGTTGGTTTTTTCAAAGACCACACACGCGCTAGAATCCGCAAGAGGCGATTGAGAGAAAGGTCCCTTAGAATCTTTCGATAACAATGTGATGCTGATAGATGTTATCAGGATGTTAGAAAATGGTTATCCGTTTCTCTATTTTGAAACATTTATTCAACGCAACAACAATAAACAGTCAAACACTTCAACAGTCTTCAGTTAGAATATTATGAAAGAACAAAAAAAACAATGAACTAAGTAAAACAAGTCACGTCTTCTAGTGGGATGCCAATAAATGCATAACCGTTCCAAACAATTCCTCTGTGCGGCTGTACAGTTTGAAAAGGAGAGTTTAAGTGATCAACAGAAATACCTGGGACAGAAAATGGGGGAAAGAGACGACAAGGAGGCAGGTGACATCCTCTCACTCTCCTCCACTGGCGGCTCTTCTCAACTATCCGCTGTGCTCTGTTCAACAACTTACTCCTTCTATTCTCCCAACCTCTCCTCAGTTCTTCGTGAACTGCTTCATCGCCTCGCCAAACGAGCGGAGCGGGGGGAACGCGCGGCGCTGGAATAGTCAATCTCATCTCCCTCCCCCCCCCCCTCTCTCTCTCTCTCTCTCCCCCCCCCCCCCTCTCGCTCCACTCACCACGACTAGCTGGACTGGCTGCTCCACTCCATCCTCCTTCTCCTCCTCCTTCCCTGCTCCGCCACCCTTTTCCGCGCATTTCCACCCGCCTCAACACATATTTTAGAATTCATCACATCCTAACAACATGTTTCACTCCACTCATATCCAAGCAACCAGCCAAATGATGGGCAATTCCATTGATGCTAGAACGCAAATACAAATAGGCCATTCGTATGGATAGGTAAGATGGATAGGTATGTTGAACGCACTCACCGCCTTCCTAACCGGCAGCGATTCCCTTTTCACCGGTCACACGCCAGAGACCGCCTGGAACGAGCATTTCCACATACAAATGCACACCCAGCGATTCAGGAAATACTATAGGAAATAGGAAGCAGTTCAACCACCCACGATCCCACCACCCACCGCACTCTTCTCCACATGTCCCCCTCCTCCGCTCATCGGATGCTTCTGTCTGGACAACACAGCCGGCGATGCGCACATCATCTCAAACAATGCAAATGCAATCACTCCTATCCGATGGTTCCCGCCTGGTAGGATACGGGGATACAAAACATGCGCTACGAGAATACAGTTCCGGCTGATGAACCGAGAAAGTCATACCTTCTTGGCAACCCTCATCAGAGCGCCCTGCTTCCTCTTCTGTGCCTTCTTCGGCAGCGCCAAGTGAACCTGCTGAAACACAAAGCTGGCAACCTCCTTGAAAGCTTCTTACAAATACACCAAATACATCAGCACATCCACCAAATCAATACAATTTCCAGGAGGGCACCAATACTCACGGATTCGCTTCCTTTTCTCTCTCAATGACTACAGCGTGCGGGTGGGGTGCGGGTGACTGACGATTAGTTGACGCTTGACGGCCCGCGCCCCACCTGCACCCCACCCGCACTCTGTAGTCAGTGCTACTTCGTCCCCTGTTCCCGTCCTCTCTTCCCACCTTTCCCTTCTTCACTGCATCGTCCTCCTCCTCAAACTCCTCGTCCGAATCGGCCGCCACCAGGCGCTTCTGCGCCTCCCTCTACAATCAATCGATAATAGAACAATCGATACAGTCAACCGACCTTGTACTTGTTGTAGGCGGTCTTCATCTGAGAGTAGCACTCGTTGAACACGCTGTGCCACCACTGCAAAGTCGACATCTCTCTCTCTCTCTCCCTCTCCCTCTCTCTCCCTCTCTCTCCCTCTCTCTCCCTCTCTCTCTCTCTCCCCTCCCTCCTCCACTCACCGTACAGCTCTCCGATGAGCTCCTCCGCCACGTACTTGTGCAGCACTTCGAACATGGGGAAGAGGAACTTGTCAGCCGTCCGCAGACGCTGCTCCATGCGGTAGATACTGAGACACACGCAAGCAGTCAACAGTCACTCTTGTCCACCCATTCACACATACAGTCTCTATCATCAGTCATCCAGTCCCTATTATAGCGACACACACTCCTATGTGTTCTCTCTCACCAGCATCTCTCTCTCTCTCTCTCTCTCTCTCTCTCTCTCTAATCCTGTCAACTACCTCAAACAGCCAAACACAAAACAGCCCCATGGACACTGCTACAAATACCTCCCAATGCTGCGTCCAAGGGACAATTTGGCGTTTACAGTGCGTTTACAGACAATGGCTATGAAAACGCTCCCCCCCCCCCCACCCACCGACACGCATCTCGCTGGCCTCCTTGGTGACAAAGTTGCCGCCGAAGACCAGACTATCCACTGGGGTCCTAGACATATACTGTAACATTTCACTAGAACATTTTGGTCTAAATATGTATCAACCATACTACTGCAACGGCCTAAAACACAAAATTATAATATGGTGGACGGCAAAATCACAAATCCAATCCAAACACGTCAATACATGAAATAAGTTTCACCACAACATAACTGCGCGTATAGCCAAATATATTCAATCGGAGAGGTTTCGTTGAATCAATGAAAAACGTGCCACGAATACAGTAAAAACCAATGCAGTGGATGAAAAAGCGATTCAACAATGTGCTTGTGAACAAACCGACCTTGTTGTTGGTGGTGTGGTGACAGAGGGCGGGATGCTCCCATCACTGTCCGAGAATGAGTAGAGGGAGAGGGGAGGGGAGGACGAGGAGGAGACAGAAGAAAGCGCGGCTGGACGCGTCTGCAACAGACACAAATGAGACAAAAAAACAACTAGAATGGCATAATCGCCATACAAAATACGTTTCAACTACACCACATGTACTAATTCAACAATAAATAAACAATCTCAGTTTGCATGGCTTCGATGTCGATGTCCTAAGATTACTAATAGAAAGACATTCTTACAACTCCAACCACATACCACAGCTATACAGTACTCACCTGCTTCTTTCCACTCTCCTTGCGCTTGGCTGAATCCATCGTGTAATGAACAGCCGGCGAGTGAGCAGCGGGACGGCTCTGCAGCAAAAGCATCACAACGATTGCACACAAACCAGCAATTACAAAACAACCTTCTTCCTCCGCACAGCTTCCTTCTCTCTAACACACGTCGTCCACCCATCGACGCCCCTCCTCAGAGTGAGACGGATAGGCGCGTGCTCCTGAATCTCTGATGCACGACAAGCTAATGGCCGCAATAACCGCACGCAAACCCGGCCTTAAAGGATATTTCAAGTGGTTGGAGGTGCATATGACTTACGATTTAGCATGATATATTTTTGGTGCATATGACTTACGATTTAGCATGATATATTTTTTTCCTAAATTCAGATAGAAAGAGCAAGTTCAATGCATCCGGTACCACTTTCAGGTGATGATCAGGAATGGAGTCAAGGTCGGAGCAAAGGGGAAGAAGAACGAAAGCAACCACTGGATACTGATTCAGTGCGTGAAGGAGCAATAATACGAATCAACGTATACATGTGACATCTAGGTTGTCGCAAGTGGCTGCCACCTCTTTTCACTGCACCATCAACAATTCCGATATGATCAACACGACACGATATGACGTACGTTCACACTTCCCTCCTCGCCCTTACACCTTTCAGACAGTTCCGTTGGTCTCAGCACTGCACTAGTATCTCAGACATGTCGACGGAAAAGTGAAATTTTTTGTACAGCCTCACTTCCCACAACAATCGGTGAATATGAAATGAACAGTATGTAGGAGTAGCGTGAACATTGCACGAGGGAGGAAGAGAGAGAGAGAGAGATAGAGAGAGAGAGATCAGCGATGTTGTTCTAGAAAGACAAGAGCTGTGGATACTGGTGTGTCGCGGGAGCAATCAACGCGGCGTGCGGGGATGCGCCCTTCGGGTGAGATCGAGAGCGCGAGAGAACCAGACCATCACTCGGTTTACTTTGTTAAGATTCGACGGCGACACCGCTGTGTTTCTCAAGGTGCTGAGAGACTTGCAGGATGCCAAGCCCGCCACCACCGACATCAGAGACAAGGGTGAGCCAGGTCGCCTAGCACCTGCCAAACGGGAACACTTCAGACCTGTGTCGCGCAGAGAGAGAGAAGAGAGAGAGAGGGAGAGAGAGGGAGGGAGGGAGAGAGAGAAAGAGAGAGAGAGAGAGAGAGAGAGAGAGGACGACGACCATCTCTCAAGGCGACGGACGCTGGATTCTTCGCCTGCGTGAAGTACCTAGCGACCATCCTGTATTTTGCGATCGGCATATCCAAGAAGCACAACCACCGAGGTACGTTAGAAGAGAGAGGGAGAGGGGGGGAGGGGAGATGACAGTCAATCATATCAACATATCATCTGCTTAGCGCGCGGTCAGGACAACTTCTGGGAAGAGATGGAAGAGGCGCAGGACGCTCTGGAGCGCACTGTCGACAAAGTGAACACACGCACACACTCACACAATTGACAAGACGCGCTATCTACTCCTACTCTACTTGCAGCACGCGGCGCTGTACCCTTTCGTGCCGACGCCGTAGACCACCACAACGACACAGCCATCCATTTACCGTGTCATCAAACTGCAATCCGATCTACCGTCTAGGCGAATAGCACCCACCCTTCTCGAAACTAGAACCAGCCGCCCACAGTAAATATGTCCCATCCCGTACGATTCACACAATTCATACGATTCACACGTAATGAGTAGATTACATGGTCCGTCTATTAAAAAAAATCGTCTTCGTCACGCGCAGTATAGTAACACGGTGATAAATGATTTAAAACAAACCCACTTCTTGTGTGAAGTATGGGAGCAGGAAGGAGAGGTCGATTCGGTAGCCGTCGCGGGGCCAGAAGCCTCTCTACCTTCTTCACCAACTCGACCATAACACAGTGCTCCGCGCAAGGGCGCGAGACGACAGAGCTCCTGCAAGACGAACAGAGACAATGCACATCTCACCCCATACCAATCAATAATCAATACGCACTTCTCTTGTCCATAGGCAGTAGATCGATGGCAGTGGGCAGATTGAGCACTGTCTTCCACAACATCTGCAAAATAAAATAAAACATATCTTGGACGGGTATTTCAATCACCAACAAAAAATACCAATCGATAACTAAGCAACACCCACCTCCCTGTGCGCGTCACTGCTTGCTTCTCCGAAGCACTTGGGGCACTCCAAGCCCTCTAGTTCCATTTGAGATGCGAGCGGAAGTGCGTGCGGAAGCCGGCTCGTCACACCTGAACAGATAGTAGCAATATATGAAACTCTGTCTCTGACACCTTCATTAGGGCCCACCGCAGGTGAAGCGTGCGCAGTCGGCAAGTTCAAGTAGGCGGGCGCCACACTTGCCACACTGCGCCAGCCACAGACGACCGTTTTGCAGCTATGCCTCCAAGTCCCCTTCCCCTTCCGTATCGACAGCTGAGAAGATGGTTGAGGCGGCAGTCTCTGCAGGGGCAGCGGCAGCGACACACAGTGCTCGTTCGTCTCATCGACCCTCCGCCACGTCTGTGAATGTATTTTTGCACGGTGAGCAAGAACTATTAAACATAACATGGCAAATATGAACAAATGAGCAAAGCTAACCGTTGGCTAACTCGCCACGCCCCGTCTGCGTTCATGTAGGCCGCACGTCGGAAGCCCGTCTCGTCCCTTCCCAGAATCAGCTCGCGAAGACAAGAGACACGGGTGGATCTGCAGCACGGCTCTGCAAGGCAAGCTGAGATTGCAAAAGAAGAGACAGCCGCATACCAGCTTGTCGTCTCTCTCCCTCTGTGTCCTGCAGTATACCCTCTCGAGTTGTCGCAGCTCGGAACTGTCCACTGTGATTGAGTGACAAGGAAGGCGGCGTGCCCTTCAGGCACTTGGACGGCTTGTGGGTGCGTTGCTGGAAACAACACGAGAATATACTAAACTTATTAGGATATGAGAATATACTTCATATGTGATGAAAAGAATTGATGAACATCATCTCATCCCGAAATGAGTCGGGTCCAGGATAAAGTGAAGGGAGATAAAGAACGATGAGTAGTGGAAGAAAGAGAGAAATAGAGGGAAGAGAGTGTGAGAGAGGGGAAGAGGGAAAGAAGAGAGAGAGGGATGCACACCTCACGTTCCAGCTTCTTTTGCGGCGGAGGACGAATCCCTCCTTCCTCCTCACTCCCTATCCAGTCCTTCAGCCACCGTCTCAGGACACGCTCCCTCGTCCACAAAACACAGCGGTTAGACCTTGGGTAGTTGGATCTGGAAAAACGCACTAGCCATTTCAACCATATTTCATTATGCATCACTACCATTACGCAAATACACATACGATAGCAACGACACTAATGTAACATACACAAACACTGAAAAAACATTCTCATCAGCACATACATATTTCGCATGTATTTTACCTCTCAAACGCAGTACACCACCTACTCTTACTCCAACCCCACCTCGTAGCGTCTCCAGTACGCCTCACGTATAGAAGCGCAGGGAGCGGGGGACATAGGGAGCTGAAAGAGGGACAGTGAGAAGGGAGAGATACACATTGAAAGTGAGAGAGCGCTGAACAAGGCAGTGTGCAGCGCATACAAACAGTCGGCACTATATTCAAACCTTACATGAATCAGTGTGAATGTCGTCATCTCCCACCCCATCGACCCCGTGTCGCTCACAATGGCTGTTACACGCACCCTTGGCGATCCACTGCGGCTTGACGAGGATGAGGGGGCCGACATCACTGCACGCCGTGACGAGCCTGGACTCAGCAGCGCCTAAACCCTAAACACAACAAATAACATCATACGAAAATTTCACGGAACTTGTTTGACAGAATAGATGACAATGATGATTTCGACTCATAATATATTTAAAAAAAAATCAATATCCCTGACCTTATCGGCGGTTTTGGGTAGATGGAGGCGCGATTGCGCGCATTGTCGTCGCCGGAAAGCAGCCGGATGCTCGGCGACCCAGTCCAAGTACGCCTTCAAATAATTATATATTAGCATTGTATAAATGAACGAATTCTAAAAAAAACAAGTAATATTATGTAACCAACAAAACCATAACAGCCTCACCTCACCGCACAGTGGCTGCCCTTGAGTCGCTACGATGCGCAGCGCAGCATGCGACGGTGACGGTCGAAGGGCGCCGCTCACTCACTCAGCCGCGACCGGTCTCACCTTTTCAATAAGTTAAAACATCGTGTAACGGAAACATAATGTAAAACTATCAAAAAATCTTTTATAACAGACACAAATATTGCGCGCGCAAAAAATCTTAGTGAGAATTTACAGTACTGAAGTGCATGCACTATGTTAATCATGCCCACTCAAACCACACAACAGCACGCCAAATCATCTTGTATACGAAGGTAAAACCGACCCGGCCGTCACCGCGCGAGTCACTGAGAAGCTGCTCGATATTGGATGCTACGAAGGTGAGTCAGATACTCTTTTCATCAATTATCGTTTCATATTAGTGAGTCTCGGCGACACGATTGGAGTAGGCAGTGCTGGATCGGTGAGCCGCCTCCTCGATATTGTTCTCAAGGTGAAGCACTTACTTAAATGATTGTTTATAGTCCTTTGTTCAGGTTGCACCTAGCGAGAAGCTCGCCGTCCATTTCCACGACACGTATGGGCAGGCACTCGCCAATGTTGTCGTCGCCATCGAGGTGAGCATGATGATTGGTATTTGTGGTTTTTTTTCCTCAATCTTTTCATCTCCTATCAGTTAGTTTCATGATACTACTTTCTTACTGAGTAAAGTTCCTATTTCTACACCTTTCGCTTTCAGAAGGGCATCCGCGTGGCGGACATCAGCATCGCCGGACTCGGCACACCGAGTTGCTCGTGCCATATGGCTTCGGGCCCTTAATATAAAACGGGGCCCCCGAACTCGCTAGGGCCTGTGCGCGGGAATTTCAAATTTGAATTTGGCTGTCAGCTGTTCTGAATCGATGTTTCGAAACGTGAAAACTTCTATTTAAATGTTTATTCAATGCGTTGTTTTACTTTATTCTGCTTATTTTCTTTTCTAAAGAACTTTTTATTTAGGGTATGGTGAAGATCAATCCGAAGAACCGCTACCGAGGGTCAGGCGAGGCTGGAAGAAGAAAACGGTGAGTGTTTTGTATGTTGCTACTTTTTTGTTTACTTATTTGTATACTTTCAGTTGTCTTCTGGAGTATTCAAGTAAAAGTTTGATTCACAAATTAGTGTATATATACCACGTTTCGTAGAATGTTCATAAGGCCCGTTTTTATAATTGTAACTGTTGTATGTTAATGCAGACTATTGTTTTTATTTCATATTTTATAAGAGATGAAATGCGTTTTACAATATGAATAAAATAATAAAAGCGGTTACAATGAGGTCGTGTTTGTGACGGTTAGGTTGCAGGAGAACGGGGCGCGCGCTCGTTAAAGCTGCTGGAGAAGACGTAGGAGTAGGGAGCGCGGGTGACGTAGAGGTGGCAGACGACGGAGGGGGCAGTATGGGAGGTGTCAGCGACGTAATGGATATGATGGACGATGTGGAAGCCCGTGACGACGATGTGGCGACACCGCAACTCTCCGCCCAGTTCGTCCTTAGTGAACACAACTACCACATGGTCACGGGTCAGTACAACATTCGAATTTTGTTTATCATTTGCATAGAAGTATGGGTTTAGTCGCGATATGAATGGTGAAATAACAAGCGCTTGGTGGAACATCCGATGGAACAGTGCTGAATGAAGACGGTCCTGAAAAGATGAATACAATCGAGTGTCAGAGAGAAGAGAGAGAGAGAGAGAGAGAGAAGAGAGAGGGAGGGAGAATGAGGGAGAGAAAGGGGGGAGTGAGAAGAGAGATGGACAAAGACAGGAAAGGAAAGAGGGAGAGAGAGAAATGCAGGAAGGGAAGGAGGGAGAGAGATTCCACTTGTCGATCGATCATCTTCCTAAGACATGGTAGAATGAACCAGCCATGAAGAAAGGAGATTCCAAATGAGTGAATTACTCACGTTAGCGTTTCCTGCAATCAGGGAAGATGACCCAGGACCACCATGATGCAGATCCCCATCCATCTAACAGCGCATCTGAAAGAAAGTGCAATGAGAGGGTAAAAGTGAGTGGGTGGGAAAGGTGTTGAAGACACACTTGACTAACTGTCTCTCAGCGAGCGTCGATTATCCAGCACACGCCATTCGAACATCAAACCAGAGGGGAAGAAAACCAGAGGAAGGTAGGCGCCAGCGGGTCTGGCGTCTGCGACTGCAATACAATGAATCATCCACAACATTTTGACGTTTCCAGGCCCTCTTGAAATAGATGGTGGTGGAAGGGGGGGGGGGGGAAATTACCCTCAATTCAATTCTCCACCTCCCTGAAAACACGTCACTCTTTACTCTCTGATACCAAGCACATCACCGCATTGCAATCACAATAACCCGCAACATATTTCAACAAGAAATTGTACTTACTTCGTACTTAACATGATAAAGGAGATTCAACCGCAACGATGTCCATTCTCGGGGCTGTGAGCTCCTCCTAGTCTGAGCCTGAAATAAAAATAAACACATAAAACTACTCACTTCTCACCTGAGATTTACCAGATTGCAGAGTGATCATATGCTGCGATGCAAGACGTAGTACGTAGAAATCCGCTGTCTATCCGCTACCAGATACGCCTGAAAAACGATACACTAAAAATGATGTAATGTAATGTTTATTATATTCGACATGATTAGGCAGCAATGAATGAACAAAAGTACAAATACAAGGAAGATACGAATAATGATACAAATAAGTTTATAGTAAAACGTGTTTCAGACGAGGAGTTTCTTCTATCTGATCTGCCTGCACACGTACGCGTTCTCCGAGAGGCTGCTCCCGAACAAGAGCTCGTCAACGCTGTTCAACAGGCTCTGGGCGACACAGAGAGAGAACAGCTTCTCTCACACACCGAACAAGGTACGCGGGAAAGGAAAAGTGATACCGATACCTGTTAATCGTGGTTCTTCAGGTGATCTGTCGCTCGCTCCAGCCGGTTCGACGTCTCCTATCCCAGGAACGTCACGGGATATCCCTGTCGATGACAATGAGATTCCTGCAATGAACGCAATGCCAGCCTTCTCTCCCCGCTCTCCTGCTCCCACTGTTCACTCACCTGCGAGGGTAGTGCCCTCCGATTCCCCCACTGTGCCGGACACGAGTGAGTGCCCAGAGACGCCCGCAGTGATCCCGGCCCCCGTGCTGTTCGAGCCCACTCTGGCGAACCTGAAGGCTGCACGTGAGAAAGGCCCAGACGGCAGCTACACCTTCCGGACAAGAGGAGGGCATAGCTATCGACACTTCTCTCTCCCTGTCTACACGTCAAACGACAACTATCCTTTCACAGGAAGCAACAAAAGGTTAGTATAACAATGGATTGTTATGTGGAACAATTAAGTACATACGGCATACCTCTTTTCTAGACGATGGACTGAGTGTGCAGAGAAGGCTGCTCTTGCCGCTGTGCCGCACGACGCCAACTCGATCGAGTCGAAGAGGGAGGCACTCGCGCACCTCATTGTGGAGTGGCAGAAGAAGGATTCCCTCCTGAAACAACGAGTGGAGGAGATGACAGAACGACCGAGTCACATTGAAGCGAGTGCGTGATATCTGGAACAAAACTGAGACAGAAACAGAGACAGAGGGGGAAAACAATGATAATTTCAGAGGAACAAGTGCGCCTAATGACTGAGGCTAACATCTCTATGAACAAGGTGATAGACCTTTCCTCCGGCCTCAACAAGGGATTCGGCACGCGCCTTCTCTACGGCAGAGACGTGTACAAGAGAACCAAGGAATCCATGGTCATTCCCGCAGTGTACAAGGGGGAGTACGTCTCACTAGTCGATGAAAGTGAGTGATCCAATCAATCAATAAAAATAGATCAATATTCTCTCACCTGTCGATTGTCGTAGAATGGGGCCACAATATGATCCAAGAGCGGTAGTCGGTAGACCATCTCAGGACGATGACAACCTGAAAACAATAAAATAATACAGAATACAGCATGAAGATACAACTTATAAATTCGAATAAAGCATAATTCATTATTTTCAGAGACTGGCAACGTGGTACGACTCTCGTGCAGCATCATGGACCCCGAGCACCTGCGCGACTACATCTCCGACCTCGCCAGGCGCCGCGTCACCTCCTTCAAGCCCGGATTCAAGGACAAGGCGTGGCTTCGTATCGGCATTGACGCTGGCAAGGGGATGACGAAACTCGCCATCTTCTTTGCCAACAACCAGACCGCCAACAGCTGCTATAACTGGTTCCTGGTCGGTGCGTACGTTGGCAAGGAGTGCACCACTTACATCCGCGCTGTCTTCAAGCAGATCTTCGACGTCATCAACGACATGAAGGAGGTGGTGGTGGAGAAGGATGGCAATGACGTCGTCTTCCCTCTCGTCAAGATGCTCATCGGAGACCTGAAGTCGCTGAGCAGCACCCAGGGACACGGCGGCACAGGCTGCAAGTGGTTTTGCTTGTTCTGTCTCAAGCCGAAGCGAGAGCTGCAGCCGTTCAAGGAACTGCAGAAGATCGTCCCCGCACGGGAGAAGGCGCGCGCGCTGCGCGACAAGGTGATTCCAGTGGTAAAGCAGACGAGCCACGAGGAGAGAACCATGAGGGACATGGTGAAGCAGGGAAAGAAGGCAGAGGCGATGAAGAAGCGGACGGGCAAGGTCGAGTATGCCGACACACAGGGAATGGCGACGCAGCCACTGCTCCACTCCACTTCTGCGGTCGCACAGCTTCATCTCGACATTGAAATCGTCAGTGGAATGAAGAATGCTCTCTTCACAGACCTCCACGTCATCGACATCCGGCTGCTCCTCAACATGCCTCTCTCCATGAAGCTGCTTCCTTCGCAGTGTGCAGGAGCTGGTGACGTCATCAGCCGGTGCTTCTCCACCATCTCATCCAACGCGTTGCTGGCTTCCACACAGCGGGTGAACAAGTACAAGACGATACTCAACAAGCTCCCCGAACAAGGTGTGTTTTAGACACAAACATACAAAACAATCTAACGTTCTCACCTCAGGGTCGCTGGAAGCGAGAGCAGTTGAGGGATCGGGCGCGTCTGGCTGCGCACACTCCTGGTGTCCCCTCCGTCAGCCGGGAAAGACGATATCTGAAAAGGATCTCGTGAAGTGGGTGGAGTGCGATGAATGCGGCCGAGCTGTGCATGCGACGTGTGACGCGATTGTGACAGCCGACGAGCAAGCTGGTCTCGACAAGCAGGACCACATGTGCATCGTGTGAGTATTTTACAAGCTAATATAAAACCCCAAATGTACAAGAAATTTTTTACCTGCAGATGCCGCGCGCCCAAGGCGCAGAAGCTGTCAGATGTCGTCGCTGTGTTCGACGTCGTCGTTGAGAAGATATCCGTGGAGCTGCAGTCGCGCGAGCAGCTGAAAGTAGGAAATTAGGTTATACATTTAGGTTATAAACGACACATTTTTAGGAGGGATTGCTCGATGGACTCAAGGAGAAGGTCAAGGGGGCAATGGCGAAGTGCAAGATCCGCGAAAACAGTTTTCACACAGGTAATACAGACATATTGATTTCCGAATATGTGATAATTTTTCAATCGCAACTTTTCAGGCTCGCTTACGGGCAACATGTGTCAGCTGTTCATCAGCAACATTCACCACATCCTGCAGCCGCTTGTGCAACACGAGAATGAGGTGGTGAAGCAGCTCGCGGAGAAGTACTATGCGATTGCATACCAGCTCCGTACCATCCAGACCGGCATGAAGGCCGGGTTTCTGGAGAAGGAACACAAGGAGAAGGTCAAGAAGGCGTGTGAGGCGCTCCCTGCTCTCTACATGACTCACTTCCCAGAGCTGAGAGAGACGCCGAAGCACCACATCATGATCAGTGAGTCTTTTAACATGCAAAACGACAGCGTATCAAATACATTTTCAGAGCACATCAAGCACTTCTTGGATGAGTGGGGCACGATCGGACTGTTCAGTGAACAAGGGCTGGAGGCGCTTCATGCCCATGTGAACGCAGTGACAGGTCGCATGGGCTTCGCACAGTTGAACCCGAGTGCTCTCAACCTCACGATGGAGGAGTGCAATGCGCGAGCTTGCATTCTATGGAAAGACAAGGAGACTGAGGAGGACGAGATTGAGAACATGATCTAGAAGATATTATTACCAAACCATAATCAGTTTGTATAATAATAAAGATGTATTTGAACTTAAAAGGGAGGCAAGAAACGAGCAAAAAGATATTGTAGACACAAGAATATAACCTCCTACATATCTCCGAATCATATAAAATGTGGTTCAGAATGATCAGAGAGATAAATTATGACAAATACAATACAAAAACATGAATACAAACACAAAAACTACTCAGTCGCGCGACACATAGAGTCAGCTGAGGAGATCATGACTCACTCACATACAACCGGGCGACTCGCCGCCGGGTTCGCGCCGACACACTGCGGCGAAATTAACGAAAAACGACTCTCAGGGGGCGGGGCTTCGGGAGCGCGCGCGATCGTTTTCACGGCGGGCCAGGAGAAAAACTACAGTAATCCGCAATGCGAAATATGTGGTTTAGAGAAGTTTGTGCGATAAATTATAATTATATATGAGTTTCCTGATGTTGAAATAGACGATCCATGTAATTTGGTATCAATCGATGCCAAGTTCTTCAGTCTTCCTCTGTTCATGTAAGACATGTCATCTGAAGCCCCGCTCTCACACTCGAACCGATCAATTACAGGACAAACCACTATGTGGCTACCCATAACATCAATGGATAGAAGCAGGAAACACAAAAATACCGGACCCGAAGGCCCTCTCTCGCGCGGGACCATCACCTCCTTTGGTCGCCGCGCCAAATGAGCACCCGCGCATATCACCACTTTCACCCCGCTCTCACACCCGAACCGGACAGTTACAGGGCAAACCACTATGTGGCTACCCATAACATCAATGGATAGAAGTAGGAAACACAAAAATACCGGACCCGAAGGCCCTCTCTCGCGCGGGACCATCACCTCCTTTGGTCGCCGCGCCAAATGAGCACCCGCGCATATCACCACTTTCACCCCGCTCTCACACCCGAACCGGACAGTTACAGGGCAAACCACTATGTGGCTACCCATAACATCAATGGATAGAAGCAGGAAACACAAAAATACCACAAAATAGCATCCTGTCGCCACTGTACACCTTGTCCAGCTTGTCCTCCAGGGGACGCGCCACCGAACGGGCTGTATCCACCACCGCCAGAGCTTGGACCACCTAGCAATGATCATGTTATCACAAGAAATGCAACGTTGAAATGATAAGGTGTCAATGCCCACCTGATTCGCCTTGACGACCTTGTCCTCCAGGGGAAGCAGCTCCGAACTGGCCGAACGCACCACTGCCAGAGCTCGACGCACCTGGCAATGATCACGTTATCACAATAAATGCAACGATGAAATGATAAGGGATCAACACCCACCTTGTACACCTTGATCGCCTTGTCCTCCAGGGGACGCGCCACCGAACGGGCTGTATCCAGCACCACCAGAGCTTGGACCACCTAGCAATGATCATGTTATCACAAGAAATGCAACGTTGAAATGATAACGTGTCAATGCCCACCTGATCCGCCTTGATCGCCTCGTGCTCCACTCAATTGCAACCGATCACGTACATTGCCGAAAACAGAAATATTATCTATTACGATTGCGAAGCACAATTCATTAACAAGCCGCATCCACATCAAAATCAGTCCAACATATTCAACACTCACTGAGAGGTTCATCCACGTCCTCCACCTCGTCATCAAACATGTCCTGTTCCGAGCATGCGGACCACCCTCGAGCTCGACAGGCAGCTGTTGTACTTTATAAATAATCAAGTGAAAAGTGAACCTACCTGCACGCAGTGCATCATCGCCTTCATCAGAATCTCCATCACTTTCATCCGACGAAGAAACGTCGCCGGCCAGACAAGCCCGGTACCTGCGCCACTTGTCCATGGCAGCAGCCTGAAAATAAACAAATTGAACCTCTGTCAAACAAAATGCAATCATTAACCTTCCTCTTCGAAGGCGGGCCAGACGCCTTCACTCGCGGTACAAGAAAACGGGGCATGGTCTGAACGATCTGGAACAAATATAATTATAACATTAGATATAATTATAACATTATAACATTAGAGAGCGACCGCGGATCGAACATGAGAAGCGATATAGCAGCACTAAATGATACAACATGCATATAAGTACGGACACCATCATCAGTGAGCATATAAAACACCACAACACCACTATGATACAAATATATCGACGAACAACACAAAAACTAATATAAACAAAACAAAATTTCGAATGAAAAAGCGAAAATACGAAGATTGACTAGACAGTACATAACATCGAGAGACACGAGACACTATGAGAGCAACAATAGACAACACAAATCGAGAGAGTGCAGACAGCACGAAGCGCACAGAAACACATTGACGCACGACGGGTGTTGGACGCGCGGCTGGTGCTACCGTATCTAAGAGCCCCTTCAAATCAGTGTGCCGAGTCGCCTCCGAGTCGCCGCCGACAAAAGGGCGGGTACGCTCCGAGTCGCCTCCGACAAAAAACTGGCGCGAATTTCAAATCGCAAAAGTTGATATTTCTCACTACGTTTTTCTTAGCGCATTTTTAATCATCAAAATGTATTTACACTTGTAAATATCTTAAAATATGCTAGCAAAAGCTGGGTGATACCCTTATATTGTGAAATTGATAACTACTATATACTAATGTGGAGAAGCTGTCGGCGCCGGCGCCGGCGCTCACGCCCACGTCGTGGCATGGATGTGCTCGTAGTCTTGTGGCATGTAGTCTGTTTGCCTGGGTACTTCTAGGTCAGTGCGCGGGATGAGTGATGGTCATCTTCACCTTCGTCAACGTAAACATGATAGTCATCAACCCTCATCGACGTGCATGCAGAAGACGAGGAAAGAAGACCAGCATCGTGCCAGCGCATGCGCCAACCGAGGATGCGAGCCAAGAAGTTCCTGCGCTACACGATGAAGAGGGACATGGAGTTTGAAGGCATGGAAAGGCGGGATGCAAGCTGAGCGCTCTGTTTGTTGAAAACAAGAAGTCGTCCGTCTTCTCTGACGGTGCGTCATTCGTCACCGGAGAAGCGTACGCGTTGTGCCGGCAAGTTCGACCTACTACTCAACCAGCCGTGTCTGCTACCGCCTTACGCCCACATCGTCGCCGCCCTGATCCGCATGACGGACCCATAAACCATGAAGTACCTGACAAAACTAATGAGGATTTTGTAGAGGATTTCTGGTTGAATCCCGGCACACTAACCCCGTATTCACAGGCCACCACACATCCCTCGAGCGAGAGGAGGAAGGGAGGAAGAAAGAGAGACAAGAATGGCACACGGATGAGTTTATCTGCGTGCGGCATACATGAATGGGTGAGGGATTGTGGCTTTCTGGTACAGGACCCGGGCTGCGCCCGGCGTTCTGTGGGGTATACCTGTATCGGGCCACGGATCTCAGCTGGAGTGGGGAAGGGGGAAGTTGAGTCGGCGTCCGGGAGAGTCGAGTAGGTGAGGGCATACTACTGGGGAATTCTACTGGGCTTATATACGGGCTCATTGAGGGGGACGTCGACGTGCGTCGCGGCCCGGCGATTCATCCGGATGTTGTGCGAGAGCGTGCGAGAGAGCGTGCCTGGCGCGGAGAGTCCGACGCGCCGACCCTGGAATGGCGAGTGTTATGGTTTGCAATTCATCTGTTGTGGTTCACAGCCCCGCATGTTTGGGTAGATCTCATGTCCCCTGCGACCCCGCTCTGTGTCACCTTAGTGAGTCACGGGTCTCAAATCTCCTCCCGTGAGATGAGGTGTTAATTAGGCGTCTAATTATCCTTGGATATGTTTCTCCCCACACACTCCATCTGTCTTATAGATTAGTAAAACTTGCGCCTGTCTGCACTCTGACTCTGACCCAACTGTCCGATCGATATCGCATCTGCCGAGCGAGTCTTTTCAATTCAACAAAGGAAACGAAAACAAACAAAAAATCCAACAAACACACCAACATAACTAATATGTTTATGTTAAAGATTACAAATCGTATAATCAAGTAGTTTATTAGGACAAAAAAATTTTCTCGTGGAGTTTTTTGTGTTGGTGATGCAGCAGGGGCGGGCGGAGGCAGCTCGGGCAGTTCCAGCCAAAGGCGGGGCACAGCTACCACTCCGAGAGCAGATCCGAAAGGCTGAAAACATGCTGCAGTCAACGGGGAGACGGGGAACATCTACCTGAGCGAGCGATCTGATTACTGTACCCTACAATACACTCTCATCACTCTATCGTACCTTTCCGAGGGGCTGCTCCTACGGCGCTCCCGGGTCGTTCCTGCATGCTGGTGATCTGCTCCGAGTGTTCCACGATACTTGGAAACAGGGGAACCGCCTGAAACATTCACGAAATTATTAGTCGTACACATTACAAAACACTCACATTACAGTTGGGTCAACGGCGACGAGTACGAACTCGGTGCAGTTGACGATTTGCGCCTGCATGGCGCTTACCTGAATCAATCGTAGCAAATAGTTGTACAATATGAATATAACACAATGCATTATTGAAATACAAAACATATCAAACAAAGCATATAATCATAAAGAACAAAACTCACGTTGTTATTCGAGCAATTCATGAATTTGACGAGCCGCGCTGCTCGGCCGGCCGACGTAGCCCCGCGCACTTTCCGTTTGCTTCATCGACGTTGACGAATCACAACTGAAATTCATTCAGATTCCATATAGTAGTAAACATGTAGTTCACGAAAAACAAAACACAATGTTAAAACGACTATTTCAACGACACTGTTTCTACAACAATATCTGATGTAATGAAATTCAATGGTTACGTACCTGTTCACGATGTAACCATGATCCTTGACGATAAATAGATGATCAGTTTATCCATGTGAAGCTGCTGAACAAAGAACAAATGAAAACAAATAATGTAATCGAAAAGCTTCACGTAATCAGCGAAAACACAATTTCGTCGCGACTTCATTGTTGCGCACCGATCGTTTCAGGGCGAAACGACGTTTGTTCGATAGATAGCGTGATCATAACAAATGAACAAAATAATAAACATCATAAACAAACACAACAAAATACAACAAAATAAAGGAAATAGACGAACATTTGATTTGACAGCGAAACAGCTGATAGCGATACGCAGCGTGAGGTCAGACTGTCAGAGTATAGTCTCCTGGCACTGTGCCATAGTCTCCTGGACCTGTGCCAAGCGACTTTGAGGCCCTGAGGGCGATTGAGTGATTTTTTCCAAAGTAAAATATTTGTACCGTTAAACATATCGTGAATTTATCTATCTATTATGATAAACTATGATTTTACCGTAAATCTCTGTTTACACGTACTTTAATATCTATGAGTATGCAACCTAAATTCATACTCAAGGTTTCGTTCGAAGCGTTATTTATTACTTCGAAAAAGTGGTTCCAGGCACAACACCAGAAAAATAGTTCTGTAAGATATGGTCAAATTAAAATTAAAATTATTTATATTTTGAACAATATTTGACCGATTTCAGTGCGTGCGACCACTTTTGTAGTACTGGTACTGGGATTTATTTTCATGACTTTAAATTAATTTATAATACAGTATTCATGGATATTAAGGCGATCAAAGTTTTTGAAAATTTCGTAGTGTCGTTTACGGGCGCCGTTTCTTGTTCGGGACCCAAAAATTGGCGCGCAAACTCGTGGCACGGGTTGAACGGAGACAACTCGGTGTGGTTTCTTATTTTTCCTATTTCAACTTCTCTTTTCGTAAAAATTGCATTGTTTCCAACCTTGTTTCCAACCTTATTTTCTAGCCAGCTTACCGTTTATTTTATCTTTAATCGTCTCCATTTTTGATCATTGTGATCTTCCAACAACGTTCTGTATTTAAGAATTCGATTCTCGAAGATGAAGAAGCAACAAGGAAAGACAAGGAAAATCTTGATCCCTCTGGATACGGTGGCAATGGAAGAGGAGGGGGAGGAGGAGGAACTACAGTTCTCCGTGAAGTGAATTTCGTCTTTGTCGAGGTTGGTTGTTTGTTTACTTGTTTGTTTTGTTGAGGTTGGTTGTTTGTTTACATTGGGAAATGTCACGATGAGCGTGGTTAGTTGAATTTCACTGACTGATGCATATGGGCGCGCTTGCGAGAAGATTGATTTGTGTGTTGCACTCTCAGCTGGACCACACGATCCACCGTTTGACGAACGAGATTGACACGGTGACTGGCAAGCTGCACACGGTGGATACGGGTGTGAAGGTGGGCGAGGGAGTGGTGGTCCTTCTGGAGGCCCTTGTGGTGGACGGGCATGATGTGTGATGTTTGCAGAAGTGTGTGGAGAAGAAAGCGCACCTGGAGAAGCAGCTGGTGGAGCTGCAGGCTGCGGCCGCCAAGCACATGGTCGACACGGCAAAGGTGGACGAGTGCGCCAAGAGGATCGCCGCCCTGGAGAAGGGTGAGGGGATGGGGAGGCGAGGTGGATTGTTGGCGAGTTCTGGAGTGGGAGGGGAGAGAGAGAGTGGTGAATGAAGACGACTATGTATTAGTGGCTATTGAGTTTAGGAGTGGGAAGTGGCAGGAGAGGGGGTGACAGACGATCATATTCATATGTGTGTGACGAGTTCAGGGAGTGGTAGGAAGTGTGGCTGTTTCGAGATGGTTGGAATTTTGAGCCTAGTCGTTTGAAAGAAGTGTAGTGATTGATTGGTTGCAGAGCGTGAGAAGTCCAACCGGGTGTCGGACGAGATGCGGGACCAGGTGGACGAGGTGGACGTGCGCATCAAGGAGGTGCACGACAAGCTCATCAAGGTGGGCTGAGGCGAGATCATACTAGGCTGGACTCCTTACTGACTGAACTGAAATCAAAAGGAACCGAGCGGATATTTTGGGTATCGGTGGACTGGCAATTGTGATGTGATGAGATTGTGATGTGTAGACGAGGCGTGTCGATAGAGACTGGAAAAGAAGGGCATTTGATACCGATGCATTTGCTCTATTATTGTATGTTGTTTTGGTTCATGTTTTATGATGTGTTTTGCAGGCGGAGCAGCGTGTGGCGGCTCTGGAGAAGGACGTGGAGGCTAAGGAGGAGGAGCGGACGGAGCTGGAGGAGGCGGCAGACGACACCAAGGGCAAGGAGAGCGTGCGCATGGCTGAGAAGAAGAAGGAGCTCGAGGTGCGTGCGGGATACGGTAGCTAAGGCTATGGATACGTGGGATACGGTAGCCGATGGTACTTAATCATACTTAGTTTCAGAGGGGTAGCAGAAAGTTGAATGAGGAAATTGAAAGAATCGAGATTTGGGCGAGGGATATTAATCCAGAGGAAAGGTTTTTTTTCCAGGATGAGGTGAAGGAGCTGAGCGCGTCTTTGAAGAAGGCGCGCGAGGGCAACGGAGCCCTCAACGAGGCCGAGACCACCGCCAACAAGGTGCGTTGTTGTTGTTGTTTACGCGTTGTTCACCTGTTTCCCGTTCAGGTGATTGCGGGCGTGAAGGAGGAGATGGAGAAGGTGCGCGGGGAGATGGCCAACGAGAAGATGAGCGTGAAGGCGTGCGAGAAGAAGGTGAGTGCGGGGGAGATGGAGTAACGCAGGACGGGATCATTTATTGAGAGAGTGAGAATGCTGTTCATCACAGCTTATACACTGCAGCAACGCTTCTCATAACTCTGTCTATCCTGTCATCGATACTCTAGCCGTTATCTGCATACATCACTATCACTATGGGGGAGATTCCAATACTGACTGTGTCTTGCGATAATTGCGCGAGGAACTGCTAGAGGTTGAGTGAGGTGGGCGCTATTGCTGGGTTGAATGTATCCCATTTTCGACTGTAAAGTGATTTTGTGAATGTCAGATCGCCGCTCTGCACGACATTGCCTCTCTCGGACTATGCATGCCGAACGAGGGAGGAAAGAGGTGCGTCGGGATGACGTCACTCGTGATAATGTCACTGCGATGAGAAGATGTGACGGTGTTAGTGTTGCAGCAAGAAGTCTGGTCTCAACTTTGACGACGACCCGCTGGAGATGGACGCGGAAGAGGAGGAGGAGGTGGAGAAGCGGATGCGGGAGAAGAAGAGGGAGCAAGAGAGGAAGATGAAGGGCAAGAAGGTGCGTGCTGATAGTGGGAGTGGGAATCAGGGAGGATCCAATTCAATTCATTGTTTAACCGCAATCGTTATATCTGAATATGCCAACACAATCATGATGATATGAAGCATACAGTAGTGCCTAAGATACTAGGTACATCGGCTAACGCCGAGTAAAAAAAAACAGGTAACCTGTCAAATCAATTGTTTATTCGGAATCGCAAACATGATCATGACACGTACAAAAAAAAACGAAATCATTCATAAGAACCTAAGATGGTCGAGGTTTTTGCGCCGAATGGAAAGATGCAGGTTCACTAATCGGGCTCTTGCATTCCCATCCATAGAGGGCAATCTTCTTGTGGACCATACCATTAAACCAATATTGACGTAGATGTTGATAATCGATCGATATCCATCGATAATCCAATAGCGCGACGACTCCAGTAACAAACTGACCGCAAGGAACGATATCCACTCCACACAGTGTCAATAATGATCCAATCCTCGAGCTAGTGTTGCTGACTTCCATTTGGGCTACTCCGCGCGGGCCCAGCGTTTCTCACAAAGGATTCCAGAACTTGTGGCGGCAACGGCCGGCGGAGCGAGAAATGCCCGACCGGCCGCCGTGGCGAAAAGAAATGGAATATGAAAACCTGTCAGGGAGGATATAGGACTACATGAATACCGCTCACACACTGTTTGTGTTGTCAATAATATGTTTGTCATTACTTGAATTGTTTTTGTTTTCAGAAGCGCGAGGATGTGATTGAGGAGGAAAATGAAGAGGAGGAGGGGGAGGGAGACAGCGACAGTGGAGACGAGGAGAAGAGGAAGAAGAAGAAGGAGGGGGAGGCGGACAAGGAGAAGGGAGACGAGGATGAAGAGGTGTGTTTTGTTGTTGTTGTTGTTTATCGCCTTCTGATTGTAGGACGAGGATGAGATGGATGAGAACGAGGACGGCGAAGACGGCACACTGCCCACCTACACCAGACAGCAGACGGAGAAGTGAGTGAGGAGGAGGGAAGGGAGGGAAGATGAGGATTGGAGGAAGATTGGCCAACCGGGTTATTGGAGTAAGGACGGGCACGCGGGGGCGTATTGGGGTCTGGCAGCCGCAGCCGTCATGCTTTCGCAATAGGCATGAGCATGTACGATAGGCTGATGTGTGGAAGTTGGTGGGATGAGACGCGCCTGTGTGGATTGCAGGTTCGAGGAGCAGGAGCTCGCCTACCACGCCACGAACATTGAGCAGCAGCTGTCGAGCAACAAGAAGGAGCCGCTGAACATGCGCAAGATTGATTGTGAGGAGTACAAGATCAAGGTGGGTTGTGGGCAGAGGGGGTGGAAGATCAAGGTGGGTTGTGGGCAGAGGGGGTGGACATGGAGACATGGAGACATGCGCGAAGTGACGTACGTACTAAAGAAGTACATTCATGAAATCAAAGGGAAAAATACCGAGCGGATATTTTGGTTAATAGTAATGGGTGGACTGGCAATTGTGATGAGACGATATGCGTTGTTGCAGGTGGACAAGTACATGGAGGAGACGCGGGCATACGCAGTGCTAGACAGACAGATAGGGGAGCACCGGAGGAAGCACGACGACTTCAAGAAGAGCAGACTAGACGAGTTCATGGACGGGTTCACCAAGGTGAGCGAGAGAGAGAGAGATAGGGAGTTGAAAGAGGGCCTCTCTGCAAAGTATGGCCACTGAAACTCATCGTTGCGAAAATTGATTGAATTGTATTTGGATTGTGATTTTTGATGTTATGATGTATGTATTGTTTTAGATTGGCGTGGCGCTGAAGGAGATGTACCAGATGATCACCCTGGGAGGAGACGCGAGCATCGAACTCATGGACTCGTTCGACCCGTTCCAGTGCGGAATACAGTTCATGTGAGTGCGCGGGAAGGAAGGTACAATCCAGGGATTGTACCTTTGAAACTGTACCTGGATTTTACTTTCGTGCCGAGTGCGCGAGGTGAGACGCTTATCGAGTGGGAGTAGTTGCGGCCTGCTGAGGGTTTGAGGGTAGAGTAGGCTCGCAAATCGGTTCAACTCTTTTCACGAGTGACATTGGGGTGGTTAGTTAAAGAAAGATCAATGCCCTTAAAATGGTATTTACAAAACTCTGCATGAGCAGCATGGATTGAGCTCATGAAAATCTGTGTGGTGCATTGGAAATGTGATGGTCGTTGGAAAGATGGAGAGGAATCTAGACACGTCCGCGTGCTACATGATTCGAGATAAATATTCTAAAAAAGCGTGTTGAGGGTGCGTCCGCCGAAGAAGTCGTGGAAGCAGATCGCGAATCTGTCGAGCGGCGAGAAGACGCTCTCCTCGCTCGCCCTCGTATTCGCACTGCACAAGTTCCGGTGAGTGGGAGTGGGGATCGAGCTGTCTGTCTGACATCCCGGCTGCAGTCCGACGCCGCTCTACGTGATGGATGAGATCGACGCGGCGCTCGACTTCCGCAACGTGAGCATCATTGGACACTACATCAAGGTGGGTGGAAGGAGAGGAGAGAGGGGGGGGGGTAGAGGAGAGTCAACGTTGTTGCAGGACCGCACCAAGAACGCGCAGTTTGTGATCATCTCGCTGCGCAACAACATGTTCGAGCTGGGCGATCGTCTCGTCGGCATCTACAAGGTGCTCGTAAAATTGAGCGTAGGCTACACGTACTGAAAATGGCGAACGTAGGCTACATGTACACAATAGGGGGTATACGTGCGCAGATTGGCACATTGGAAGTGGAAGTGTGGAAGATGGACTAAGGAAGGAGGAAATGTGTTCTGGATGCGTTGAGTGACATTGGTCGCTCGTCCAGTAGCGTGCAGTCCATTCTCCCTGGGGGGTTCCCTCTCGGAAATGTTTCCAATGTGTCTTCTTGTCGCATGTGGAAACATGTCCGCCCAGTGTTTGCATTTCTTTTGATAACCGCCGCTCGCCGCCGATTTCTTTGATATGTCCTCAGGGGATGGGAACGTTAAGGCGCGGTCAGTCTCTTCGAATACATATCGAAGTAATCCGAAGTAATTCGAAGTCGTTGGAAGGCAATCTCAAGTAATTCGAAGTAGTTTGAATTACTTCGAACGACTTGCAACGACTTCGAATTACTTCGGATTACTTCTGATTTGTATTCGAAGAGACTGACCGCGCCTTGAAAGGAGACTGCATAATATGTGGGTGCAGGTTAACAGCTGAAGCCTAATCGATTTCCTGCGTGTTCACAGGGGCAGGGGGTAATTAGATGGGGGCAGGGAATGCGCGATTTGTGCGGATGACATGGTGCCAGCTGGCAGATCCACCAGCCATAACAGGCGGATATCGATCGTTGTTTATGTGACGAGAAGGGATTATGCTGATTGTCCGAGGTATCGATTGGAGTGAGTGTGAGTGGCGGCTGGGAGGCTGGCGCGCTGGCGGGTTTTCATGATTGTTGCTGCTGACGCATAGGATGCGTGCAAGCGATGCGTAATGCTGTGAGACAGCGATGGTTTGAAAGGTCGCCTGGCTGGGGATTTGTGTTTCAGGGAACTGGTGAATCGACGTGGATTATTGGGTTATACTGTGAATGATTTTTTTCTGGTTATCGATGACCAAGGCAATCCAAAGATGTGGCATGATGTGAGTGTGAGACATGCATTTTTGTGAAACTTTTGGTTCAGGCAAAAATACTTCATATCTGTAGGAATGGTTCCCAATTGGTGGGAGGGAAATATGGAATGGAATGGAAGAGTGAAAAGGAGAGAGTGCAGCGGTAACATAATCCCTTTGATACCGCAGTTCTTGCATGGCTGCATTTATCCGCTCTGCCCTCTTTCCATGTGCGGTTTCGCATCCGATACTGTTCACACTGTGATGAATGGTAGATGATGTACTCTGTATATTGCGTTCCCCCGGCGTGGATTCCCTGCTTTGTAGTAGTGTGAGAGCCGTTTCCGATCCCGACAGTCGATGGATGTGTACAGTGTACGTCAGTAGCTATCATCGGTTCTCCGAGGTATCGTTGCCTTCTCCGCGGGGCGCTCTCAAGAGGCTTCGAGTGTCTCCTCTTTTTATACGGCTCACTCATTGAGTGATGTGGTCTTTCCTTCGTTCTGTTGTGTAGCATAGCGACAGCCACACCCCGCTCCCATCGACTATCATATCGTACAGATCTATCGAGGAACGTGATAATGCTAATGTAAAGATTGCTCTTCCCCTCTCTCTTCCTCCTCACAGGAAAAGATTGCTCTTCCCCTCTCTCTTCCTCCTCACAGGAACCGGAAGTAGTACAACTTACGAGTTTTGTGTGAGATCGCATAGCAGCACTGGCTATTGCATTCATTGAATAGACGGGGAGGCAAGTAGAAATTGTCCAGAACACTGTATCGCTCGCCTCTCTCTCTCTGTGTCTCAGCTTGATCCTCTTTATTCTTACTCTTACTCCTTGGTTCTTGGTGTCCCTTTCTCGCTCGCCAGTTTTGTGGAATATGTGTGGGGTCTTTCTCGGGACTCTCGAGTGGGAGTATTATTGACGTCCACTCTCGATGATTCTTCGTTTTTTTGGAAACACAATTTCTGGATTACATAACAGTCTTTTCCGGATGTCGTCCTCGTAATGAATTGTCGTTGTCTTGGTCAGTGGTCGCTATCCAGTCAGTATGCCTTATTATAATGCTACGTGCCCTCCCCGTGCAGTGAGTGGCAGTGGCTATGCGATGAGTGCGTGTCTGCTGGATCCGCGTGGTCTGGGCGTGGCTGTCAAACACCTGTGTGCCTGGCTATGGGCTGACTGGGACGAGTTGACAGACCAGCAACAGCGCGCGCTCGCATATGTGGTGAGAAAGAGAGCAAGACGACTCTGGCTTTTACTTTGCTGTGGTGGGAGAGAACTGTTTTAATACTTGCACTGTTTACTGTTTTGTTTGAGGCACGATAGAGGTGGGAAAGTGCGGAGTGCCCTGGCGGCTTTTGTGTTTGCGTTTGAGCGTGAGGATTATATCAGGATCGCGTTGTGGTCGCGCAAGAGGGAAAAAGGGAACACAGAGAGAGATGAAAAAGGAAAAGAGAGAGAGAGAGAGAGAGAGAAGCCAGAGATGAGAGTTGTTGGACTAATTTCTTGTTCGTTTCAGGATCAAACGGATGCAGTTGCACAGCACACCAACAAGGGCATCGACTTCCTAGAGAGGTGGGTGAAACGGTTCACATTGTATCCGTTGGTTCACGACACTATCCCGTTATCCATTTCAAAATTTGATAACAAAACTATTTTTCAGAAAATAAAAAAAAGTTTGTAACCTAAACCTTTATCTCAGAAATGCATCAAATTGTTTTTTGTTCGAACGTGTGTTACGCTAGTAATAGTAAAACTATTTGAGTTTAAAAAAAATCGACCTAAAGGTCTATTAGTGAGGATCAAGTGTTGAAGGTGGAATTACTAAGTACTCTTTTCAGGTTCGGTTCGTTTTCGAAGGAGCGCGCGGCCATCGAAGACGAATACGCCGCTAAACTCAGGTTCGGATTTTTCTTTGTGTCCGGTTATTTTTTTGTGTAGGATTTCGTGAAACTAAATATTTACTGTCTATTCTGTTTTATGCTCATGTTTGGCCTTCTTCAGGGCGCTTGCGGAGAAGAACTTTGGAAAGAAGAAGGAGGACGAGGAAGCGGCCAAGACATTCACATATGTCAGGTGCGGAGTGATTGATCGAGTTTTATGGAGTGATTTTACTCAATGCGGGCTGTTGAATTTCAATCTCGTAATCGCTCCCAGCGAATCAAATGAGATGACAGTAGTAATTGAACTGTGCGTGTTCAGGTCGTTCGCGACGTTGCTCAAGGAGCTGGAGAGTCTGGGCGGACAACATGAGGTGAGACAGTGGGACAGAGAAAACTGTTAGATTATGATGAGGTCGTGTTCATTCGAGGAATTCGAGGAATGGTGTAATTAGAGAGACCGCGTCGTATTAATCTCTCTAAATGAGGGGGAGTCTTAGATATTTGTTTAGATTGGTTGAGTTTGAAGCGAGATAGCGCAAAACGGCATTAGGTCTCTATGTTATATTGGTGTCGTGCGATAGTCGAACAATCGCGGTGCCCCCCCCCCCCTAGTGAACGATAGGCGAATAGCGAGTGCGCGCCGGTATCATCGCAGCGAGTCATCAACGTGTGTGAGAATGTAATTTTGTGAAACAAAACTCAAGAAAAGGACAGATATTATCTGTTAAAAGTACTTTCAAGTAAAGAACGATAGGCGAATAGCGAGTGCGCGCCGGTATCATCGCAGCGAGTCATCAACGTGTGTGAGAATGTAATTTTGTGAAACAAAACTCAAGAAAAGGACAGATATTATCTGTTAAAAGTACTTTCAAGTAAAGATAGTTGGTTTGTACTGTTGTCTCCATTGAACAAGAGGACTGAATAATAATTTTAATGGAGACATGTGCAAATAGGCGCTCAACACGATTCGGCATTTTATATTACCCGGTATTTTTTTTTTCAACATAACTAAATGACTGAATGAATTCGTTTGATATTACCTCTGTTTTGCACTGGTATCTGGTATGATAGAGCGAGAGAGCCTGTTCGCAAATCCTTTTGTTCAATGGAGAAAACAGTAAAAAAACCAACTATCTTTACTTGAAAGTACTTTTAAAAGATGATGTGTGTTCTATTGGTTGATTGTAGGTGATTGGCGAGCGGATTCGGAAGGACGTGCTTCCTTTCGTGGCACAGAAGGCCACCCAACACAAGGCGACCAGGAAACAGCACATCGGAGACCTGCAGGTACACTATTTGTTCATATTTTTTTAATTGTTGGTATTGCGTTTATCTCACTACTCATAGAGAGTAACAAGAACGTAACCGTACCAATTGTTCTCAGCCGAAAACAAGACAAAGCCTTGGATTATAACCACTGTGAGAACTAGATTAGTTCAACTAACGCGCTATATAAGCACGCTAGTCGATAAACACAACTGTTAGTAGGATAAAACACAGTCTCCGACGGTCACAATTCACAGATTCTTGACAGCACGCTTGAACGTTACTGTTTGGTCTCCTCCAATACAGTCTTCTCCGGTAGCCTCCTCAAATCGTTCACCTTAGAGTCGTTTAGTCTCGCGCTTGTCACCGCAGGCTCCATCCACCGCGGCCACCGCGTGCTGTCCTTCTCTGTCCGAACCAGCATTCCATCTGGAGGGGCTCGCACTCCGTGCACATAATTCCACATGAGCACTCTCCTTCGCTCGCTCACGGTCTTTTTTATCCGTATTCCACTTGGCCTTCTCTAGCACTCGGCCATTAGATGGCGTGAAATCATTCTGCACCAGCCTCGCTGCGTGCACATTCACTCTTTCGAGTCTTGCCCTGTCCGTCTCGTTTGGAGGAAACCATCCTTCTGCAGCATATAGCAGTTCTGGCTCAATACACGCCGTGCACACTCTCTCGAAGGCGCTTCGAGGAGCCCACTTTCTCATAGTTCGCACCAAAGCACCAATAGCTTGACGAGCCTTCGTCACTCTCTCAGCCAGGTGACCACTGAAGTTCATCAGAAGATCAACTGCCACTCCGAGACACTTGTACTTGCTAGTACACTCGAGCTCCGTTCCACCAATGTCAGATTTCACCTCAAAATCTGTTATATTTGTTTACATTCCATAAGTAACTGTGACACCTGTTAGAATAATATGCTAGCGAAACAGGCGGAGATCAAAATTAGACGTTTAAATTTATGGTCAATATTACCTACATTGGTATAACATACAATACAAATAAATCGATAACTGAACCATTTTTCAGGCGATTCACCAGACGTTGAACCAGCAGATCGAGAACATGTTCAAGCACCACAAACACTACGCGTGAGTGGATGCACGAGTATTGATTGGGCGCTGTAGATCTAGATCATTTATAGTTTTTTGTTGAAATTTCCGTTGAATGTAGTTTGTACTTTCTTTCTGTTTTCAGAAGTCGAATTGATAACTAACTGATATTTATTTTTCACATATCAAACGAGATCTCGGGATGAAATGATCGAGTTTCGAGTATTTGATATGAAGTATTCTTTTGAGTTTGTTTAAGATTATGTTAAATATATAGCAATGTGTAAGAATAGTATCTCGAACATTGTCTGTTTTCAGCAAGTCGTTCAAGGAGACGGAGTCTTCGTTCCTCAAGTTCAGCAAGGCGGAGAAGAACATGGAGATCAGTCGGCTCGACCTGGAGAAGGCAAGGACAAACAGCCAGGTGAGAGAGGGGGGAGGGGCGAGTGAGGGGTCGTTGGTGTCGTTTACTCAGGTTTTCAGAAAATTATGTCTTCTAATTGTGATTAGGGTACTTTGTTAGATTCTGTTTTAGGGATGAAGCGTAGTTTGCGCGGAAACGCGCGTGGCAATGGTTTTCACCAATTTAAGATATTTGTATTATCATTTTTGTGGTTGAGATGGAACAGAGCAGTGAGTGAGTGAAGTCATGTGAGTGATGGACTGAAAAAAAGATTATTACTGTCAGGTTCAAGAATGTCGAATATGTAAGGAATGGGCGTGTCCGGAATGTGCGGAGCTCACTCTCGTTTCAGATGCGCAACCAGATGTCGGAGGACGCGAAGAATCAGTACGCGGCCGCCCTCCAACTCGCCAACGACGCCCAGCACATACATTACGAACAACAGCTGCCCGCCGTGCTCGACAGAATGAGGGTGAGGGCGGGAGGGGTACGGTACTTGGGATTCACGGTGATACGGTACGGGTGAGAAGGTATGATGGGTTGTGAGTAGTTGTACGTTAGATACACGCATATAGTGGTGGCGTCGTTGAATCATTTCCAAATTGTTGATAATACGTTTGTGACTCTGATCATAAGCACGATAACAACGTTTGTTTGTGGCAGCAAATGGACGAGGAGCGTATCCGAGACACGCAGGATGCGATGGCAAGGACTGTGGCCATCGAGAGGGAGGTGCAGACGATTGTCAACAGGTACGAGGGGAGGAGACTGGGTTCGAGTACGGGACAAGTACGGGTACTCGAGAAGGCTGCTATGCTAGTTGAGAGAATCATAGAATCGCGATTAGATGACTCTGACTTCCATGGGTTAGTGGAGAGTATGAAGCGTAGCTTTAATGGACATATTTCGCTGTGATGTCTGAGTGAGTGTGCATCCGACGTGGATCAGCTATTGTAGTTGTTAAGGGTATGGGTGGATCTTAGTCGACACTGACAGTGAATACTATATATCGAAGAAGTGTGATGTGTAAGTGTGTGTGTTGAGGTGTCACGACGACATGCAGCGGGCGATCGCCCTCACCAACGCCGCCCACGACACGGCAGTCGTGGTGGAGCAGCTCAGGTACTGGGGGGAGGGGAAGACGGTTAGGAGATATGTAACGAGTAGTTGTTAAAGGTTCCGTTCACTGCGTCACTAACTTTGATAGTTGAGTATTATTGTTAGTGTGGAGGAAACGCTTTTTATGTGTGAGAGAGAATAATGTTTCCGCATGCGCGTTGAGAGAGAGAGAGAGAGAGAGAGAGAAAGTTTGGAAGGGAGATGCAATGGTATAAAATTATTTATATTAAAAAAATTGCATGCATTGATGGAAAATGCTCTCTGTTGCCTTTTTCCTGGGTGTTTGAAACGTATTCGTTGACTTTTTCAGTTCTATAGGAGATGAAGTTTTGACAAGAGACTGCGATGAAACGTACCTATGGTTTCTACTGAGTGAGATACGCGAGTAAATAGATACAATCATTGGATCATATTATGGTGGTTCTATCAGCGATATATTTTGGAGTGTGACAGGAGTAGTTGTGTTGTTGCAGGACAAGCTACAAGCCTCCGCAGCGGCCGTATTACGGACCCGCAGGAACACGGAACTGCAGAGAGTGACGGAACAGCATTCCGGTCAAAATCTTGCTGTTCCGTTGCATAATTGTAACGGAACTGCAAAATATAGTACGGTACTGCAAAATACAGTACGGAACTGCAAAATACAGTACGGAACTGCAAATGTATAGCAGAACATCAAAAAATTATGTGAAAACAATATGTGTCGTGAATTTGTATTAAAAACATCAATATGATTGCATATTTATGAAATGTGCGAGTGATACAGGTTATCGTAATACATTGTTAGTATTGTATTCCATAAGTCAACTGATAATTCATCATATTTATTGAAATCAGTAGTTTTAAGGTGATGGCACAATCTCGGGAATAACAAACAAGTGACAGTAGTGGTAAGCCTAGTAAAAAAAACTTGAATATTGTAACAATCAGCGATGATAATCGGTGATGACCAACAACCGTAATGATACAATAAATAAATATCGTAATTGGGATTAATGGCACATTTGGGAAAAACAAACTAGTGTATAAAAACGAAACAATATATAAATTAAGCTAAACAAAAATGGTGAATGCGATTATGATATTCTGTTCTGTATAGCTTTTGCTATCTTCTCTCCTGCTCTCCTGCTCGCCACAGTCGCGATTCACATCAGTCTGGACGACCTGACATATTCACATTACCATACCGTAACCAATTCAAAGTACAGTAACCTCAGAACATGATTCAATCGAAATACGCTACATACAACCCTTCTCCCCTATCTCTCTCTCTCTCTCTCTCTCTCTCTCTCTCTCTCTCCCGGCACTCACCTTGTCTCCCAGCTGCGATTGGAAAAGGCACAGTGAGCGCCAGTCATCCTGCGCCGTCACTGGTGGTGTTTCTTGCCGCAATCGCGATTCACATCAGTCTGGACGACCTGACATATTCACATTACCATACCGTAACCAATTCAAAGTACAGTAACCTCAGAACATGATTCAATCGAAATACGCTACATACAACCCTTCTCCCCCTATCTCTCTCTCTCTCTCTCTCTCTCTCTCTCTCTCTTTCTCTCTCTCCCCCGGCACTCACCTTGTCTCCCAGCTGCGAGCCTCGCCGCATTCTCCTTTCTCTTACTTCATTGAAGCTATACTAACAGAACATCATAAACGCAATACGAAATCTCCTCACTGAAAAAAACATTGTTGAAGAAGATTAACAATACGTTATACGTAGCTACATATAATACAAACCAAGACATACCTTGTCTCTCTTCTTCTTCTGGAGCGTGATCATTGTAGGCTCGGGGAGGTTGCTGTTGTCAAAGTCCTGCCGCTTCCTCTTCTTCATCCGCTTCTCACTTCCTTTGAGGCAGACGTAGTGGGACATCTTCCATAAGTATTCGACCCACTACAACAATATCTTTTGTTATCGTCTCACGCTAACACATACCGTGCCATCTCCTTTTCCATTCTTCAGCGCTTGAGCACAGAGCTGCTCAGTTCTCCTCCGTCCAGCTGTCCATCGCATACGAGTCCCTCGAACGTATCCAATCGTGTTGTTGATAGACTCTGCGTCTATAAAAACGGTGTCAGATTATCAGATTCATCGAAAGTACAGAAAATAGTACCTGCCACCTCTATGCGTATTTCATCGGTGATCTCCAGCAGGCGGCGCAACAGCTTATCCGGACATCCGTTCTTGTTGAGGTCGTGGAATGCGTGGTGGTGCCACGCTTCTTGCGCACACGTAGTGATCGAGCGCATGTCCGCCAGCACGGTGTGACTCGACCTTAACGGAAATAAACGTAATGACCGGGATGACGAAAATTCTAACCATTCCTCCGGTGGATAGCGGGCATCTCGGACATCAGATCCAATGTAGGTGTCAGACATGTACTTCCAGAAAGCTTAAAAGCAAAAATCAAGGCGGTAAAAAAGACACACTCACGCGACAGAAGATCTTGCACATCTGAATGCGCGTCCACCAGTTCCTGGAATGCTGCTCTCACGTCTGGGATCGGGACAAACTCTAGAGCAAGAGTCATCTGCAGCATCGCGCGTTCCCAGCTGCTGTAAAACAACCGTTTAGTGTGTTCAGACTATTCCGATTACTAACTCTGGGTCCTGCGACTTCTGAGCCCATGAGAGATCCTTCATATGTTGATTCTCGCGAAGAAACTTTTCTTGGTTAGTTCTTCTGTGAAAAGCGCATCGAAGGACTCGTGGCGCAGGGAACTCGGCAACGAATGATGCGCTGCTTGCCATCTCGCCGTCTGAACTTCTCATTTTTTTCCGTAGGAAAATAGAAAATAAAAAAGCTCACCGATCAGCAGATGATTAGGTCCTTGGTGATCATCTCCGACAACATCGCGCACGAATGCCCAGAACTTGTCGTAGACAAGGCGGGACTCTCCAGTCAGTATGCCGTACACGAGTGGCACGAAGACGCGCTCGTCCTAAAACCAACACGTACATAACGCAATGCTACAAATCAATACTCACCACAACTCCCAACGTGAACAAGGAATGGGCTGGATCCCGACAGACTCGAAACGTTCCATCGCACGACCACCTGAACCATAATATAAGGGTTGGTGGGCAATGAAGTGCGTACCAAAGCACTCTGCGTAGAAGGCGTCGTGCATCTGGGGAACAAACACGAACATGTCGTCATCTCCGAACGACATGAGCCGCTCACCTACAATTCTGACATAGTACACACAAAAAAAATGAAACTTTCATAAAGCTAACCTCGAATCGCTATCTGAAGAGGATCGATCTTGAGCCTCTTGTCACGCCCTTTCCCAGTGATGATCGCGATCCAGCATCTGTTCGTGTACAGGTACTTCTTCAGATTGGACTTTACAAAGTGCACGCGCTTAAAAATGTTGTATGAAAAACGTATACAGTGAGATGAACTCACGCTGGAAGGTGAAGCTTCACTGATCGACGACTGGTACGCCTGTTCAGCAGTTGCGTAGCCACCGCTCATAGATAGAGCCTTGACGTACGCAACGTCTTCCTTAAAAATGCATATCAAAAATGCAAAGTGTATTGTGCACGAACAACTCACCTCGATTTTCTCCCTTTGCGGTCCATGAGGAACCTTGTGCGCCTTGAAATTGTGCACGAACAACTCTCCAGTGTACAGCTGTAGCAATTGCGCCCGCCCGTCGCAACCAGGATGATCGCATCTTAAGCATTCCGGTTGAATACGTCATAAAATCGAAAATACCTCAGGGTTGCAGAATCAAGAAACCGATACACGTTCCAGTCAGAATCAAAAAACCGGTGAGCTCCCTTCTTGGTGACATACGTCACTGACGGATGTGGACGGAGCATAAAACATCAAAAGTTAGATAACGAAAACAACAGAAGTAGATAACGAAAACAACAGAAGCAATGCATATCCCTCCTTGATAATACGGCAGTCATTATACAGATTATTTACCAGCCATTTTTTTCAAGTCTTCAGTTGGTTATCGGACCGCAAGAGAACATTGGAAACATTCTCCAAATTGCCTAATACTTACATAAATGTCTCGACATCTCGTCCATGTCTGGTAACTAACTGATATTACCGTACGATGAATTAGAGGAATTGTCCATACCTGTGCAGCTCGCCCTTGTCATAGACGTTGTAAGAAAGTTTTTCTTCTTCTTGAGGATAGCCTTCATCTCCTCACTGAGCGCTCGCTTCTCGATTTTTCCGTCAACGTAATCACCGAGTTCTAAGAAGGTGACATAGAAACAAAATATTAAAAAAATACAAACTCTGAATCTGCAGCACAACCGGGTCACAGTAGATACGCCCTCTATAGTCAATCCACTGAACGTCAGCTTTGCGAGCAAACGCTTATAAACAGAGGGTTGTTCTTTTTATAAGACTGCCCGCTCACCTCTACTCTGTTGAAATGTTGCTCTCGCGTCTACTTGAAGTTGAAAGTTCAAGAAAATACCGGAGGTGATCCTTCTCGGTTGGCCTGCTGTGAACTTTGGCGGAATCTCGGCAATCACTTCATACTCTAAAAAAGGGTTGAAAACAAGCAACCAAATTTAAATAGTTTGTACCTCCAGCTTCCAAATCCTCCTCTCGAAGAAACACTGCGTCCGCTTCTTCCTCCTGTGGCTGATCCAAGTCGTCCTCCCACTGTTCAAATCCCTGCTGCTGCTGCTGCTGCTGCCCTTCCAGAAACCGTATACGTTCCCGCAGTGCTTCCAGATTGTCTGAAATATTGATTTTAAATATGAGGTAAAATGCAAACATTCGAAAACACAAGGTAAATGGAACGAGTGCAGCCTCACCTTGTTGAGCGGGATCAGGCGCATCTTGTTCGAGAATTCTGCCCATCTCCTCTCCCTCCTCTCCAAACTGCTGGTCGTTTAGCGGAGTCTGCTGGTGCTGTTGGCGTTGAGGGTGCTGAATGAGAGCCTGCCCACGTGGTGCTCCTTGCTTCCGGACGGGTACCGGCGGCCGCGAAACGGATGGTTGCGCGACGAACACTGAATGACAATCACATAATCACAAGTAAAATGCAAACATTCGAAAACACAAGGTAAATGGAACGAGTGCAGCCTCACCTTGTTGAGCGGGATCAGGCGTTTCTTGTTCGAGAATTCTGCATTCTGCCCATCTCCTCTCCCTCCTCTCCAAACTGCTGGTCGTTTAGCGGAGTCTGCTGGTGCTGTTGGCGTTGAGGGTGCTGAATGAGAGCCTGCCCACGTGGTGCTCCTTGCTTCCGGACGGGTACCGGCGGCCGCGAAACGGATGGTTGCGCGACGAACACTGAATGACAATCACATAATCACAAGTAAAATGCAAACATTCGAAAACACAAGGTAAATGGAACGAGTGCAGCCTCACCTTGTTGAGCGGGATCAGGATCTTCTTGTTCGAGCATTCTGCCCATCTCCTCTCCCTCCTCTCCAAACTGCTGGTCGTTTAGCGGAGTCTGCTGGTGTTGCGCGACGTCCTTCTTGATATTTGCCATCTGCATTGCTTTCTCCGGCACGCGAAATAGCCTTTGTTTTCCTAAAACATCAAAATGAAAAATAATCATTTTATAAAACAACACTCTATATTTTGTATAATAATAACTGTCGAACACCTAATTTGTGTACGTTTAGTAGGAAAAAGTTAATCAAATTAACTTAACAAATTTATTCACCTTTAACAAGGGGACACCTTTCGATCGCCCGACGAGCGACATCTACCGCTCTTCCGAAATCCAGACCTGAAATAGATGAAATAGACTCATGAAATACACCAATAAACGCACCTTTCTTCGCTGATTTATCTTTCCGTCTCAATGACAGGTCGGGTTCCGAAATATCTTCACCGAAAATGAACAAGCCTAAAAAATAAATTAAAAATTAAAAATCAAGGGAATCAAACAAACAACACAAACAAACACAAATCACTCACCTTCATCGAAAACTCGCTTATTTGGAGTTAGGGATCGACCACTTCTTCTCAAGGGACGGTCGTCCATTGACCTGAAAACCAATAAATAAATAAACAACACCATAAATAAACAACGAAGAGAAAAAAGGAAATTTATCACGAGATTTGCGAAAATGGTCCCGCAACGAATATTGCAGTTCCGTTATACGTATCTGCAGTTCCGTTACATTTGTCATACGGAGTGGCAAATTTTAAGAGGAACACTTTTATTTTGCGGTTCCGTTATAATTTCAATACCATGTTACGGTATGCAGTTCCGTGTTTCTGCGGGTCCGTAATACGGCCTCCGCAGCCGTTCCCTTTCGAGGACCTCGGGTGTGCAGAGAACATCCTCCATGCCAATGGAGACGGAGTCGACGGCACCATGAAGGTGGGGGGGGTTGACTTTCAGATATGTATGAAATGAACTGTCTACCCTATTTATTGAAGTTTTTTAAAATGCTCTGTTGGGATTCGAAGACAATCTTGAGTCAGGTTCTTTTTTATTTTGAATCTGTGAGTAAAATACCATAAAAACGGAGGTGGTGGTGGCGGATAAGTCAAGGATTCATGGTGCAAACACACCAATTTGTAGACACACGTTTAGTTTGACTCCGCTGTGGCCATCGGTTTCCTCGCCGACTCCGAACACTTTATCGCATAATTTTGTTGTCTGTGAATAAAATACCAGAAAAACGGAGGTGGTGGTGGCGGATAAGTCAAGGATTCATGGCGCAAACACACCAGTTTATAGACACTGTTTAGTTCGATTCCGCTGTGGCCATCGGTTTCCTCGCCGACTCCGAGCATTTTATCGCATAACTTTGTTGTCTGTGAGTAAAATACCATAAAAACGGAGGTGGTGGTGGCGGATAAGTCAAGGATTCATGGCGCAAACACACCAGTTTATAGACACTGTTTAGTTCGATTCCGCTGTGGCCATCGGTTTCCTCGCCGACTCCGAGCATTTTATCGCATAACTTTGTTGTCTGTGAGTAAAATACCATAAAAACGGAGGTGGTGGTGGCGGATAAGTCAAGGATTCATGGTGCAAACACACCAATTTGTAGACACACGTTTAGTTTGACTCCGCTGTGGCCATCGGTTTCCTCGCCGACTCCGAACATTTTATCGCATAACTTTGTTGTCTGTGAGTAAAATACCATAAAAACGGAGGTGGTGGTGGCTGATAAGTCAAGGATTCATGGTGCAAACACACCAATTTGTAGACACACGTTTAGTTTGACTCCGCTGTGGCCATCGGTTTCCTCGCCGACTCCGAACATTTTATCGCATAATTTTGTTGTCTGTGAATAAAATACCAGAAAAACGGACGTGGTGGTGGCGGATAAGTCAAGGATTCATGGCGCAAACACACCAGTTTATAGACACTGTTTTAGTTCGATTCCGCTGTGGCCATCGGTTTCCTCGCCGACTCCGAGCATTTTATCGCATAACTTTGTTGTCTGTGAGTAAAATACCATAAAAACGGAGGTGGTGGTGGCTGATAAGTCAAGGATTCATGGCGCAAACACACCAATTTGTAGACACACGTTTAGTTTGACTTCGCTGTGGCCATCGCTTTCCTCGCCGACTCCGAACATTTTATCGCATACCTTTGTTGTCTGTGAGTAAAATACTATAAAAACGGAGGTGGTGGTGGCGGATAAGTCAAGGATCCATGGCGCAAACACACCAGTTTATAGACACTATTTTAGTTTGTTTCCGCTGTGGCCATCGGTTTCCTCGCCGACTCCGAACATTTTATCGCATAACTTTGTTGTCTATGAGTGAAACAACATAAAAATGAAGTTGGTGGTGACGGATAAGTCAAGGATTCATGGCGCAAACACACCAATGTATAGACACACGTTTAGTATGACTCCGCTGTGGCCATCGGTTTCCTCGCCGACTCCGAACATTTTATCGCATAACTTTGTTGTCTATGAGTGAAACAACATAAAAATGAAGGTGGTGGTGACGGATAAGTCAAGGATTTATGGCGCAAACACACCAATGTATAGACACACGTTTAGTATGACTCCGCTGTGGCCATCGGTTTCCTCGCCGACTCCGAACATTTTATCGCATAACTTTGTTGTCTATGAGTGAAACAACATAAAATTGAAGGTGGTGGTGACGGATAAGTCAAGGATTTATGGCGCAAACACACCAATGTATAGACATACGTTTAGTATGACTCCGCTGTGGCCATCGGTTTCCTCGCCGACTCCGAACATTTTATCGCATAACTTTGTTGTCTATGAGTGAAACAACATAAAAATGAAGGTGGTGGTGGCGGATAAGTCAAGGATTCATGGCGCAAACACACCATTGTATAGACACACGTTTAGTTTGACTCCGCTGTGGCCATCGGTTTCCTCGCCGACTCCGAACATTTTATCGCATAACTTTGTTGTCTATGAGTGAAACAACATAAAAATGAAGGTGGTGGTGGCGGATAAGTCAAGGATTCATGGCGCAAACACACCAATGTATAGACACACGTTTAGTTTGACTCCGCTGTGGCCATTGGTTTCCTCACCGACTCCGAACTTTTTATCGCATAACTTTGTTGTCTGTGAGTGAAATGCTATAAAAACGGAGGTGGTGGTGGCGGATAAGTCAAGGATTTATGGCGCAAACACACCAATTTATAGACACACGTTTAGTTTGACTCCGCTGTGGCCATCGGTTTCCTCGCCGACTCCGAACATTTTATCGCATAACTTTCTTGTCTATGAGTGAAACAACATGAAAATGAAGGTGGTGGTGGCGGATAAGTCAAGGATTCATGGCGCAAACACACCAATTTGTAGACACACGTTTAGTTTGACTCCGCTGTGGCCATCGGTTTCCTCGCCGACTCCGAACATTTTATCGCATAACTTTGTTGTCTGTGAGTGAAATGCTATAAAAACGGAGGTGGTGGTGGCGGATAAGTCAAGGATTCATGGCGCAAACACACCAGTTTATAGACACTGTTTTAGTTCGATTCCGCTGTGGCCATCGGTTTCCTCGCCGACTCCGAACATTTTATCGCATAATTTTGTTGTCTGTGAATAAAATACCAGAAAAACGGAGGTGGTGGTGGCGGATAAGTCAAGGATTCATGGCGCAAACACACCAGTTTATAGACACTGTTTTAGTTCGATTCCGCTGTGGCCATCGGTTTCCTCGCCGACTCCGAGCATTTTATCGCATAACTTTGTTGTCTGTGAGTAAAATACCATAAAAACGGAGGTGGTGGTGGCGGATAAGTCAAGGATTCATGGTGCAAACACACCAATTTGTAGACACACGTTTAGATTGACTCCGCTGTGGCCACCGGTTTCCTCGCCGACTCCGAACATTTTATCGCATAACTTTGTTGTCTGTGAGTAAAATACCTTAAAAACGGAGATGGTGGTGGCGGATAAGTCAAGGATTCATGGTGCAAACACACCAATTTGTAGACACACGTTTAGTTTGACTCCGCTGTGGCCATCGGTTTCCTCGCCGACTCCGAACATTTTATCGCATAATTTTGTTGTCTGTGAATAAAATACCAGAAAAACGGAGGTGGTGGTGGCGGATAAGTCAAGGATTCATGGCGCAAACACATCAGTTTATAGACACTGTTTTAGTTCGATTCCGCTGTGGCCATCGGTTTCCTCGCCGACTCCGAGCATTTTATCGCATAACTTTGTTGTCTGTGAGTAAAATACCATAAAAACGGAGGTGGTGGTGACTGATAAGTCAAGGATTCATGGCGCAAACACACCAATTTGTAGACACACGTTTAGTTTGACTTCGCTGTGGCCATCGGTTTCCTCGCCGACTCCGAACACTTTATCGCATAATTTTGTTGTCTGTGAATAAAATACCAGAAAAACGGAGGTGGTGGTGGCGGATAAGTCAAGGATTTATGGCGCAAACACACCAATGTATAGACACACGTTTAGTATGACTCCGCTGTGGCCATCGGTTTCCTCGCCGACTGACGAACATTTTATCGCATAACTTTGTTGTCTATGAGTGAAACAACATGAAAATGAAGGTGGTGGTGGCGGATAAGTCAAGGATTCATGGCGCAAACACACCATTGTATAGACACATGTTTAGTTTGACTCCGCTGTGGCCATCGGTTTCCTCGCCGACTCCGAACATTTTATCGCATAACTTTGTTGTCTATGAGTGAAACAACATAAAAATGAAGGTGGTGGTGGTGGCGGATAAGTCAAGGATTCATGGCGCAAACACACCAGTTTATAGACACTGTTTTAGTTCGATTCCGCTGTGGCCATCGGTTTCCTCGCCGACTCGAGCATTTTATCGCATAACTTTGTTGTCTGTGAGTAAAATACCATAAAAACGGAGGTGGTGGTGGCTGATAAGTCAAGGATTCATGGCGCAAACACACCAATTTGTAGACACACGTTTAGTTTGACTTCGCTGTGGCCATCGCTTTCCTCGCCGACTCCGAACATTTTATCGCATACCTTTGTTGTCTGTGAGTAAAATACTATAAAAACGGAGGTGGTGGTGGCGGATAAGTCAAGGATCCATGGCGCAAACACACCAGTTTATAGACACTATTTTAGTTTGATTCCGCTGTGGCCATCGGTTTCCTCGCCGACTCCGAACATTTTATCGCATAACTTTGTTGTCTATGAGTGAAACAACATAAAAATGAAGGTGGTGGTGACGGATAAGTCAAGGATTCATGGCGCAAACACACCAATGTATAGACACACGTTTAGTATGACTCCGCTGTGGCCATCGGTTTCCTCGCCGACTCCGAACATTTTATCGCATAACTTTGTTGTCTATGAGTGAAACAACATAAAAATGAAGGTGGTGGTGACGGATAAGTCAAGGATTTATGGCGCAAACACACCAATGTATAGACACACGTTTAGTATGACTCCGCTGTGGCCATCGGTTTCCTCGCCGACTCCGAACATTTTATCGCATAACTTTGTTGTCTATGAGTGAAACAACATAAAATTGAAGGTGGTGGTGACGGATAAGTCAAGGATTTATGGCGCAAACATACCAATGTATAGACACACGTTTAGTATGACTCCGCTGTGGCCATCGGTTTCCTCGCCGACTCCGAACATTTTATCGCATAACTTTGTTGTCTGTGAGTAAAATACCTTAAAAACGGAGATGGTGGTGGCGGATAAGTCAAGGATTCATGGTGCAAACACACCAATTTGTAGACACACGTTTAGTTTGACTCCGCTGTGGCCATCGGTTTCCTCGCCGACTCCGAACACTTTATCGCATAATTTTGTTGTCTGTGAATAAAATACCAGAAAAACGGAGGTGGTGGTGGCGGATAAGTCAAGGATTCATGGCGCAAACACACCAGTTTATAGACACTGTTTAGTTCGATTCCGCTGTGGCCATCGGTTTCCTCGCCGACTCCGAGCATTTTATCGCATAACTTTGTTGTCTGTGAGTAAAATACCATAAAAACGGAGGTGGTGGTGGCGGATAAGTCAAGGATTCATGGCGCAAACACACCAGTTTATAGACACTGTTTAGTTCGATTCCGCTGTGGCCATCGGTTTCCTCGCCGACTCCGAACATTTTATCGCATAACTTTGTTGTCTATGAGTGAAACAACATAAAAATGAAGGTGGTGGTGACGGATAAGTCAAGGATTTATGGCGCAAACACACCAATGTATAGACACACGTTTAGTATGACTCCGCTGTGGCCATCGGTTTCCTCGCCGACTGACGAACATTTTATCGCATAACTTTGTTGTCTATGAGTGAAACAACATGAAAATGAAGGTGGTGGTGGCGGATAAGTCAAGGATTCATGGCGCAAACACACCATTGTATAGACACATGTTTAGTTTGACTCCGCTGTGGCCATCGGTTTCCTCGCCGACTCCGAACATTTTATCGCATAACTTTGTTGTCTATGAGTGAAACAACATAAAAATGAAGGTGGTGGTGGTGGCGGATAAGTCAAGGATTCATGGCGCAAACACACCAGTTTATAGACACTGTTTTAGTTCGATTCCGCTGTGGCCATCGGTTTCCTCGCCGACTCCGAGCATTTTATCGCATAACTTTGTTGTCTGTGAGTAAAATACCATAAAAACGGAGGTGGTGGTGGCTGATAAGTCAAGGATTCATGGCGCAAACACACCAATTTGTAGACACACGTTTAGTTTGACTTCGCTGTGGCCATCGCTTTCCTCGCCGACTCCGAACATTTTATCGCATACCTTTGTTGTCTGTGAGTAAAATACTATAAAAACGGAGGTGGTGGTGGCGGATAAGTCAAGGATCCATGGCGCAAACACACCAGTTTATAGACACTATTTTAGTTTGATTCCGCTGTGGCCATCGGTTTCCTCGCCGACTCCGAACATTTTATCGCATAACTTTGTTGTCTATGAGTGAAACAACATAAAAATGAAGGTGGTGGTGACGGATAAGTCAAGGATTCATGGCGCAAACACACCAATGTATAGACACACGTTTAGTATGACTCCGCTGTGGCCATCGGTTTCCTCGCCGACTCCGAACATTTTATCGCATAACTTTGTTGTCTATGAGTGAAACAACATAAAAATGAAGGTGGTGGTGACGGATAAGTCAAGGATTTATGGCGCAAACACACCAATGTATAGACACACGTTTAGTATGACTCCGCTGTGGCCATCGGTTTCCTCGCCGACTCCGAACATTTTATCGCATAACTTTGTTGTCTATGAGTGAAACAACATAAAATTGAAGGTGGTGGTGACGGATAAGTCAAGGATTTATGGCGCAAACATACCAATGTATAGACACACGTTTAGTATGACTCCGCTGTGGCCATCGGTTTCCTCGCCGACTCCGAACATTTTATCGCATAACTTTGTTGTCTATGAGTGAAACAACATAAAAATGAAGGTGGTGGTGGCGGATAAGTCAAGGATTCATGGCGCAAACACACCATTGTATAGACACACGTTTAGTTTGACTCCGCTGTGGCCATCGGTTTCCTCGCCGACTCCGAACATTTTATCGCATAACTTTGTTGTCTATGAGTGAAACAACATAAAAATGAAGGTGGTGGTGGCGGATAAGTCAAGGATTCATGGCGCAAACACACCAATGTATAGACACACGTTTAGTTTGACTCCGCTGTGGCCATCGGTTTCCTCACCGACTCCGAACTTTTTATCGCATAACTTTGTTGTCTGTGAGTGAAATGCTATAAAAACGGAGGTGGTGGTGGCGGATAAGTCAAGGATTTATGGCGCAAACACACCAATTTATAGACACACGTTTAGTTTGACTCCGCTGTGGCCATCGGTTTCCTCGCCGACTCCGAACATTTTATCGCATAACTTTCTTGTCTATGAGTGAAACAACATGAAAATGAAGGTGGTGGTGGCGGATAAGTCAAGGATTCATGGCGCAAACACACCAATTTGTAGACACACGTTTAGTTTGACTCCGCTGTGGCCATCGGTTTCCTCGCCGACTCCGAACATTTTATCGCATAACTTTGTTGTCTGTGAGTGAAATGCTATAAAAACGGAGGTGGTGGTGGCGGATAAGTCAAGGATTCATGGCGCAAACACACCAGTTTATAGACACTGTTTTAGTTCGATTCCGCTGTGGCCATCGGTTTCCTCGCCGACTCCGAACATTTTATCGCATAATTTTGTTGTCTGTGAATAAAATACCAGAAAAACGGAGGTGGTGGTGGCGGATAAGTCAAGGATTCATGGCGCAAACACACCAGTTTATAGACACTGTTTTAGTTCGATTCCGCTGTGGCCATCGGTTTCCTCGCCGACTCCGAGCATTTTATCGCATAACTTTGTTGTCTGTGAGTAAAATACCATAAAAACGGAGGTGGTGGTGGCGGATAAGTCAAGGATTCATGGTGCAAACACACCAATTTGTAGACACACGTTTAGATTGACTCCGCTGTGGCCACCGGTTTCCTCGCCGACTCCGAACATTTTATCGCATAACTTTGTTGTCTGTGAGTAAAATACCTTAAAAACGGAGATGGTGGTGGCGGATAAGTCAAGGATTCATGGTGCAAACACACCAATTTGTAGACACACGTTTAGTTTGACTCCGCTGTGGCCATCGGTTTCCTCGCCGACTCCGAACATTTTATCGCATAATTTTGTTGTCTGTGAATAAAATACCAGAAAAACGGAGGTGGTGGTGGCGGATAAGTCAAGGATTCATGGCGCAAACACATCAGTTTATAGACACTGTTTTAGTTCGATTCCGCTGTGGCCATCGGTTTCCTCGCCGACTCCGAGCATTTTATCGCATAACTTTGTTGTCTGTGAGTAAAATACCATAAAAACGGAGGTGGTGGTGACTGATAAGTCAAGGATTCATGGCGCAAACACACCAATTTGTAGACACACGTTTAGTTTGACTTCGCTGTGGCCATCGGTTTCCTCGCCGACTCCGAACATTTTATCGCATACCTTTGTTGTCTGTGAGTAAAATACTATAAAAACGGAGGTGGTGGTGGCGGATAAGTCAAGGAACCATGGCGCAAACACACCAGTTTATAGACACTATTTTAGTTTGATTCCGCTGTGGCCATCGGTTTCCTCGCCGACTCCGAACATTTTATCGCATAACTTTGTTGTCTATGAGTGAAACAACATAAAAATGAAGGTGGTGGTGACGGATAAGTCAAGGATTCATGGCGCAAACACACCAATGTATAGACACACGTTTAGTATGACTCCGCTGTGGCCATCGGTTTCCTCGCCGACTCCGAACATTTTATCGCATAACTTTGTTGTCTATGAGTGAAACAACATAAAAATGAAGGTGGTGGTGACGGATAAGTCAAGGATTTATGGCGCAAACACACCAATGTATAGACACACGTTTAGTATGACTCCGCTGTGGCCATCGGTTTCCTCGCCGACTGACGAACATTTTATCGCATAACTTTGTTGTCTATGAGTGAAACAACATGAAAATGAAGGTGGTGGTGGCGGATAAGTCAAGGATTCATGGCGCAAACACACCATTGTATAGACACACGTTTAGTTTGACTCCGCTGTGGCCATCGGTTTCCTCGCCGACTCCGAACATTTTATCGCATAACTTTGTTGTCTATGAGTGAAACAACATAAAAATGAAGGTGGTGGTGGTGGCGGATAAGTCAAGGATTCATGGCGCAAACACACCAATTTGTAGACACACGTTTAGTTTGACTCCGCTGTGGCCATCGGTTTCCTCGCCGACTCCGAACATTTTATCGCATAACTTTGTTGTCTGTGAGTGAAATACCATAAAAACGGAGGTGGTGGTGGCGGATAAGTCAAGGATTCATGGCGCAAACACACCAATTTGTAGACACACGTTTAGTTTGACTCCGCTGTGGCCATCGGTTTCCTCGCCGACTCCGAACATTTTATCGCATAACTTTGTTGTCTGTGAGTGAAATGCTATAAAAACGGAGGTGGTGGTGGCAGATAAGTCAAGGATTTATGGCGCAAACACACCAATTTGTAGACACACGTTTAGTTTGACTCCGCTGTGGCCATCGGTTTCCTCGCCGACTCCGAACATTTTATCGCATAACTTTGTTGTCTGTGAGTAAAATACCATAAAAACGGAGGTGGTGGTGGCGGATAAGTCAAGGATTCATGGCGCAAACACACCAATTTGTAGACACACGTTTAGTTTGACTTCGCTGTGGCCATCGGTTTCCTCGCCGACTCCGAACATTTTATCGCATACCTTTGTTGTATGTGAGTAAAATACTATAAAAACGGAGGTGGTGGTGGCGGATAAGTCAAGGATCCATGGCGCAAACACACCAGTTTATAGACACTATTTTAGTTTGATTCCGCTGTGACCATCGGTTTCCTCGCCGACCCGAACATTTTATCGCATAACTTTGTTGTCTATGAGTGAAACAACATAAAAATGAAGGTGGTGGTGGCGGATAAGTCAAGGATTCATGGCGCAAACACACCATTGTATAGACACACGTTTAGTTTGACTCCGCTGTGGCCATCGGTTTCCTCGCCGACTCCGAACATTTTATCGCATAACTTTGTTGTCTATGAGTGAAACAACATAAAAATGAAGGTGGTGGTGGCGGATCAGTCAAGGATTCATGGCGCAAACACACCAATGTATAGACACACGTTTAGTTTGACTCCGCTGTGGCCATCGGTTTCCTCGCCGACTCCGAACATTTTATCGCATAGCTTTGTTGTCTATGAGTGAAACAACATAAAAATGAAGGTGGTGGTGGTGGCGGATAAGTCAAGGATTCATGGCGCAAACACACCATTGTATAGACACACGTTTAGTTTGACTCCGCTGTGGCCATCGGTTTCCTCGCCGACTCCGAACATTTTATCGCATAACTTTGTTGTCTATGAGTGAAACAACATAAAAATGAAGGTGGTGGTGGCGGATCAGTCAAGGATTCATGGCGCAAACACACCAATTTGTAGACACACGTTTAGTTTGACTCCGCTGTGGCCATCGGTTTCCTCGCCGACTCCGAACATTTTATCGCATCACTTGTTGTCTGTGAGTAAAATACCATGAAAATGAAGGTGGTGGTGGCGGATAAGTCAAAGATTCATGGCGCAAACACACTAATTTATAGACACACGTTTAGTTTGACTCCGCTGTGGCCATCGGTTTCCTCGCCGACTCCGAACATTTTATCGCATACCTTTGTTGTCTGTGAGTAAAATACCATGAAAACGGAGGTGGTGGTGGCGGATAAGTCAAGGATTCATGGCGCAAACACACCATTGTATAGACACACGTTTAGTTTGACTCCGCTGTGGCCATCGGTTTCCTCGCCGACTCCGAACATTTTATCGCATAACTTTGTTGTCTATGAGTGAAACAACATAAAAATGAAGGTGGTGGTGGCGGATCAGTCAAGGATTCATGGCGCAAACACACCAATTTGTAGACACACGTTTAGTTTGACTCCGCTGTGGCCATCGGTTTCCTCGCCGACTCCGAACATTTTATCGCATCACTTGTTGTCTGTGAGTAAAATACCATGAAAATGAAGGTGGTGGTGGCGGATAAGTCAAAGATTCATGGCGCAAACACACTAATTTATAGACACACGTTTAGTTTGACTCCGCTGTGGCCATCGGTTTCCTCGCCGACTCCTAACATTTTATCGCATACCTTTGTTGTCTGTGAGTAAAATACCATGAAAACGGAGGTGGTGGTGGCGGATAAGTCAAGGATTCATGGCACAAACACACCAGTTTATAGACACTATTTTAGTTTGATTCCGCTGTGGCCATCGGTTTCCTCGCCGACTCCGAGCATTTTATCGCATAACTTTGTTGTCTATGAGTGAAACAACATGAAAATGAAGGTGGTGGTGGCGGATAAGTCAAGGATTCATGGCGCAAACACACCAATTTGTAGACACACGTTTAGTTTGACTCCGCTGTGGCCATCGGTTTCCTCGCCGACTCCGAACATTTTATCGCATAACTTTGTTGTCTGTGAGTGAAATGCTATAAAAACGGATGTGGTGGTGGCAGATAAGTCAAGGATTTATGGCGCAAACACACCAATTTGTAGACACACGTTTAGTTTGACTCCGCTGTGGCCATCGGTTTCCTCGCCGACTCCGAACATTTTATCGCATAACTTTGTTGTCTGTGAGTAAAATACCATAAAAACGGAGGTGGTGGTGGCGGATAAGTCAAGGATTCATGGCGCAAACACACCAATTTGTAGACACACGTTTAGTTTGACTCCGCTGTGGCCATCGGTTTCCTCGCCGACTCCGAACATTTTATCGCATAACTTTGTTGTCTGTGAGTGAAATGCTATAAAAACGGATGTGGTGGTGGCAGATAAGTCAAGGATTTATGGCGCAAACACACCAATTTGTAGACACACGTTTAGTTTGACTCCGCTGTGGCCATCGGTTTCCTCGCCGACTCCGAACATTTTATCGCATAACTTTGTTGTCTGTGAATAAAATACCAGAAAAACGGACGTGGTGGTGGCGGATAAGTCAAGGATTCATGGCGCAAACACACCAGTTTATAGACACTGTTTTAGTTTGACTCCGCTGTGGCCATCGGTTTCCTCGCCGACTCCGAACATTTTATCGCATACCTTTGTTGTCTGTGAGTAAAATACCATGAAAACGGAGGTGGTGGTGGCGGATAAGTCAAAGATTCATGGCGCAAACACACCAATTTATAGACACACGTTTAGTTTGACTCCGCTGTGGCCATCGGTTTCCTCGCCGACTCCGAACATTTTATCGCATAACTTTGTTGTCTATGAGTGAAACAACATAAAAATGAAGGTGGTGGTGGCGGATCAGTCAAGGATTCATGGCGCAAACACACCAATTTGTAGACACACGTTTAGTTTGACTCCGCTGTGGCCATCGGTTTCCTCGCCGACTCCGAACATTTTATCGCATCACTTGTTGTCTGTGAGTAAAATACCATGAAAATGAAGGTGGTGGTGGCGGATAAGTCAAAGATTCATGGCGCAAACACACTAATTTATAGACACACGTTTAGTTTGACTCCGCTGTGGCCATCGGTTTCCTCGCCGACTCCTAACATTTTATCGCATACCTTTGTTGTCTGTGAGTAAAATACCATGAAAACGGAGGTGGTGGTGGCGGATAAGTCAAGGATTCATGGCACAAACACACCAGTTTATAGACACTATTTTAGTTTGATTCCGCTGTGGCCATCGGTTTCCTCGCCGACTCCGAGCATTTTATCGCATAACTTTGTTGTCTATGAGTGAAACAACATGAAAATGAAGGTGGTGGTGGCGGATAAGTCAAGGATTCATGGCGCAAACACACCAATTTGTAGACACACGTTTAGTTTGACTCCGCTGTGGCCATCGGTTTCCTCGCCGACTCCGAACATTTTATCGCATAACTTTGTTGTCTGTGAGTGAAATGCTATAAAAACGGATGTGGTGGTGGCAGATAAGTCAAGGATTTATGGCGCAAACACACCAATTTGTAGACACACGTTTAGTTTGACTCCGCTGTGGCCATCGGTTTCCTCGCCGACTCCGAACATTTTATCGCATAACTTTGTTGTCTGTGAGTAAAATACCATAAAAACGGAGGTGGTGGTGGCGGATAAGTCAAGGATTCATGGCGCAAACACACCAATTTGTAGACACACGTTTAGTTTGACTCCGCTGTGGCCATCGGTTTCCTCGCCGACTCCGAACATTTTATCGCATACCTTTGTTGTCTGTGAGTAAAATACTATAAAAACGGAGGTGGTGGTGGCGGATAAGTCAAGGAACCATGGCGCAAACACACCAGTTTATAGACACTATTTTAGTTTGATTCCGCTGTGGCCATCGGTTTCCTCGCCGACTCCGAACATTTTATCGCATAACTTTGTTGTCTATGAGTGAAACAACATAAAAATGAAGGTGGTGGTGACGGATAAGTCAAGGATTCATGGCGCAAACACACCAATGTATAGACACACGTTTAGTATGACTCCGCTGTGGCCATCGGTTTCCTCGCCGACTCCGAACATTTTATCGCATAACTTTGTTGTCTATGAGTGAAACAACATAAAAATGAAGGTGGTGGTGACGGATAAGTCAAGGATTTATGGCGCAAACACACCAATGTATAGACACACGTTTAGTATGACTCCGCTGTGGCCATCGGTTTCCTCGCCGACTGACGAACATTTTATCGCATAACTTTGTTGTCTATGAGTGAAACAACATGAAAATGAAGGTGGTGGTGGCGGATAAGTCAAGGATTCATGGCGCAAACACACCATTGTATAGACACACGTTTAGTTTGACTCCGCTGTGGCCATCGGTTTCCTCGCCGACTCCGAACATTTTATCGCATAACTTTGTTGTCTATGAGTGAAACAACATAAAAATGAAGGTGGTGGTGGTGGCGGATAAGTCAAGGATTCATGGCGCAAACACACCAATTTGTAGACACACGTTTAGTTTGACTCCGCTGTGGCCATCGGTTTCCTCGCCGACTCCGAACATTTTATCGCATAACTTTGTTGTCTGTGAGTGAAATACCATAAAAACGGAGGTGGTGGTGGCGGATAAGTCAAGGATTCATGGCGCAAACACACCAATTTGTAGACACACGTTTAGTTTGACTCCGCTGTGGCCATCGGTTTCCTCGCCGACTCCGAACATTTTATCGCATAACTTTGTTGTCTGTGAGTGAAATGCTATAAAAACGGAGGTGGTGGTGGCAGATAAGTCAAGGATTTATGGCGCAAACACACCAATTTGTAGACACACGTTTAGTTTGACTCCGCTGTGGCCATCGGTTTCCTCGCCGACTCCGAACATTTTATCGCATAACTTTGTTGTCTGTGAGTAAAATACCATAAAAACGGAGGTGGTGGTGGCGGATAAGTCAAGGATTCATGGCGCAAACACACCAATTTGTAGACACACGTTTAGTTTGACTTCGCTGTGGCCATCGGTTTCCTCGCCGACTCCGAACATTTTATCGCATACCTTTGTTGTATGTGAGTAAAATACTATAAAAACGGAGGTGGTGGTGGCGGATAAGTCAAGGATCCATGGCGCAAACACACCAGTTTATAGACACTATTTTAGTTTGATTCCGCTGTGACCATCGGTTTCCTCGCCGACCCGAACATTTTATCGCATAACTTTGTTGTCTATGAGTGAAACAACATAAAAATGAAGGTGGTGGTGGCGGATAAGTCAAGGATTCATGGCGCAAACACACCATTGTATAGACACACGTTTAGTTTGACTCCGCTGTGGCCATCGGTTTCCTCGCCGACTCCGAACATTTTATCGCATAACTTTGTTGTCTATGAGTGAAACAACATAAAAATGAAGGTGGTGGTGGCGGATCAGTCAAGGATTCATGGCGCAAACACACCAATGTATAGACACACGTTTAGTTTGACTCCGCTGTGGCCATCGGTTTCCTCGCCGACTCCGAACATTTTATCGCATAGCTTTGTTGTCTATGAGTGAAACAACATAAAAATGAAGGTGGTGGTGGTGGCGGATAAGTCAAGGATTCATGGCGCAAACACACCATTGTATAGACACACGTTTAGTTTGACTCCGCTGTGGCCATCGGTTTCCTCGCCGACTCCGAACATTTTATCGCATAACTTTGTTGTCTATGAGTGAAACAACATAAAAATGAAGGTGGTGGTGGCGGATCAGTCAAGGATTCATGGCGCAAACACACCAATTTGTAGACACACGTTTAGTTTGACTCCGCTGTGGCCATCGGTTTCCTCGCCGACTCCGAACATTTTATCGCATCACTTGTTGTCTGTGAGTAAAATACCATGAAAATGAAGGTGGTGGTGGCGGATAAGTCAAAGATTCATGGCGCAAACACACTAATTTATAGACACACGTTTAGTTTGACTCCGCTGTGGCCATCGGTTTCCTCGCCGACTCCGAACATTTTATCGCATACCTTTGTTGTCTGTGAGTAAAATACCATGAAAACGGAGGTGGTGGTGGCGGATAAGTCAAGGATTCATGGCGCAAACACACCATTGTATAGACACACGTTTAGTTTGACTCCGCTGTGGCCATCGGTTTCCTCGCCGACTCCGAACATTTTATCGCATAACTTTGTTGTCTATGAGTGAAACAACATAAAAATGAAGGTGGTGGTGGCGGATCAGTCAAGGATTCATGGCGCAAACACACCAATTTGTAGACACACGTTTAGTTTGACTCCGCTGTGGCCATCGGTTTCCTCGCCGACTCCGAACATTTTATCGCATCACTTGTTGTCTGTGAGTAAAATACCATGAAAATGAAGGTGGTGGTGGCGGATAAGTCAAAGATTCATGGCGCAAACACACTAATTTATAGACACACGTTTAGTTTGACTCCGCTGTGGCCATCGGTTTCCTCGCCGACTCCTAACATTTTATCGCATACCTTTGTTGTCTGTGAGTAAAATACCATGAAAACGGAGGTGGTGGTGGCGGATAAGTCAAGGATTCATGGCACAAACACACCAGTTTATAGACACTATTTTAGTTTGATTCCGCTGTGGCCATCGGTTTCCTCGCCGACTCCGAGCATTTTATCGCATAACTTTGTTGTCTATGAGTGAAACAACATGAAAATGAAGGTGGTGGTGGCGGATAAGTCAAGGATTCATGGCGCAAACACACCAATTTGTAGACACACGTTTAGTTTGACTCCGCTGTGGCCATCGGTTTCCTCGCCGACTCCGAACATTTTATCGCATAACTTTGTTGTCTGTGAGTGAAATGCTATAAAAACGGATGTGGTGGTGGCAGATAAGTCAAGGATTTATGGCGCAAACACACCAATTTGTAGACACACGTTTAGTTTGACTCCGCTGTGGCCATCGGTTTCCTCGCCGACTCCGAACATTTTATCGCATAACTTTGTTGTCTGTGAGTAAAATACCATAAAAACGGAGGTGGTGGTGGCGGATAAGTCAAGGATTCATGGCGCAAACACACCAATTTGTAGACACACGTTTAGTTTGACTCCGCTGTGGCCATCGGTTTCCTCGCCGACTCCGAACATTTTATCGCATAACTTTGTTGTCTGTGAGTGAAATGCTATAAAAACGGATGTGGTGGTGGCAGATAAGTCAAGGATTTATGGCGCAAACACACCAATTTGTAGACACACGTTTAGTTTGACTCCGCTGTGGCCATCGGTTTCCTCGCCGACTCCGAACATTTTATCGCATAACTTTGTTGTCTGTGAATAAAATACCAGAAAAACGGACGTGGTGGTGGCGGATAAGTCAAGGATTCATGGCGCAAACACACCAGTTTATAGACACTGTTTTAGTTTGACTCCGCTGTGGCCATCGGTTTCCTCGCCGACTCCGAACATTTTATCGCATACCTTTGTTGTCTGTGAGTAAAATACCATGAAAACGGAGGTGGTGGTGGCGGATAAGTCAAAGATTCATGGCGCAAACACACCAATTTATAGACACACGTTTAGTTTGACTCCGCTGTGGCCATCGGTTTCCTCGCCGACTCCGAACATTTTATCGCATAACTTTGTTGTCTATGAGTGAAACAACATAAAAATGAAGGTGGTGGTGGCGGATCAGTCAAGGATTCATGGCGCAAACACACCAATTTGTAGACACACGTTTAGTTTGACTCCGCTGTGGCCATCGGTTTCCTCGCCGACTCCGAACATTTTATCGCATCACTTGTTGTCTGTGAGTAAAATACCATGAAAATGAAGGTGGTGGTGGCGGATAAGTCAAAGATTCATGGCGCAAACACACTAATTTATAGACACACGTTTAGTTTGACTCCGCTGTGGCCATCGGTTTCCTCGCCGACTCCTAACATTTTATCGCATACCTTTGTTGTCTGTGAGTAAAATACCATGAAAACGGAGGTGGTGGTGGCGGATAAGTCAAGGATTCATGGCACAAACACACCAGTTTATAGACACTATTTTAGTTTGATTCCGCTGTGGCCATCGGTTTCCTCGCCGACTCCGAGCATTTTATCGCATAACTTTGTTGTCTATGAGTGAAACAACATGAAAATGAAGGTGGTGGTGGCGGATAAGTCAAGGATTCATGGCGCAAACACACCAATTTGTAGACACACGTTTAGTTTGACTCCGCTGTGGCCATCGGTTTCCTCGCCGACTCCGAACATTTTATCGCATAACTTTGTTGTCTGTGAGTGAAATGCTATAAAAACGGATGTGGTGGTGGCAGATAAGTCAAGGATTTATGGCGCAAACACACCAATTTGTAGACACACGTTTAGTTTGACTCCGCTGTGGCCATCGGTTTCCTCGCCGACTCCGAACATTTTATCGCATAACTTTGTTGTCTGTGAGTAAAATACCATAAAAACGGAGGTGGTGGTGGCGGATAAGTCAAGGATTCATGGCGCAAACACACCAATTTGTAGACACACGTTTAGTTTGACTCCGCTGTGGCCATCGGTTTCCTCGCCGACTCCGAACATTTTATCGCATAACTTTGTTGTCTGTGAGTAAAATACCATAAAAACGGAGGTGGTGGTGGCGGATAAGTCATGGATTCATGGTGCAAACACACCAATTTGTAGACACACGTTTAGTTTGACTCCGCTGTGGCCATCGGTTTCCTCGCCGACTCCGAACATTTTATCGCATAATTTTGTTGTCTGTGAATAAAATACCAGAAAAACGGACGTGGTGGTGGCGGATAAGTCAAGGATTCATGGCGCAAACACACCAGTTTATAGACACTGTTTTAGTTTGACTCCGCTGTGGCCATCGGTTTCCTCGCCGACTCCGAACATTTTATCGCATACCTTTGTTGTCTGTGAGTAAAATACCATGAAAACGGAGGTGGTGGTGGCGGATAAGTCAAAGATTCATGGCGCAAACACACCAATTTATAGACACACGTTTAGTTTGACTCCGCTGTGGCCATCGGTTTCCTCGCCGACTCCGAACATTTTATCGCATAACTTTGTTGTCTGTGAGTAAAATACCATGAAAATGAAGGTGGTGGTGGCGGATAAGTCAAAGATTCATGGCGCAAACACACTAATTTATAGACACACGTTTAGTTTGACTCCGCTGTGGCCATCGGTTTCCTCGCCGACTCCGAACATTTTATCGCATTCCTTTGTTGTCTGTGAGTAAAATACCATGAAAACGGAGGTGGTGGTGGCGGATAAGTCAAGGATTCATGGCACAAACACACCAGTTTATAGACACTATTTTAGTTTGATTCCGCTGTGGCCATCGGTTTCCTCGCCGACTCCGAGCATTTTATCGCATAACTTTGTTGTCTATGAGTGAAACAACATGAAAATGAAGGTGGTGGTGGCGGATAAGTCAAGGATACATGGCGCAAACACACCAATTTGTAGACACACGTTTAGTTTGACTCCGCTGTGGCCATCGGTTTCCTCGCCGACTCCGAACATTTTATCGCATAATTTTGTTGTCTGTGAATAAAATACCAGAAAAACGGAGGTGGTGGTGGCGGATAAGTCAAGGATTCATGGCGCAAACACACCAGTTTATAGACACTGTTTTAGTTCGATTCCGCTGTGGCCATCGGTTTCCTCGCCGACTCCGAGCATTTTATCGCATAACTTTGTTGTCTGTGAGTAAAATACCATAAAAACGGAGGTGGTGGTGGCTGATAAGTCAAGGATTCATGGCGCAAACACACCAATTTGTAGACACACGTTTAGTTTGACTTCGCTGTGGCCATCGGTTTCCTCGCCGACTCCGAACATTTTATCGCATACCTTTGTTGTCTGTGAGTAAAATACTATAAAAACGGAGGTGGTGGTGGCGGATAAGTCAAGGAACCATGGCGCAAACACACCAGTTTATAGACACTATTTTAGTTTGATTCCGCTGTGGCCATCGGTTTCCTCGCCGACTCCGAACATTTTATCGCATAACTTTGTTGTCTATGAGTGAAACAACATAAAAATGAAGGTGGTGGTGACGGATAAGTCAAGGATTCATGGCGCAAACACACAAATGTATAGACACACGTTTAGTATGACTCCGCTGTGGCCATCGGTTTCCTCGCCGACTCCGAACATTTTATCGCATAACTTTGTTGTCTATGAGTGAAACAACATGAAAATGAAGGTGGTGGTGGCGGATAAGTCAAGGATTCATGGCGCAAACACACCATTGTATAGACACACGTTTAGTTTGACTCCGCTGTAGCCATCGGTTTCCTCGCCGACTCCGAATATTTTATCGCATAACTTTGTTGTCTATGAGTGAAACAACATAAAAATGAAGGTGGTGGTGGCGGATAAGTCAAGGATTCATGGCGCAAACACACCAATGTATAGACACACGTTTAGTTTGACTCCGCTGTGGCCATCGGTTTCCTCACCGACTCCGAACTTTTTATCGCATAACTTTGTTGTCTGTGAGTGAAATACCTTAAAAACGGAGGTGGTGGTGGCGGATAAGTCAAGGATTCATGGTGCAAACACACCAATTTGTAGACACACGTTTAGTTTGACTCCGCTGTGGCCATCGGTTTCCTCACCGACTCCGAACTTTTTATCGCATAATTTTGTTGTCTGTGAATAAAATACCAGAAAAACGGAGGTGGTGGTGGCGGATAAGTCAAGGATTCATGGCGCAAACACATCAGTTTATAGACACTGTTTTAGTTCGATTCCGTTGTGGCCATCGGTTTCCTCGCCGACTCCGAGCATTTTATCGCATAACTTTGTTGTCTGTGAGTAAAATACCATAAAAACGGAGGTGGTGGTGGCTGATAAGTCAAGTATTCATGGCGCAAACACACCAATTTGTAGACACACGTTTAGTTTGACTTCGCTGTGGCCATCGGTTTCCTCGCCGACTCCGAACATTTTATCGCATACCTTTGTTGTCTGTGAGTAAAATACTATAAAAACGGAGGTGGTGGTGGCGGATAAGTCAAGGAACCATGGCGCAAACACACCAGTTTATAGACACTATTTTAGTTTGATTCCGCTGTGGCCATCGGTTTCCTCGCCGACTCCGAACATTTTATCGCATAACTTTGTTGTCTATGAGTGAAACAACATAAAAATGAAGGTGGTGGTGACGGATAAGTCAAGGATTCATGGCGCAAACACACCAATGTATAGACACACGTTTAGTATGACTCCGCTGTGGCCATCGGTTTCCTCGCCGACTCCGAACATTTTATCGCATAACTTTGTTGTCTATGAGTGAAACAACATAAAAATTAAGGTGGTGGTGACGGATAAGTCAAGGATTTATGGCGCAAACACACCAATGTATAGACACACGTTTAGTATGACTCCGCTGTGGCCATCGGTTTCCTCGCCGACTCCGAACATTTTATCGCATAACTTTGTTGTCTATGAGTGAAACAACATGAAAATTAAGGTGGTGGTGGCGGATAAGTCAAGGCTTCATGGCGCAAACACACAATTGTATAGACACACGTTTAGTTTGACTCCGCTGTGGCCATCGGTTTCCTCGCCGACTCCGAACATTTTATCGCATAACTTTGTTGTCTATGAGTGAAACAACATAAAAATGAAGGTGGTGGTGGTGGCGGATAAGTCAAGGATTCATGGCGCAAACACACCAATTTGTGGACACACGTTTAGTTTGACTCCGCTGTGGCCATCGGTTTCCTCGCCGACTCCGAACATTTTATCGCATAACTTTGTTGTCTGTGAGTAAAATACCATAAAAACGGAGGTGGTGGTGGCGGATAAGTCAAGGATTCATGGTGCAAACACACCAATTTATAATCACACGTTTACTTTGACTCCGCTGTGGCCATCGGTTTCCTCACCGACTCCGAACATTTTATCGCATAACTTTGTTGTCTGTGAGTGAAATGCTATAAAAACGGTGGTGGTGGTGGCGGATAAGTCAAGGATTTATGGCGCAAACACACCAATTTATAGACACACGTTTAGTTTGACTCCGCTGTGGCCATCGGTTTCCTCGCCGACTCCGAACATTTTATCGCATAACTTTGTTGTCTGTGAGTAAAATACCATAAAAACGGAGGTGGTGGTGGTGGCGGATAAGTCAAGGATTCATGGCGCAAACACACCAATTTGTGGACACACGTTTAGTTTGACTCCGCTGTGGCCATCGGTTTCCTCGCCGACTCCGAACATTTTATCGCATAACTTTGTTGTCTGTGAGTAAAATACCATAAAAACGGAGGTGGTGGTGGCGGATAAGTCAAGGATTCATGGTGCAAACACACCAATTTATAATCACACGTTTACTTTGACTCCGCTGTGGCCATCGGTTTCCTCACCGACTCCGAACTTTTTATCGCATAACTTTGTTGTCTGTGAGTGAAATGCTATAAAAACGGAGGTGGTGGTGGCAGATAAGTCAAGGATTTATGGCGCAAACACACCAATTTGTAGACACACGTTTAGTTTGACTCCGCTGTGGCCATCGGTTTCCTCGCCGACTCCGAACATTTTATCGCATAACTTTGTTGTCTGTGAGTAAAATACCATAAAAACGGAGGTGGTGGTGGCGAATAAGTCAAGGATTCATGGCGCAAACACACCAATTTGTAGACACACGTTTAGTTTGACTCCGCTGTGGCCATCGGTTTCCTCGCCGACTCCGAACATTTTATCGCATAACTTTGTTGTCTGTGAGTGAAATGCTATAAAAACGGAGGTGGTGGTGGCGGATAAGTCAAGGATTCATGGTGCAAACACACCAATTTGTAGACACACGTTTAGTTTGACTTCGCTGTGGCCATCGGTTTCCTCGCCGACTCCGAACATTTTATCGCATACCTTTGTTGTCTGTGAGTAAAATACTATAAAAACGGAGGTGGTGGTGGCGGATAAGTCAAGGATCCATGGCGCAAACACACCAGTTTATAGACACTATTTTAGTTTGATTCCGCTGTGGCCATCGGTTTCCTCGCCGACTCCGAACATTTTATCGCATAACTTTGTTGTCTATGAGTGAAACAACATAAAAATGAAGGTGGTGGTGACGGATAAGTCAAGGATTCATGGCGCAAACACACCAATGTATAGACACACGTTTAGTATGACTCCGCTGTGGCCATCGGTTTCCTCGCCGACTCCGAACATTTTATCGCATAACTTTGTTGTCTATGAGTGAAACAACATGAAAATGAAGGTGGTGGTGACGGATAAGTCAAGGATTTATGGCGCAAACACACCAATGTATAGACACACGTTTAGTATGACTCCGCTGTGGCCATCGGTTTCCTCGCCGACTCCGAACATTTTATCGCATAACTTTGTTGTCTATGAGTGAAACAACATAAAAATGAAGGTGGTGGTGGCGGATAAGTCAAGGATTCATGGCGCAAACACACCATTGTATAGACACACGTTTAGTTTGACTCCGCTGTGGCCATCGGTTTCCTCGCCGACTCCGAACATTTTATCGCATAGCTTAGTTGTCTATGAGTGAAACAACATAAAAATGAAGGTGGTGGTGGTGGCGGATAAGTCAAGGATTCATGGCGCAAACACACCAATTTGTAGACACACGTTTAGTTTGACTCCGCTGTGGCCATCGGTTTCCTCGCCGACTCCGAACATTTTATCGCATAACTTTGTTGTCTGTGAGTAAAATACCATAAAAACGGAGGTGGTGGTGGCGGATAAGTCAAGGATTCATGGTGCAAACACACCAATTTATAATCACACGTTTACTTTGACTCCGCTGTGGCCATCGGTTTCCTCACCGACTCCGAACTTTTTATCGCATAACTTTGTTGTCTGTGAGTGAAATGCTATAAAAACGGAGGTGGTGGTGGCGGATAAGTCAAGGATTTATGGCGCAAACACACCAATTTATAGACACACGTTTAGTTTGACTCCGCTGTGGCCATCGGTTTCCTCGCCGACTCCGAACATTTTATCGCATAACTTTGTTGTCTATGAGTGAAACAACATGAAAATGAAGGTGGTGGTGTCGGATAAGTCAAGGATTCATGGCGCAAACACACCAATTTGTAGACACACGTTTAGTTTGACTCCGCTGTGGCCATCGGTTTCCTCGCCGACTCCGAACATTTTATCGCATAACTTTGTTGTCTGTGAGTGAAATGCTATAAAAACGGAGGTGGTGGTGGCAGATAAGTCAAGGATTTATGGCGCAAACACACCAATTTGTAGACACACGTTTAGTTTGACTCCGCTGTGGCCATCGGTTTCCTCGCCGACTCCGAACATTTTATCGCATAACTTTGTTGTCTGTGAGTAAAATACCATAAAAACGGAGGTGGTGGTGGCGGATAAGTCAAGGATTCATGGCGCAAACACACCAATTTGTAGACACACGTTTAGTTTGACTCCGCTGTGGCCATCGGTTTCCTCGCCGACTCCGAACATTTTATCGCATGATTTTGTTGTCTGTGAATAAAATACCAGAAAAACGGACGTGGTGGTGGCGGATAAGTCAAGGATTCATGGCGCAAACACACCAGTTTATAGACACTGTTTTAGTTCGATTCCGCTGTGGCCATCGGTTTCCTCGCCGACTCCGAGCATTTTATCGCATAACTTTGTTGTCTGTGAGTAAAATACCATAAAAACGGAGGTGGTGGTGGCTGATAAGTCAAGGATGCATGGCGCAAACACACCAATTTGTAGACACACGTTTAGTTTGACTCCGCTGTGGCCATCGGTTTCCTCGCCGACTCCGAACATTTTATCGCATCACTTTGTTGTCTGTGAGTAAAATACCATGAAAATGAAGGTGGTGGTGGCGGATAAGTCAAAGATTCATGGCGCAAACACACCAATTTATAGACACACGTTTAGTTTGACTCCGCTGTGGCCATCGGTTTCCTCGCCGACTCCGAACATTTTATCGCATACCTTTGTTGTCTGTGAGTAAAATACCATGAAAACGGAGGTGGTGGTGGCGGATAAGTCAAGGATTCATGGCACAAACACACCAGTTTATAGACACTATTTTAGTTTGATTCCGCTGTGGCCATCGGTTTCCTCGCCGACTCCGAGCATTTTATCGCATAACTTTGTTGTCTGTGAGTAAAATACCATGAAAATGAAGGTGGTGGTGGCGGATAAGTCAAAGATTCATGGCGCAAACACACCAATTTATAGACACACGTTTAGTTTGACTCCGCTGTGGCCATCGGTTTCCTCGCCGACTCCGAACATTTTATCGCATACCTTTGTTGTCTGTGAGTAAAATACCATGAAAACGGAGGTGGTGGTGGCGGATAAGTCAAAGATTCATGGCGCAAACACACCAATTTATAGACACACGTTTAGTTTGACTCCGCTGTGGCCATCGGTTTCCTCGCCGACTCCGAACATTTTATCGCATACCTTTGTTGTCTGTGAGTAAAATACCATGAAAACGGAGGTGGTGGTGGCGGATAAGTCAAGGATTCATGGCACAAACACACCAGTTTATAGACACTATTTTAGTTTGATTCCGCTGTGGCCATCGGTTTCCTCGCCGACTCCGAGCATTTTATCGCATAACTTTGTTGTCTATGAGTGAAACAACATGAAAATGAAGGTGGTGGTGGCGGATAAGTCAAGGATTCATGGTGCAAACACACCAATTTGTAGACACACGTTTAGTTTGACTCCGCTGTGGCCATCGGTTTCCTCGCCGACTCCGAACATTTTATCGCATAATTTTGTTGTCTGTGAATAAAATACCAGAAAAACGGACGTGGTGGTGGCGGATAAGTCAAGGATTCATGGCGCAAACACACCAGTTTATAGACACTGTTTTAGTTCGATTCCGCTGTGGCCATCGGTTTCCTCGCCGACTCCGAGCATTTTATCGCATAACTTTGTTGTCTGTGAGTAAAATACCATAAAAACGGAGGTGGTGGTGGCTGATAAGTCAAGGATTCATGGCGCAAACACACCAATTTGTAGACACACGTTCAGTTTGACTCCGCTGTGGCCATCGGTTTCCTCGCCGACTCCGAACATTTTATCGCATCACTTTGTTGTCTGTGAGTAAAATACCATGAAAATGAAGGTGGTGGTGGCGGATAAGTCAAAGATTCATGGCGCAAACACACTAATTTATAGACACACGTTTAGTTTGACTCCGCTGTGGCCATCGGTTTCCTCGCCGACTCCGAACATTTTATCGCATACCTTTGTTGTCTGTGAGTAAAATACCATGAAAACGGAGGTGGTGGTGGCGGATAAGTCAAGGATTCATGGCACAAACACACCAGTTTATAGACACTATTTTAGTTTGATTCCGCTGTGGCCATCGGTTTCCTCGCCGACTCCGAGCATTTTATCGCATAACTTTGTTGTCTATGAGTGAAACAACATGAAAATGAAGGTGGTGGTGGCGGATAAGTCAAGGATTCATGGCGCAAACACACTAATTTGTAGACACACGTTTAGTTTGACTCCGCTGTGGCCATCGGTTTCCTCGCCGACTCCGAACATTTTATCGCATAACTTTGTTGTCTGTGAGTGAAATGCTATAAAAACGGAGGTGGTGGTGGCAGATAAGTCAAGGATTTATGGCGCAAACACACCAATTTGTAGACACACGTTTAGTTTGACTCCGCTGTGGCCATCGGTTTCCTCGCCGACTCCGAACATTTTATCGCATAACTTTGTTGTCTGTGAGTAAAATACCATAAAAACGGAGGTGGTGGTGGCGGATAAGTCATGGATTCATGGTGCAAACACACCAATTTGTAGACACACGTTTAGTTTGACTCCGCTGTGGTCATCGGTTTCCTCGCCGACTCCGAGCATTTTATCGCATAACTTTGTTGTTTATGAGTGAAACAACATGAAAATGAAGGTGGTGGTGGCGGATAAGTCAAAGATTCATGGCGCAAACACACTAATTTATAGACACACGTTTAGTTTGACTCCGCTGTGGCCATCGGTTTCCTCGCCGACTCCGAACATTTTATCGCATACCTTTGTTGTTTATGAGTGAAACAACATGAAAATGAAGGTGGTGGTGGCGGATAAGTCAAAGATTCATGGCGCAAACACACTAATTTATAGACACACGTTTAGTTTGACTCCGCTGTGGTCATCGGTTTCCTCGCCGACTCCGAGCATTTTATCGCATAACTTTGTTGTTTATGAGTGAAACAACATGAAAATGAAGGTGGTGGTGGCGGATAAGTCAAAGATTCATGGCGCAAACACACTAATTTATAGACACACGTTTAGTTTGACTCCGCTGTGGCCATCGGTTTCCTCGCCGACTCCGAACATTTTATCGCATAATTTTGTTGTCTGTGAATAAAATACCAGAAAAACGGACGTGGTGGTGGCGGATAAGTCAAGGATTCATGGCGCAAACACACCAGTTTATAGACACTGTTTTAGTTTGACTCCGCTGTGGCCATCGGTTTCCTCGCCGACTCCGAACATTTTATCGCATACCTTTGTTGTCTGTGAGTAAAATACCATGAAAACGGAGGTGGTGGTGGCGGATAAGTCAAAGTTTCATGGCGCAAACACACCAATTTATAGACACACGTTTAGTTTGACTCCGCTGTGGCCATCGGTTTCCTCGCCGACTCCGAACATTTTATCGCATAACTTTGTTGTCTGTGAGTGAAATGCTATAAAAACGGAGGTGGTGGTGGCGGATAAGTCAAGGATTCATGGCGCAAACACACCAGTTTATAGACACTGTTTTAGTTCGATTCCGCTGTGGCCATCGGTTTCCTCGCCGACTCCGAACATTTTATCGCATAATTTTGTTGTCTGTGAATAAAATACCAGAAAAACGGAGGTGGTGGTGGCGGATAAGTCAAGGATTCATGGCGCAAACACACCAGTTTATAGACACTGTTTTAGTTCGATTCCGCTGTGGCCATCGGTTTCCTCGCCGACTCCGAGCATTTTATCGCATAACTTTGTTGTCTGTGAGTAAAATACCATAAAAACGGAGGTGGTGGTGGCGGATAAGTCAAGGATTCATGGTGCAAACACACCAATTTGTAGACACACGTTTAGATTGACTCCGCTGTGGCCACCGGTTTCCTCGCCGACTCCGAACATTTTATCGCATAACTTTGTTGTCTGTGAGTAAAATACCTTAAAAACGGAGATGGTGGTGGCGGATAAGTCAAGGATTCATGGTGCAAACACACCAATTTGTAGACACACGTTTAGTTTGACTCCGCTGTGGCCATCGGTTTCCTCGCCGACTCCGAACATTTTATCGCATAATTTTGTTGTCTGTGAATAAAATACCAGAAAAACGGAGGTGGTGGTGGCGGATAAGTCAAGGATTCATGGCGCAAACACATCAGTTTATAGACACTGTTTTAGTTCGATTCCGCTGTGGCCATCGGTTTCCTCGCCGACTCCGAGCATTTTATCGCATAACTTTGTTGTCTGTGAGTAAAATACCATAAAAACGGAGGTGGTGGTGACTGATAAGTCAAGGATTCATGGCGCAAACACACCAATTTGTAGACACACGTTTAGTTTGACTTCGCTGTGGCCATCGGTTTCCTCGCCGACTCCGAACATTTTATCGCATACCTTTGTTGTCTGTGAGTAAAATACTATAAAAACGGAGGTGGTGGTGGCGGATAAGTCAAGGAACCATGGCGCAAACACACCAGTTTATAGACACTATTTTAGTTTGATTCCGCTGTGGCCATCGGTTTCCTCGCCGACTCCGAACATTTTATCGCATAACTTTGTTGTCTATGAGTGAAACAACATAAAAATGAAGGTGGTGGTGACGGATTAGTCAAGGATTCATGGCGCAAACACACCAATGTATAGACACACGTTTAGTATGACTCCGCTGTGGCCATCGGTTTCCTCGCCGACTCCGAACATTTTATCGCATAACTTTGTTGTCTATGAGTGAAACAACATAAAAATGAAGGTGGTGGTGACGGATAAGTCAAGGATTTATGGCGCAAACACACCAATGTATAGACACACGTTTAGTATGACTCCGCTGTGGCCATCGGTTTCCTCGCCGACTGACGAACATTTTATCGCATAACTTTGTTGTCTATGAGTGAAACAACATGAAAATGAAGGTGGTGGTGGCGGATAAGTCAAGGATTCATGGCGCAAACACACCATTGTATAGACACACGTTTAGTTTGACTCCGCTGTGGCCATCGGTTTCCTCGCCGACTCCGAACATTTTATCGCATAACTTTGTTGTCTATGAGTGAAACAACATAAAAATGAAGGTGGTGGTGGTGGCGGATAAGTCAAGGATTCATGGCGCAAACACACCAATTTGTAGACACACGTTTAGTTTGACTCCGCTGTGGCCATCGGTTTCCTCGCCGACTCCGAACATTTTATCGCATAACTTTGTTGTCTGTGAGTAAAATACCATAAAAACGGAGGTGGTGGTGGCGGATAAGTCAAGGATTCATGGCGCAAACACACCAATTTGTAGACACACGTTTAGTTTGACTCCGCTGTGGCCATCGGTTTCCTCGCCGACTCCGAACATTTTATCGCATAACTTTGTTGTCTGTGAGTGAAATGCTATAAAAACGGAGGTGGTGGTGGCAGATAAGTCAAGGATTTATGGCGCAAACACACCAATTTGTAGACACACGTTTAGTTTGACTCCGCTGTGGCCATCGGTTTCCTCGCCGACTCCGAACATTTTATCGCATAACTTTGTTGTCTGTGAGTAAAATACCATAAAAACGGAGGTGGTGGTGGCGGATAAGTCAAGGATTCATGGCGCAAACACACCAATTTGTAGACACACGTTTAGTTTGACTCCGCTGTGGCCATCGGTTTCCTCGCCGACTCCGAACATTTTATCGCATACCTTTGTTGTCTGTGAGTAAAATACCATGAAAACGGAGGTGGTGGTGGCGGATAAGTCAAGGATTCATGGCGCAAACACACCATTGTATAGACACACGTTTAGTTTGACTCCGCTGTGGCCATCGGTTTCCTCGCCGACTCCGAACATTTTATCGCATAACTTTGTTGTCTATGAGTGAAACAACATAAAAATGAAGGTGGTGGTGGCGGATCAGTCAAGGATTCATGGCGCAAACACACCAATTTGTAGACACACGTTTAGTTTGACTCCGCTGTGGCCATCGGTTTCCTCGCCGACTCCGAACATTTTATCGCATCACTTGTTGTCTGTGAGTAAAATACCATGAAAATGAAGGTGGTGGTGGCGGATAAGTCAAAGATTCATGGCGCAAACACACTAATTTATAGACACACGTTTAGTTTGACTCCGCTGTGGCCATCGGTTTCCTCGCCGACTCCGAACATTTTATCGCATACCTTTGTTGTCTGTGAGTAAAATACCATGAAAACGGAGGTGGTGGTGGCGGATAAGTCAAGGATTCATGGCACAAACACACCAGTTTATAGACACTATTTTAGTTTGATTCCGCTGTGGCCATCGGTTTCCTCGCCGACTCCGAGCATTTTATCGCATAACTTTGTTGTCTATGAGTGAAACAACATGAAAATGAAGGTGGTGGTGGCGGATAAGTCAAGGATTCATGGCGCAAACACACCAATTTGTAGACACACGTTTAGTTTGACTCCGCTGTGGCCATCGGTTTCCTCGCCGACTCCGAACATTTTATCGCATAACTTTGTTGTCTGTGAGTGAAATGCTATAAAAACGGATGTGGTGGTGGCAGATAAGTCAAGGATTTATGGCGCAAACACACCAATTTGTAGACACACGTTTAGTTTGACTCCGCTGTGGCCATCGGTTTCCTCGCCGACTCCGAACATTTTATCGCATAACTTTGTTGTCTGTGAGTAAAATACCATAAAAACGGAGGTGGTGGTGGCGGATAAGTCAAGGATTCATGGCGCAAACACACCAATTTGTAGACACACGTTTAGTTTGACTCCGCTGTGGCCATCGGTTTCCTCGCCGACTCCGAACATTTTATCGCATACCTTTGTTGTCTGTGAGTAAAATACCATGAAAACGGAGGTGGTGGTGGCGGATAAGTCAAGGATTCATGGCGCAAACACACCATTGTATAGACACACGTTTAGTTTGACTCCGCTGTGGCCATCGGTTTCCTCGCCGACTCCGAACATTTTATCGCATAACTTTGTTGTCTATGAGTGAAACAACATAAAAATGAAGGTGGTGGTGGCGGATCAGTCAAGGATTCATGGCACAAACACACCAGTTTATAGACACTATTTTAGTTTGATTCCGCTGTGGCCATCGGTTTCCTCGCCGACTCCGAGCATTTTATCGCATAACTTTGTTGTCTATGAGTGAAACAACATGAAAATGAAGGTGGTGGTGGCGGATAAGTCAAGGATTCATGGCGCAAACACACCAATTTGTAGACACACGTTTAGTTTGACTCCGCTGTGGCCATCGGTTTCCTCGCCGACTCCGAACATTTTATCGCATAACTTTGTTGTCTGTGAGTGAAATGCTATAAAAACGGATGTGGTGGTGGCAGATAAGTCAAGGATTTATGGCGCAAACACACCAATTTGTAGACACACGTTTAGTTTGACTCCGCTGTGGCCATCGGTTTCCTCGCCGACTCCGAACATTTTATCGCATAACTTTGTTGTCTGTGAGTAAAATACCATAAAAACGGAGGTGGTGGTGGCGGATAAGTCAAGGATTCATGGCGCAAACACACCAATTTGTAGACACACGTTTAGTTTGACTCCGCTGTGGCCATCGGTTTCCTCGCCGACTCCGAACATTTTATCGCATAACTTTGTTGTCTGTGAGTAAAATACCATAAAAACGGAGGTGGTGGTGGCGGATAAATCATGGATTCATGGTGCAAACACACCAATTTGTAGACACACGTTTAGTTTGACTCCGCTGTGGCCATCGGTTTCCTCGCCGACTCCGAACATTTTATCGCATAATTTTGTTGTCTGTGAATAAAATACCAGAAAAACGGACGTGGTGGTGGCGGATAAGTCAAGGATTCATGGCGCAAACACACCAGTTTATAGACACTGTTTTAGTTTGACTCCGCTGTGGCCATCGGTTTCCTCGCCGACTCCGAACATTTTATCGCATACCTTTGTTGTCTGTGAGTAAAATACCATGAAAACGGAGGTGGTGGTGGCGGATAAGTCAAAGATTCATGGCGCAAACACACCAATTTATAGACACACGTTTAGTTTGACTCCGCTGTGGCCATCGGTTTCCTCGCCGACTCCGAACATTTTATCGCATAACTTTGTTGTCTGTGAGTAAAATACCATGAAAATGAAGGTGGTGGTGGCGGATAAGTCAAGGATTCATGGCGCAAACACACCAATTTGTAGACACACGTTTAGTTTGACTCCGCTGTGGCCATCGGTTTCCTCGCCGACTCCGAACATTTTATCGCATAACTTTGTTGTCTGTGAGTAAAATACCATAAAAACGGAGGTGGTGGTGGCGGATAAGTCATGGATTCATGGTGCAAACACACCAATTTGTAGACACACGTTTAGTTTGACTCCGCTGTGGCCATCGGTTTCCTCGCCGACTCCGAACATTTTATCGCATAATTTTGTTGTCTGTGAATAAAATACCAGAAAAACGGACGTGGTGGTGGCGGATAAGTCAAGGATTCATGGCGCAAACACACCAGTTTATAGACACTGTTTTAGTTTGACTCCGCTGTGGCCATCGGTTTCCTCGCCGACTCCGAACATTTTATCGCATACCTTTGTTGTCTGTGAGTAAAATACCATGAAAACGGAGGTGGTGGTGGCGGATAAGTCAAAGATTCATGGCGCAAACACACCAATTTATAGACACACGTTTAGTTTGACTCCGCTGTGGCCATCGGTTTCCTCGCCGACTCCGAACATTTTATCGCATAACTTTGTTGTCTGTGAGTAAAATACCATGAAAATGAAGGTGGTGGTGGCGGATAAGTCAAAGATTCATGGCGCAAACACACTAATTTATAGACACACGTTTAGTTTGACTCCGCTGTGGCCATCGGTTTCCTCGCCGACTCCGAACATTTTATCGCATACCTTTGTTGTCTGTGAGTAAAATACCATGAAAACGGAGGTGGTGGTGGCGGATAAGTCAAGGATTCATGGCACAAACACACCAGTTTATAGACACTATTTTAGTTTGATTCCGCTGTGGCCATCGGTTTCCTCGCCGACTCCGAGCATTTTATCGCATAACTTTGTTGTCTATGAGTGAAACAACATGAAAATGAAGGTGGTGATGGCGGATAAGTCAAAGATTCATGGCGCAAACACACTAATTTATAGACACACGTTTAGTTTGACTCCGCTGTGGCCATCGGTTTCCTCGCCGACTCCGAACATTTTATCGCATACCTTTGTTGTCTGTGAGTAAAATACCATGAAAACGGAGGTGGTGGTGGCGGATAAGTCAAGGATTCATGGCACAAACACACCAGTTTAAAGACACTATTTTAGTTTGATTCCGCTGTGGCCATCGGTTTCCTCGCCGACTCCGAGCATTTTATCGCATAACTTTGTTGTCTATGAGTGAAACAACATGAAAATGAAGGTGGTGGTGGCGGATAAGTCAAGGATTCATGGCGCAAACACACCAATTTGTAGACACACGTTTAGTTTGACTCCGCTGTGGCCATCGGTTTCCTCGCCGACTCCGAACATTTTATCGCATAATTTTGTTGTCTGTGAATAAAATACCAGAAAAACGGAGGTGGTGGTGGCGGATAAGTCAAGGATTCATGGCGCAAACACACCAGTTTATAGACACTGTTTTAGTTCGATTCCGCTGTGGCCATCGGTTTCCTCGCCGACTCCGAGCATTTTATCGCATAACTTTGTTGTCTGTGAGTAAAATACCATAAAAACGGAGGTGGTGGTGGCTGATAAGTCAAGGATTCATGGCGCAAACACACCAATTTGTAGACACACGTTTAGTTTGACTTCGCTGTGGCCATCGGTTTCCTCGCCGACTCCGAACATTTTATCGCATACCTTTGTTGTCTGTGAGTAAAATACTATAAAAACGGAGGTGGTGGTGGCGGATAAGTCAAGGAACCATGGCGCAAACACACCAGTTTATAGACACTATTTTAGTTTGATTCCGCTGTGGCCATCGGTTTCCTCGCCGACTCCGAACATTTTATCGCATAACTTTGTTGTCTATGAGTGAAACAACATAAAAATGAAGGTGGTGGTGACGGATAAGTCAAGGATTCATGGCGCAAACACACCATTGTATAGACACACGTTTAGTTTGACTCCGCTGTAGCCATCGGTTTCCTCGCCGACTCCGAACATTTTATCGCATAACTTTGTTGTCTATGAGTGAAACAACATAAAAATGAAGGTGGTGGTGGCGGATAAGTCAAGGATTCATGGCGCAAACACACCAATGTATAGACACACGTTTAGTTTGACTCCGCTGTGGCCATCGGTTTCCTCACCGACTCCGAACTTTTTATCGCATAACTTTGTTGTCTGTGAGTGAAATACCTTAAAAACGGAGGTGGTGGTGGCGGATAAGTCAAGGATTCATGGTGCAAACACACCAATTTGTAGACACACGTTTAGTTTGACTCCGCTGTGGCCATCGGTTTCCTCGCCGACTCCGAACATGTTATCGCATAATTTTGTTGTCTGTGAATAAAATACCAGAAAAACGGAGGTGGTGGTGGCGGATAAGTCAAGGATTCATGGCGCAAACACATCAGTTTATAGACACTGTTTTAGTTCGATTCCGCTGTGGCCATCGGTTTCCTCGCCGACTCCGAGCATTTTATCGCATAACTTTGTTGTCTGTGAGTAAAATACCATAAAAACGGAGGTGGTGGTGGCTGATAAGTCAAGTATTCATGGCGCAAACACACCAATTTGTAGACACACGTTTAGTTTGACTTCGCTGTGGCCATCGGTTTCCTCGCCGACTCCGAACATTTTATCGCATACCTTTGTTGTCTGTGAGTAAAATACTATAAAAACGGAGGTGGTGGTGGCGGATAAGTCAAGGAACCATGGCGCAAACACACCAGTTTATAGACACTATTTTAGTTTGATTCCGCTGTGGCCATCGGTTTCCTCGCCGACTCCGAACATTTTATCGCATAACTTTGTTGTCTATGAGTGAAACAACATAAAAATGAAGGTGGTGGTGACGGATAAGTCAAGGATTCATGGCGCAAACACACCAATGTATAGACACACGTTTAGTATGACTCCGCTGTGGCCATCGGTTTCCTCGCCGACTCCGAACATTTTATCGCATAACTTTGTTGTCTGTGAGTGAAATGCTATAAAAACGGAGGTGGTGGTGGCGGATAAGTCAAGGATTCATGGTGCAAACACACCAATTTGTAGACACACGTTTAGTTTGACTTCGCTGTGGCCATCGGTTTCCTCGCCGACTCCGAACATTTTATCGCATACCTTTGTTGTCTGTGAGTAAAATACTATAAAAACGGAGGTGGTGGTGGCGGATAAGTCAAGGATCCATGGCGCAAACACACCAGTTTATAGACACTATTTTAGTTTGATTCCGCTGTGGCCATCGGTTTCCTCGCCGACTCCGAACATTTTATCGCATAACTTTGTTGTCTATGAGTGAAACAACATAAAAATGAAGGTGGTGGTGACGGATAAGTCAAGGATTCATGGCGCAAACACACCAATGTATAGACACACGTTTAGTATGACTCCGCTGTGGCCATCGGTTTCCTCGCCGACTCCGAACATTTTATCGCATAACTTTGTTGTCTATGAGTGAAACAACATGAAAATGAAGGTGGTGGTGACGGATAAGTCAAGGATTTATGGCGCAAACACACCAATGTATAGACACACGTTTAGTATGACTCCGCTGTGGCCATCGGTTTCCTCGCCGACTCCGAACATTTTATCGCATAACTTTGTTGTCTATGAGTGAAACAACATAAAAATGAAGGTGGTGGTGACGGATAAGTCAAGGATTCATGGCGCAAACACACCATTGTATAGACACACGTTTAGTTTGACTCCGCTGTGGCCATCGGTTTCCTCGCCGACTCCGAACATTTTATCGCATAGCTTAGTTGTCTATGAGTGAAACAACATAAAAATGAAGGTGGTGGTGGTGGCGGATAAGTCAAGGATTCATGGCGCAAACACACCAATTTATAATCACACGTTTACTTTGACTCCGCTGTGGCCATCGGTTTCCTCACCGACTCCGAACTTTTTATCGCATAACTTTGTTGTCTGTGAGTGAAATGCTATAAAAACGGAGGTGGTGGTGGCGGATAAGTCAAGGATTTATGGCGCAAACACACCAATTTATAGACACACGTTTAGTTTGACTCCGCTGTGGCCATCGGTTTCCTCGCCGACTCCGAACATTTTATCGCATAACTTTGTTGTCTGTGAGTAAAATACCATAAAAACGGAGGTGGTGGTGGCGGATAAGTCAAGGATTCATGGTGCAAACACACCAATTTATAATCACACGTTTACTTTGACTCCGCTGTGGCCATCGGTTTCCTCACCGACTCCGAACTTTTTATCGCATAACTTTGTTGTCTGTGAGTGAAATGCTATAAAAACGGAGGTGGTGGTGGCGGATAAGTCAAGGATTTATGGCGCAAACACACCAATTTATAGACACACGTTTAGTTTGACTCCGCTGTGGCCATCGGTTTCCTCGCCGACTCCGAACATTTTATCGCATAACTTTGTTGTCTATGAGTGAAACAACATGAAAATGAAGGTGGTGGTGTCGGATAAGTCAAGGATTCATGGCGCAAACACACCAATTTGTAGACACACGTTTAGTTTGACTCCGCTGTGGCCATCGGTTTCCTCGCCGACTCCGAACATTTTATCGCATAACTTTGTTGTCTGTGAGTGAAATGCTATAAAAACGGAGGTGGTGGTGGCACATAAGTCAAGGATTTATGGCGCAAACACACCAATTAGTAGACACACGTTTAGTTTGACTCCGCTGTGGCCATCGGTTTCCTCGCCGACTCCGAACATTTTATCGCATAACTTTGTTGTCTGTGAGTAAAATACCATAAAAACGGAGGTGGTGGTGGCGGATAAGTCAAGGATTCATGGCGCAAACACACCAATTTGTAGACACACGTTTAGTTTGACTCCGCTGTGGCCATCGGTTTCCTCGCCGACTCCGAACATTTTATCGCATGATTTTGTTTTCTGTGAATAAAATACCAGAAAAACGGACGTGGTGGTGGCGGATAAGTCAAGGATTCATGGCGCAAACACACCAGTTTATAGACACTGTTTTAGTTCGATTCCGCTGTGGCCATCGGTTTCCTCGCCGACTCCGAGCATTTTATCGCATAACTTTGTTGTCTGTGAGTAAAATACCATAAAAACGGAGGTGGTGGTGGCTGATAAGTCAAGGATTCATGGCGCAAACACACCAATTTGTAGACACACGTTTAGTTTGACTCCGCTGTGGCCATCGGTTTCCTCGCCGACTCCGAACATTGTATCGCATCACTTTGTTGTCTGTGAGTAAAATACCATGAAAATGAAGGTGGTGGTGGCGGATAAGTCAAAGATTCATGGCGCAAACACACCAATTTATAGACACACGTTTAGTTTGACTCCGCTGTGGCCATCGGTTTCCTCGCCGACTCCGAACATTTTATCGCATACCTTTGTTGTCTGTGAGTAAAATACCATGAAAACGGAGGTGGTGGTGGCGGATAAGTCAAGAATTCATGGCACAAACACACCAGTTTATAGACACTATTTTAGTTTGATTCCGCTGTGGCCATCGGTTTCCTCACCGACTCCGAACTTTTTATCGCATAACTTTGTTGTCTGTGAGTGAAATGCTATAAAAACGGAGGTGGTGGTGGCGGATAAGTCAAGGATTTATGGCGCAAACACACCAATTTATAGACACACGTTTAGTTTGACTCCGCTGTGGCCATCGGTTTCCTCGCCGACTCCGAACATTTTATCGCATAACTTTGTTGTCTATGAGTGAAACAACATGAAAATGAAGGTGGTGGTGTCGGATAAGTCAAGGATTCATGGCGCAAACACACCAATTTGTAGACACACGTTTAGTTTGACTCCGCTGTGGCCATCGGTTTCCTCGCCGACTCCGAACATTTTATCGCATAACTTTGTTGTCTGTGAGTGAAATGCTATAAAAACGGAGGTGGTGGTGGCACATAAGTCAAGGATTTATGGCGCAAACACACCAATTAGTAGACACACGTTTAGTTTGACTCCGCTGTGGCCATCGGTTTCCTCGCCGACTCCGAACATTTTATCGCATAACTTTGTTGTCTGTGAGTAAAATACCATAAAAACGGAGGTGGTGGTGGCGGATAAGTCAAGGATTCATGGCGCAAACACACCAATTTGTAGACACACGTTTAGTTTGACTCCGCTGTGGCCATCGGTTTCCTCGCCGACTCCGAACATTTTATCGCATGATTTTGTTTTCTGTGAATAAAATACCAGAAAAACGGACGTGGTGGTGGCGGATAAGTCAAGGATTCATGGCGCAAACACACCAGTTTATAGACACTGTTTTAGTTCGATTCCGCTGTGGCCATCGGTTTCCTCGCCGACTCCGAGCATTTTATCGCATAACTTTGTTGTCTGTGAGTAAAATACCATAAAAACGGAGGTGGTGGTGGCTGATAAGTCAAGGATTCATGGCGCAAACACACCAATTTGTAGACACACGTTTAGTTTGACTCCGCTGTGGCCATCGGTTTCCTCGCCGACTCCGAACATTGTATCGCATCACTTTGTTGTCTGTGAGTAAAATACCATGAAAATGAAGGTGGTGGTGGCGGATAAGTCAAAGATTCATGGCGCAAACACACCAATTTATAGACACACGTTTAGTTTGACTCCGCTGTGGCCATCGGTTTCCTCGCCGACTCCGAACATTTTATCGCATACCTTTGTTGTCTGTGAGTAAAATACCATGAAAACGGAGGTGGTGGTGGCGGATAAGTCAAGAATTCATGGCACAAACACACCAGTTTATAGACACTATTTTAGTTTGATTCCGCTGTGGCCATCGGTTTCCTCGCCGACTCCGAGCATTTTATCGCATAACTTTGTTGTCTGTGAGTAAAATACCATGAAAATGAAGGTGGTGGTGGCGGATAAGTCAAAGATTCATGGCGCAAACACACCAATTTATAGACACACGTTTAGTTTGACTCCGCTGTGGCCATCGGTTTCCTCGCCGACTCCGAACATTTTATCGCATACCTTTGTTGTCTGTGAGTAAAATACCATGAAAACGGAGGTGGTGGTGGCGGATAAGTCAAAGATTCATGGCGCAAACACACCAATTTATAGACACACGTTTAGTTTGACTCCGCTGTGGCCATCGGTTTCCTCGCCGACTCCGAACATTTTATCGCATACCTTTGTTGTCTGTGAGTAAAATACCATGAAAACGGAGGTGGTGGTGGCGGATAAGTCAAGGATTCATGGCACAAACACACCAGTTTATAGACACTATTTTAGTTTGATTCCGCTGTGGCCATCGGTTTCCTCGCCGACTCCGAGCATTTTATCGCATAACTTTGTTGTCTATGAGTGAAACAACATGAAAATGAAGGTGGTGGTGGCGGATAAGTCAAGGATTCATGGTGCAAACACACCAATTTGTAGACACACGTTTAGTTTGACTCCGCTGTGGCCATCGGTTTCCTCGCCGACTCCGAACATTTTATCGCATAATTTTGTTGTCTGTGAATAAAATACCAGAAAAACGGACGTGGTGGTGGCGGATAAGTCAAGGATTCATGGCGCAAACACACCAGTTTATAGACACTGTTTTAGTTCGATTCCGCTGTGGCCATCGGTTTCCTCGCCGACTCCGAGCATTTTATCGCATAACTTTGTTGTCTGTGAGTAAAATACCATAAAAACGGAGGTGGTGGTGGCGGATAAGTCAAGGATTCATGGCGCAAACACACCAATTTATAGACACACGTTTAGTTTGACTCCGCTGTGGCCATCGGTTTCCTCGCCGACTCCGAACATTTTATCGCATAACTTTGTTGTCTATGAGTGAAACAACATGAAAATGAAGGTGGTGGTGTCGGATAAGTCAAGGATTCATGGCGCAAACACACCAATTTGTAGACACACGTTTAGTTTGACTCCGCTGTGGCCATCGGTTTCCTCGCCGACTCCGAACATTTTATCGCATAACTTTGTTGTCTGTGAGTGAAATGCTATAAAAACGGAGGTGGTGGTGGCACATAAGTCAAGGATTTATGGCGCAAACACACCAATTAGTAGACACACGTTTAGTTTGACTCCGCTGTGGCCATCGGTTTCCTCGCCGACTCCGAACATTTTATCGCATAACTTTGTTGTCTGTGAGTAAAATACCATAAAAACGGAGGTGGTGGTGGCGGATAAGTCAAGGATTCATGGCGCAAACACACCAATTTGTAGACACACGTTTAGTTTGACTCCGCTGTGGCCATCGGTTTCCTCGCCGACTCCGAACATTTTATCGCATGATTTTGTTTTCTGTGAATAAAATACCAGAAAAACGGACGTGGTGGTGGCGGATAAGTCAAGGATTCATGGCGCAAACACACCAGTTTATAGACACTGTTTTAGTTCGATTCCGCTGTGGCCATCGGTTTCCTCGCCGACTCCGAGCATTTTATCGCATAACTTTGTTGTCTGTGAGTAAAATACCATAAAAACGGAGGTGGTGGTGGCTGATAAGTCAAGGATTCATGGCGCAAACACACCAATTTGTAGACACACGTTTAGTTTGACTCCGCTGTGGCCATCGGTTTCCTCGCCGACTCCGAACATTGTATCGCATCACTTTGTTGTCTGTGAGTAAAATACCATGAAAATGAAGGTGGTGGTGGCGGATAAGTCAAAGATTCATGGCGCAAACACACCAATTTATAGACACACGTTTAGTTTGACTCCGCTGTGGCCATCGGTTTCCTCGCCGACTCCGAACATTTTATCGCATACCTTTGTTGTCTGTGAGTAAAATACCATGAAAACGGAGGTGGTGGTGGCGGATAAGTCAAGAATTCATGGCACAAACACACCAGTTTATAGACACTATTTTAGTTTGATTCCGCTGTGGCCATCGGTTTCCTCGCCGACTCCGAGCATTTTATCGCATAACTTTGTTGTCTGTGAGTAAAATACCATGAAAATGAAGGTGGTGGTGGCGGATAAGTCAAAGATTCATGGCGCAAACACACCAATTTATAGACACACGTTTAGTTTGACTCCGCTGTGGCCATCGGTTTCCTCGCCGACTCCGAACATTTTATCGCATACCTTTGTTGTCTGTGAGTAAAATACCATGAAAACGGAGGTGGTGGTGGCGGATAAGTCAAAGATTCATGGCGCAAACACACCAATTTATAGACACACGTTTAGTTTGACTCCGCTGTGGCCATCGGTTTCCTCGCCGACTCCGAACATTTTATCGCATACCTTTGTTGTCTGTGAGTAAAATACCATGAAAACGGAGGTGGTGGTGGCGGATAAGTCAAGGATTCATGGCACAAACACACCAGTTTATAGACACTATTTTAGTTTGATTCCGCTGTGGCCATCGGTTTCCTCGCCGACTCCGAGCATTTTATCGCATAACTTTGTTGTCTATGAGTGAAACAACATGAAAATGAAGGTGGTGGTGGCGGATAAGTCAAGGATTCATGGTGCAAACACACCAATTTGTAGACACACGTTTAGTTTGACTCCGCTGTGGCCATCGGTTTCCTCGCCGACTCCGAACATTTTATCGCATAATTTTGTTGTCTGTGAATAAAATACCAGAAAAACGGACGTGGTGGTGGCGGATAAGTCAAGGATTCATGGCGCAAACACACCAGTTTATAGACACTGTTTTAGTTCGATTCCGCTGTGGCCATCGGTTTCCTCGCCGACTCCGAGCATTTTATCGCATAACTTTGTTGTCTGTGAGTAAAATACCATAAAAACGGAGGTGGTGGTGGCGGATAAGTCAAGGATTCATGGCGCAAACACACCAATTTGTAGACACACGTTTAGTTTGACTCCGCTGTGGCCATCGGTTTCCTCGCCGACTCCGAACATTTTATCGCATAACTTTGTTGTCTGTGAGTAAAATACCATAAAAACGGAGGTGGTGGTGGCGGATAAGTCAAGGATTCATGGCGCAAACACACCAATTTGTAGACACACGTTTAGTTTGACTCCGCTGTGGCCATCGGTTTCCTCGCCGACTCCGAACATTTTATCGCATGATTTTGTTTTCTGTGAATAAAATACCAGAAAAACGGACGTGGTGGTGGCGGATAAGTCAAGGATTCATGGCGCAAACACACCAGTTTATAGACACTGTTTTAGTTCGATTCCGCTGTGGCCATCGGTTTCCTCGCCGACTCCGAGCATTTTATCGCATAACTTTGTTGTCTGTGAGTAAAATACCATAAAAACGGAGGTGGTGGTGGCTGATAAGTCAAGGATTCATGGCGCAAACACACCAATTTGTAGACACACGTTTAGTTTGACTCCGCTGTGGCCATCGGTTTCCTCGCCGACTCCGAACATTGTATCGCATCACTTTGTTGTCTGTGAGTAAAATACCATGAAAATGAAGGTGGTGGTGGCGGATAAGTCAAAGATTCATGGCGCAAACACACCAATTTATAGACACACGTTTAGTTTGACTCCGCTGTGGCCATCGGTTTCCTCGCCGACTCCGAACATTTTATCGCATACCTTTGTTGTCTGTGAGTAAAATACCATGAAAACGGAGGTGGTGGTGGCGGATAAGTCAAGAATTCATGGCACAAACACACCAGTTTATAGACACTATTTTAGTTTGATTCCGCTGTGGCCATCGGTTTCCTCGCCGACTCCGAGCATTTTATCGCATAACTTTGTTGTCTGTGAGTAAAATACCATGAAAATGAAGGTGGTGGTGGCGGATAAGTCAAAGATTCATGGCGCAAACACACCAATTTATAGACACACGTTTAGTTTGACTCCGCTGTGGCCATCGGTTTCCTCGCCGACTCCGAACATTTTATCGCATACCTTTGTTGTCTGTGAGTAAAATACCATGAAAACGGAGGTGGTGGTGGCGGATAAGTCAAAGATTCATGGCGCAAACACACCAATTTATAGACACACGTTTAGTTTGACTCCGCTGTGGCCATCGGTTTCCTCGCCGACTCCGAACATTTTATCGCATACCTTTGTTGTCTGTGAGTAAAATACCATGAAAACGGAGGTGGTGGTGGCGGATAAGTCAAGGATTCATGGCACAAACACACCAGTTTATAGACACTATTTTAGTTTGATTCCGCTGTGGCCATCGGTTTCCTCGCCGACTCCGAGCATTTTATCGCATAACTTTGTTGTCTATGAGTGAAACAACATGAAAATGAAGGTGGTGGTGGCGGATAAGTCAAGGATTCATGGTGCAAACACACCAATTTGTAGACACACGTTTAGTTTGACTCCGCTGTGGCCATCGGTTTCCTCGCCGACTCCGAACATTTTATCGCATAATTTTGTTGTCTGTGAATAAAATACCAGAAAAACGGACGTGGTGGTGGCGGATAAGTCAAGGATTCATGGCGCAAACACACCAGTTTATAGACACTGTTTTAGTTCGATTCCGCTGTGGCCATCGGTTTCCTCGCCGACTCCGAGCATTTTATCGCATAACTTTGTTGTCTGTGAGTAAAATACCATAAAAACGGAGGTGGTGGTGGCGGATAAGTCAAGGATTCATGGCGCAAACACACCAATTTGTAGACACACGTTTAGTTTGACTCCGCTGTGGCCATCGGTTTCCTCGCCGACTCCGAACATTTTATCGCATCACTTTGTTGTCTGTGAGTAAAATACCATGAAAATGAAGGTGGTGGTGGCGGATAAGTCAAAGATTCATGGCGCAAACACACTAATTTATAGACACACGTTTAGTTTGACTCCGCTGTGGCCATCGGTTTCCTCGCCGACTCCGAACATTTTATCGCATACCTTTGTTGTCTGTGAGTAAAATACCATGAAAACGGAGGTGGTGGTGGCGGATAAGTCAAGGATTCATGGCACAAACACACCAGTTTATAGACACTATTTTAGTTTGATTCCGCTGTGGCCATCGGTTTCCTCGCCGACTCCGAGCATTTTATCGCATAACTTTGTTGTCTATGAGTGAAACAACATGAAAATGAAGGTGGTGGTGGCGGATAAGTCAAGGATTCATGGCGCAAACACACCAATTTGTAGACACACGTTTAGTTTGACTCCGCTGTGGCCATCGGTTTCCTCGCCGACTCCGAACATTTTATCGCATAACTTTGTTGTCTGTGAGTGAAATGCTATAAAAACGGAGGTGGTGGTGGCAGATAAGTCAAGGATTTATGGCGCAAACACACCAATTTGTAGACACACGTTTAGTTTGACTCCGCTGTGGCCATCGGTTTCCTCGCCGACTCCGAACATTTTATCGCATAACTTTGTTGTCTGTGAGTAAAATACCATAAAAACGGAGGTGGTGGTGGCGGATAAGTCATGGATTCATGGTGCAAACACACCAATTTGTAGACACACGTTTAGTTTAACTCCGCTGTGGCCATCGGTTTCCTCGCCGACTCCGAACATTTTATCGCATAATTTTGTTGTCTGTGAATAAAATACCAGAAAAACGGACGTGGTGGTGGCGGATAAGTCAAGGATTCATGGCGCAAACACACCAGTTTATAGACACTGTTTTAGTTTGACTCCGCTGTGGCCATCGGTTTCCTCGCCGACTCCGAACATTTTATCGCATACCTTTGTTGTCTGTGAGTAAAATACCATGAAAACGGAGGTGGTGGTGGCGGATAAGTCAAAGTTTCATGGCGCAAACACACCAATTTATAGACACACGTTTAGTTTGACTCCGCTGTGGCCATCGGTTTCCTCGCCGACTCCGAACATTTTATCGCATAACTTTGTTGTCTGTGAGTAAAATACCATGAAAATGAAGGTGGTGGTGGCGGATAAGTCAAAGATTCATGGCGCAAACACACTAATTTATAGACACACGTTTAGTTTGACTCCGCTGTGGCCATCGGTTTCCTCGCCGACTCCGAACATTTTATCGCATACCTTTGTTGTCTGTGAGTAAAATACCATGAAAACGGAGGTGGTGGTGGCGGATAAGTCAAGGATTCATGGCACAAACACACCAGTTTATAGACACACGTTTAGTTTGACTCCGCTGTGGCCATCGGTTTCCTCGCCGACTCCGAACATTTTATCGCATAACTTTGTTCTCTATGAGTGAAACAACATGAAAATGAAGGTGGTGGTGTCGGATAAGTCAAGGATTCATGGCGCAAACACACCAATTTGTAGACACACGTTTAGTTTGACTCCGCTGTGGCCATCGGTTTCCTCGCCGACTCCGAACATTTTATCGCATAACTTTGTTGTCTGTGAGTGAAATGCTATAAAAACGGAGGTGGTGGTGGCAGATAAGTCAAGGATTTATGGCGCAAACACACCAATTTGTAGACACACGTTTAGTTTGACTCCGCTGTGGCCATCGGTTTCCTCGCCGACTCCGAACATTTTATCGCATAACTTTGTTGTCTGTGAGTAAAATACCATAAAAACGGAGGTGGTGGTGGCGGATAAGTCAAGGATTCATGGCGCAAACACACCAATTTGTAGACACACGTTTAGTTTGACTCCGCTGTGGCCATCGGTTTCCTCGCCGACTCCGAACATTTTATCGCATGATTTTGTTGTCTGTGAATAAAATACCAGAAAAACGGACGTGGTGGTGGCGGATAAGTCAAGGATTCATGGCGCAAACACACCAGTTTATAGACACTGTTTTAGTTCGATTCCGCTGTGGCCATCGGTTTCCTCGCCGACTCCGAGCATTTTATCGCATAACTTTGTTGTCTGTGAGTAAAATACCATAAAAACGGAGGTGGTGGTGACTGATAAGTCAAGGATTCATGGCGCAAACACACTAATTTATAGACACACGTTTAGTTTGACTCCGCTGTGGCCATCGGTTTCCTCGCCGACTCCGAACATTTTATCGCATACCTTTGTTGTCTGTGAGTAAAATACCATGAAAACGGAGGTGGTGGTGGCGGATAAGTCAAGGATTCATGGCACAAACACACCAGTTTATAGACACTATTTTAGTTTGATTCCGCTGTGGCCATCGGTTTCCTCGCCGACTCCGAGCATTTTATCGCATAACTTTGTTGTCTATGAGTGAAACAACATGAAAATGAAGGTGGTGGTGGCGGATAAGTCAAGGATTCATGGCGCAAACACACCAATTTGTAGACACACGTTTAGTTTGACTCCGCTGTGGCCATCGGTTTCCTCGCCGACTCCGAACATTTTATCGCATAACTTTGTTGTCTGTGAGTGAAATGCTATAAAAACGGAGGTGGTGGTGGCAGATAAGTCAAGGATTTATGGCGCAAACACACCAATTTGTAGACACACGTTTAGTTTGACTCCGCTGTGGCCATCGGTTTCCTCGCCGACTCCGAACATTTTATCGCATAACTTTGTTGTCTGTGAATAAAATACCAGAAAAACGGACGTGGTGGTGGCGGATAAGTCAAGGATTCATGGCGCAAACACACCAGTTTATAGACACTGTTTTAGTTCGATTCCGCTGTGGCCATCGGTTTCCTCGCCGACTCCGAGCATTTTATCGCATAACTTTGTTGTCTGTGAGTAAAATACCATAAAAACGGAGGTGGTGGTGACTGATAAGTCAAGGATTCATGGCGCAAACACACTAATTTATAGACACACGTTTAGTTTGACTCCGCTGTGGCCATCGGTTTCCTCGCCGACTCCGAACATTTTATCGCATACCTTTGTTGTCTGTGAGTAAAATACCATGAAAACGGAGGTGGTGGTGGCGGATAAGTCAAGGATTCATGGCACAAACACACCAGTTTATAGACACTATTTTAGTTTGATTCCGCTGTGGCCATCGGTTTCCTCGCCGACTCCGAGCATTTTATCGCATAACTTTGTTGTCTATGAGTGAAACAACATGAAAATGAAGGTGGTGGTGGCGGATAAGTCAAGGATTCATGGCGCAAACACACCAATTTGTAGACACACGTTTAGTTTGACTCCGCTGTGGCCATCGGTTTCCTCGCCGACTCCGAACATTTTATCGCATAACTTTGTTGTCTGTGAGTGAAATGCTTTAAAAACGGAGGTGGTGGTGGCAGATAAGTCAAGGATTTATGGCGCAAACACACCAATTTGTAGACACACGTTTAGTTTGACTCCGCTGTGGCCATCGGTTTCCTCGCCGACTCCGAACATTTTATCGCATAACTTTGTTGTCTGTGAGTAAAATACCATAAAAACGGAGGTGGTGGTGGCGGATAAGTCATGGATTCATGGTGCAAACACACCAATTTGTAGACACACGTTTAGTTTGACTCCGCTGTGGCCATCGGTTTCCTCGCCGACTCCGAACATTTTATCGCATAATTTTGTTGTCTGTGAATAAAATACCAGAAAAACGGACGTGGTGGTGGCGGATAAGTCAAGGATTCATGGCGCAAACACACCAGTTTATAGACACTGTTTTAGTTTGACTCCGCTGTGGCCATCGGTTTCCTCGCCGACTCCGAACATTTTATCGCATACCTTTGTTGTCTGTGAGTAAAATACCATGAAAACGGAGGTGGTGGTGGCGGATAAGTCAAAGTTTCATGGCGCAAACACACCAATTTATAGACACACGTTTAGTTTGACTCCGCTGTGGCCATCGGTTTCCGCGCCGACTCCGAACATTTTATCGCATAACTTTGTTGTCTGTGAGTAAAATACCATGAAAATGAAGGTGGTGGTGGCGGATAAGTCAAAGATTCATGGCGCAAACACACTAATTTATAGACACACGTTTAGTTTGACTCCGCTGTGGCCATCGGTTTCCTCGCCGACTCCGAACATTTTATCGCATACCTTTGTTGTCTGTGAGTAAAATACCATGAAAACGGAGGTGGTGGTGGCGGATAAGTCAAGGATTCATGGCACAAACACACCAGTTTATAGACACTATTTTAGTTTGATTCCGCTGTGACCATCGGTTTCCTCGCCGACTCCGAGCATTTTATCGCATAACTTTGTTGTCTATGAGTGAAACAACATGAAAATGAAGGTGGTGGTGGCGGATAAGTCAAAGATTCATGGCGCAAACACACTAATTTATAGACACACGTTTAGTTTGACTCCGCTGTGGCCATCGGTTTCCTCGCCGACTCCGAACATTTTATCGCATACCTTTGTTGTCTGTGAGTAAAATACCATGAAAACGGAGGTGGTGGTGGCGGATAAGTCAAGGATTCATCATTCATGGCACAAACACACCAGTTTAAAGACACTATTTTAGTTTGATTCCGCTGTGGCCATCGGTTTCCTCGCCGACTCCGAGCATTTTATCGCATAACTTTGTTGTCTATGAGTGAAACAACATGAAAATGAAGGTGGTGGTGGCGGATAAGTCAAGGATTCATGGCGCAAACACACCAATTTGTAGACACACGTTTAGTTTGACTCCGCTGTGGCCATCGGTTTCCTCGCCGACTCCGAACATTTTATCGCATACCTTTGTTGTCTGTGAGTAAAATACCATGAAAACGGAGGTGGTGGTGGCGGATAAGTCAAAGATTCATGGCGCAAACACACCAATTTATAGACACACGTTTAGTTTGACTCCGCTGTGGCCATCGGTTTCCTCGCCGACTCCGAACATTTTATCGCATAACTTTGTTGTCTGTGAGTAAAATACCATGAAAATGAAGGTGGTGGTGGCGGATAAGTCAAAGATTCATGGCGCAAACACACTAATTTATAGACACACGTTTAGTTTGACTCCGCTGTGGCCATCGGTTTCCTCGCCGACTCCGAACATTTTATCGCATACCTTTGTTGTCTGTGAGTAAAATACCATGAAAACGGAGGTGGTGGTGGCGGATAAGTCAAGGATTCATGGCACAAACACACCAGTTTATAGACACTATTTTAGTTTGATTCCGCTGTGGCCATCGGTTTCCTCGCCGACTCCGAGCGTTTTATCGCATAACTTTGTTGTCTATGAGTGAAACAACATGAAAATGAAGGTGGTGGTGGCGGATAAGTCAAAGATTCATGGCGCAAACACACTAATTTATAGACACACGTTTAGTTTGACTCCGCTGTGGCCATCGGTTTCCTCGCCGACTCCGAACATTTTATCGCATACCTTTGTTGTCTGTGAGTAAAATACCATGAAAACGGAGGTGGTGGTGGCGGATAAATCAAGGATTCATGGCACAAACACACCAGTTTAAAGACACTATTTTAGTTTGATTCCGCTGTGGCCATCGGTTTCCTCGCCGACTCCGAGCATTTTATCGCATAACTTTGTTGTCTATGAGTGAAACAACATGAAAATGAAGGTGGTGGTGGCGGATAAGTCAAGGATTCATGGCGCAAACACACCAATTTGTAGACACACGTTTAGTTTGACTCCGCTGTGGCCATCGGTTTCCTCGCCAACTCCGAACATTTTATCGCATAATTTTGTTGTCTGTGAATAAAATACCAGAAAAACGGACGTGGTGGTGGCGGATAAGTCAAGGATTCATGGCGCAAACACACCAGTTTATAGACACTGTTTTAGTTTGACTTCGCTGTGGCCATCGGTTTCCTCGCCGACTCCGAACATTTTATCGCATACCTTTGTTGTCTGTGAGTAAAATACCATGAAAACGGAGGTGGTGGTTGCGGATAAGTCAAAGATTCATGGCGCAAACACACCAATTTATAGACACACGTTTAGTTTGACTCCGCTGTGGCCATCGGTTTCCTCGCCGACTCCGAACATTTTATCGCATAACTTTGTTGTCTGTGAGTAAAATACCATGAAAATTAAGGTGGTGGTGGCGGATAAGTCAAAGATTCATGGCGCAAACACACTAATTTATAGACACACGTTTAGTTTGACTCCGCTGTGGCCATCGGTTTCCTCGCCGACTCCGAACATTTTATCGCATACCTTTGTTGTCTGTGAGTAAAATACCATGAAAACGGAGGTGGTGGTGGCGGATAAGTCAAGGATTCATGGCACAAACACACCAGTTTATAGACACTATTTTAGTTTGATTCCGCTGTGGCCATCGGTTTCCTCGCCGACTCCGAGCATTTTATCGCATAACTTTGTTGTTTATGAGTGAAACAACATGAAAATGAAGGTGGTGGTGGCGGATAAGTCAAAGATTCATGGCGCAAACACACTAATTTATAGACACACGTTTAGTTTGACTCCGCTGTGGCCATCGGTTTCCTCGCCGACTCCGAACATTTTATCGCATACCTTTGTTGTCTGTGAGTAAAATACCATGAAAACGGAGGTGGTGGTGGCGGATAAGTCAAGGATTCATGGCACAAACACACCAGTTTAAAGACACTATTTTAGTTTGATTCCGCTGTGGCCATCGGTTTCCTCGCCGACTCCGAGCATTTTATCGCATAACTTTGTTGTCTATGAGTGAAACAACATGAAAATGAAGGTGGTGGTGGCGGATAAGTCAAGGATTCATGGCGCAAACACACAATTTGTAGACACATGTTTAGTTTGACTCCGCTGTGGCCATCGGTTTCCTCGCCGACTCCGAACATTTTATCGCATACCTTTGTTGTCTGTGAGTAAAATACCATGAAAACGGAGGTGGTGGTGGTGGATAAGTCAAAGATTCATGGCGCAAACACACCAATTTATAGACACACGTTTAGTTTGACTCCGCTGTGGCCATCGGTTTCCTCGCCGACTCCGAACATTTTATCGCATACCTTTGTTGTCTGTGAGTAAAATACCATGAAAACGGAGGTGGTGGTGGCGGATAAGTCAAGGATTCATGGCACAAACAGACCCGTTTATAGACACTATTTTAGTTTGATTCCGCTGTGGCCATCGGTTTCCTCGCCGACTCCGAGCATTTTATCGCATAACTTTGTTGTTTATGAGTGAAACAACATGAAAATGAAGGTGGTGGTGGCGGATAAGTCAAAGATTCATGGCGCAAACACACTAATTTATAGACACACGTTTAGTTTGACTCCGCTGTGGCCATCGGTTTCCTCGCCGACTCCGAACATTTTATCGCATACCTTTGTTGTTTATGAGTGAAACAACATGAAAATGAAGGTGGTGGTGGCGGATAAGTCAAAGATTCATGGCGCAAACACACTAATTTATAGACACACGTTTAGTTTGACTCCGCTGTGGTCATCGGTTTCCTCGCCGACTCCGAGCATTTTATCGCATAACTTTGTTGTTTATGAGTGAAACAACATGAAAATGAAGGTGGTGGTGGCGGATAAGTCAAAGATTCATGGCGCAAACACACTAATTTATAGACACACGTTTAGTTTGACTCCGCTGTGGCCATCGGTTTCCTCGCCGACTCCGAACATTTTATCGCATAACTTTGTTGTCTGTGAGTAAAATACCATGAAAATGAAGGTGGTGGTGGCGGATAAGTCAAAGATTCATGGCGCAAACACACTAATTTATAGACACGTTTAGTTTGACTCCGCTGTGGCCATCGGTTTCCTCGCCGACTCCGAACATTTTATCGCATACCTTTGTTGTCTGTGAGTAAAATACCATGAAAACGGAGGTGGTGGTGGCGGATAAGTCAAGGATTCATGGCACAAACACACCAGTTTATAGACACTATTTTAGTTTGATTCCGCTGTGGCCATCGGTTTCCTCGCCGACTCCGAGCATTTTATCGCATTTTATCGCATAACTTTGTTGTCTGTGAGTAAAATACCATGAAAATGAAGTTGGTGGTGGCGGATAAGTCAAAGATTCATGGCGCAAACACACTAATTTATAGACACACGTTTAGTTTGACTCCGCTGTGGCCATCGGTTTCCTCGCCGACTCCGAACATTTTATCGCATACCTTTGTTGTCTGTGAGTAAAATACCATGAAAACGGAGGTGGTGGTGGCGGATAAGTCAAGGATTCATGGCGCAAACACACCAATTTGTAGACACACGTTTAGTTTGATTCCACTGTGGCCATCGGTTTCCTCGCCGACTCCGAACATTTTATCGCATAACTTTGTTGTCTGTGAGTGAAATGCTATAAAAACGGAGGTGGTGGTGGCAGATAAGTCAAGGATTCATGGTGCAAACACACCAATTTGTAGACACACGTTTAGTTTGACTCCGCTGTGGCCATCGGTTTCCTCGCCGACTCCGAACATTTTATCGCATACCTTTGTTGTCTGTGAGTAAAATACCATGAAAACGGAGGTGGTGGTGGCGGATAAGTCAAGGATTCATGGCACAAACACACCAGTTTATAGACACTATTTTAGTTTGATTCCGCTGTGGCCATCGGTTTCCTCGCCGACTCCGAGCATTTTATCGCATTTTATCGCATAACTTTGTTGTCTGTGAGTAAAATACCATGAAAATGAAGTTGGTGGTGGCGGATAAGTCAAAGATTCATGGCGCAAACACACTAATTTATAGACACACGTTTAGTTTGACTCCGCTGTGGCCATCGGTTTCCTCGCCGACTCCGAACATTTTATCGCATACCTTTGTTGTCTGTGAGTAAAATACCATGAAAACGGAGGTGGTGGTGGCGGATAAGTCAAGGATTCATGGCGCAAACACACCAATTTGTAGACACACGTTTAGTTTGATTCCGCTGTGGCCATCGGTTTCCTCGCCGACTCCGAACATTTTATCGCATAACTTTGTTGTCTGTGAGTGAAATGCTATAAAAACGGAGGTGGTGGTGGCAGATAAGTCAAGGATTTATGGCGCAAACACACCAATTTGTAGACACACGTTTAGTTTGACTCCGCTGTGGCCATCGGTTTCCTCGCCGACTCCGAACATTTTATCGCATACCTTTGTTGTCTGTGAGTAAAATACCATAAAAACGGAGGTGGTGGTGGCGGATAAGTCAAGGATTCATGGTGCAAACACACCAATTTGTAGACACACGTTTAGTTTGACTCCGCTGTGGCCATCGGTTTCCTCGCCGACTCCGAACATTTTATCGCATAGTTTTGTTGTCTGTGAATAAAATACCAGAAAAATGGACGTGGTGGTGGCGGATAAGTCAAGGATTCATGGCGCAAACACACCAGTTTATAGACACTGTTTTAGTTCGATTTCGCTGTGGCCATCGGTTTCCTCGCCGACTCCGAGCATTTTATCGCATAACTTTGTTGTCTGTGAGTAAAATACCATGAAAACGGAGGTGGTGGTGGCGGATAAGTCAAGGATTCATGGTGCAAACACACCAGTTTAAAAACACTATTTTAGTTTGATTCCGCTGTGGCCATCGGTTTCCTCGCCGACTCCGAGCATTTTATCGCATAACTTTGTTGTCTATGAGTGAAACAACATGAAAATGAAGGTGGTGGTGGCGGATAAGTCAAGGATTCATGGCGCAAACACACCAATTTGTAGACACACGTTTAGTTTGACTCCGCTGTGGCCATCGGTTTCCTCGCCGACTCCGAACATTTTATCGCATAATTTTGTTGTCTGTGAATAAAATACCAGAAAAACGGACGTGGTGGTGGCGGATAAGTCAAGGATTCATGGCGCAAACACACCAGTTTATAGACACTGTTTTAGTTTGACTCCGCTGTGGCCATCGGTTTCCTCGCCGACTCCGAACATTTTATCGCATACCTTTGTTGTCTGTGACTAAAATACCATGAAAACGGAGGTGGTGGTGGCGGATAAGTCAAAGATTCATGGCGCAAACACACCAATTTATAGACACACGTTTAGTTTGACTCCGCTGTGGCCATCGGTTTCCTCGCCGACTCCGAACATTTTATCGCATAACTTTGTTGTCTGTGAGTAAAATACCATGAAAATGAAGGTGGTGGTGGCGGATAAGTCAAAGATTCATGGCGCAAACACACTAATTTATAGACACACGTTTAGTTTGACTCCGCTGTGGCCATCGGTTTCCTCGCCGACTCCGAACATTTTATCGCATACCTTTGTTGTCTGTGAGTAAAATACCATGAAAACGGAGTTGGTGGTGGCGGATAAGTCAAGCATTCATGGCACAAACACACCAGTTTAAAGACACTATTTTAGTTTGATTCCGCTGTGGCCATCGGTTTCCTCGCCGACTCCGAGCATTTTATCGCATAACTTTGTTGTCTATGAGTGAAACAACATGAAAATGAAGGTGGTGGTGGCGGATAAGTCAAGGATTCATGGCGCAAACACACCAATTTGTAGACACACGTTTAGTTTGACTCCGCTGTGGCCATCGGTTTCCTCGCCGACTCCGAACATTTTATCGCATAACTTTGTTGTCTGTGAGTGAAATGCTATAAAAACGGAGGTGGTGGTGGCAGATAAGTCAAGGATTTATGGCGCAAACACACCAATTTGTAGACACACGTTTAGTTTGACTCCGCTGTGGCCATCAGTTTCCTCGCCGACTCCGAACATTTTATCGCATAATTTTGTTGTCTGTGAATAAAATACCAGAAAAACGGACGTGGTGGTGGCGGATAAGTCAAGGATTCATGGCGCAAACACACCAGTTTATAGACACTGTTTTAGTTCGATTCCGCTGTGGCCATCGGTTTCCTCGCCGACTCCGAGCATTTTATCGCATAACTTTGTTGTCTGTGAGTAAAATACCATAAAAACGGAGGTGGTGGTGGCTGATAAGTCAAGGATTCATGGCGCAAACACACCAATTTGTAGACACACGTTTAGTTTGACTCCGCTGTGGCCATCGGTTTCCTCGCCGACTCCGAACATTTTATCGCATCATTTGTTGTCTGTGAGTAAAATACCATGAAAATGAAGGTGGTGGTGGCGGATAAGTCAAAGATTCATGGCGCAAACACACTAATTTATAGACACACGTTTAGTTTGACTCCGCTGTGGCCATCGGTTTCCTCGCCGACTCCGAACATTTTATCGCATAACTTTGTTGTCTGTGAGTAAAATACCATAAAAACGGAGGTGGTGGTGGCGGATAAGTCAAGGATTCATGGTGCAAACACACCCATTTGTAGACACACGTTTAGTTTGACTCCGCTGTGGCCATCGGTTTCCTCGCCGACTCCGAACATTTTATCGCATACCTTTGTTGTCTGTGAGTAAAATACCATGAAAACGGAGGTGGTGGGGGCGGATAAGTCAAGGATTTATGGCGCAAACACACCAGTTTATAGACACTATTTTAGTTTGATTCCGCTGTGGCCATCGGTTTCCTCGCCGACTCCGAGCATTTTATCGCATAACTTTGTTGTCTATGAGTGAAACAACATGAAAATGAAGGTGGTGGTGGCGGATAAGTCAAGGATTCATGGCGCAAACACACCAATTTGAAGACACACGTTTAGTTTGACTCCGCTGTGGCCATCGGTTTCCTCGCTGACTCCGAACATTTTATCGCATAACTTTGTTGTCTGTGAGTGAAATGCTATAAAAACGGAGGTGGTGGTGGCAGATAAGTCAAGGATTTATGGCGCAAACACACCAATTTGTAGACACACGTTTAGTTTGACTCCGCTGTGGCCATCGGTTTCCTCGCCGACTCCGAACATTTTATCGCATAACTTTGTTGTCTGTGAGTAAAATACCATAAAAACGGAGGTGGTGGTGGCGGATAAGTCAAGAATTTATGGCGCAAACACACCAATTTGTAGACACACGTTTAGTTTGACTCCGCTGTGGCCATCGGTTTCCTCGCCGACTCCGAACATTTTATCGCATAACTTTGTTGTCTGTGAGTGAAATGCTATAAAAACGGAGGTGGTGGTGGCAGATAAGTCAAGGATTTATGGCGCAAACACACCAATTTGTAGACACACGTTTAGTTTGACTCCGCTGTGGCCATCGGTTTCCTCGCCGACTCCGAACATTTTATCGCATAACTTTGTTGTCTGTGAGTAAAATACCATAAAAACGGAGGTGGTGGTGGCGGATAAGTCATGGATTCATGGTGCAAACACACCAATTTGTAGACACACGTTTAGTTTGACTCCGCTGTGGCCATCGGTTTCCTCGCCGACTCCGAACATTTTATCGCATAATTTTGTTGTCTGTGAATAAAATACCAGAAAAACGGACGTGGTGGTGGCGGATAAGTCAAGGATTCATGGCGCAAACACACCAGTTTATAGACACTGTTTTAGTTTGACTCCGCTGTGGCCATCGGTTTCCTCGCCGACTCCGAACATTTTATCGCATACCTTTGTTGTCTGTGAGTAAAATACCATGAAAATGAAGGTGGTGGTGGCGGATAAGTCAAAGATTCATGGCGCAAACACACTAATTTATAGACACACGTTTAGTTTGACTCCGCTGTGGCCATCGGTTTCCTCGCCGACTCCGAACATTTTATCGCATACCTTTGTTGTCTGTGAGTAAAATACCATGAAAACGGAGGTGGTGGTGGCGGATAAGTCAAGGATTCATGGCACAAACACACCAGTTTATAGACACTATTTTAGTTTGATTCCGCTGTGACCATCGGTTTCCTCGCCGACTCCGAGCATTTTATCGCATAACTTTGTTGTCTATGAGTGAAACAACATGAAAATGAAGGTGGTGGTGGCGGATAAGTCAAAGATTCATGGCGCAAACACACTAATTTATAGACACACGTTTAGTTTGACTCCGCTGTGGCCATCGGTTTCCTCGCCGACTCCGAACATTTTATCGCATAACTTTGTTGTCTGTGAGTAAAATACCATGAAAACGGAGGTGGTGGTGGCGGATAAGTCAAGGATTCATGGCACAAACACACCAGTTTAAAGACACTATTTTAGTTTGATTCCGCTGTGGCCATCGGTTTCCTCGCCGACTCCGAGCATTTTATCGCATAACTTTGTTGTCTATGAGTGAAACAACATGAAAATGAAGGTGGTGGTGGCGGATAAGTCAAGGATTCATGGCGCAAACACACCAATTTGTAGACACACGTTTAGTTTGACTCCGCTGTGGCCATCGGTTTCCTCGCCGACTCCGAACATTTTATCGCATACCTTTGTTGTCTGTGAGTAAAATACCATGAAAACGGAGGTGGTGGTGGCGGATAAGTCAAAGATTCATGGCGCAAACACACCAATTTATAGACACACGTTTAGTTTGACTCCGCTGTGGCCATCGGTTTCCTCGCCGACTCCGAACATTTTATCGCATAACTTTGTTGTCTGTGAGTAAAATACCATGAAAATGAAGGTGGTGGTGGCGGATAAGTCAAAGATTCATGGCGCAAACACACTAATTTATAGACACACGTTTAGTTTGACTCCGCTGTGGCCATCGGTTTCCTCGCCGACTCCGAACATTTTATCGCATACCTTTGTTGTCTGTGAGTAAAATACCATGAAAACGGAGGTGGTGGTGGCGGATAAGTCAAGGATTCATGGCACAAACACACCAGTTTATAGACACTATTTTAGTTTGATTCCGCTGTGGCCATCGGTTTCCTCGCCGACTCCGAGCGTTTTATCGCATAACTTTGTTGTCTATGAGTGAAACAACATGAAAATGAAGGTGGTGGTGGCGGATAAGTCAAAGATTCATGGCGCAAACACACTAATTTATAGACACACGTTTAGTTTGACTCCGCTGTGGCCATCGGTTTCCTCGCCGACTCCGAACATTTTATCGCATACCTTTGTTGTCTGTGAGTAAAATACCATGAAAACGGAGGTGGTGGTGGCGGATAAGTCAAGGATTCATGGCACAAACACACCAGTTTAAAGACACTATTTTAGTTTGATTCCGCTGTGGCCATCGGTTTCCTCGCCGACTCCGAGCATTTTATCGCATAACTTTGTTGTCTATGAGTGAAACAACATGAAAATGAAGGTGGTGGTGGCGGATAAGTCAAGGATTCATGGCGCAAACACACCAATTTGTAGACACACGTTTAGTTTGACTCCGCTGTGGCCATCGGTTTCCTCGCCAACTCCGAACATTTTATCGCATAATTTTGTTGTCTGTGAATAAAATACCAGAAAAACGGACGTGGTGGTGGCGGATAAGTCAAGGATTCATGGCGCAAACACACCAGTTTATAGACACTGTTTTAGTTTGACTTCGCTGTGGCCATCGGTTTCCTCGCCGACTCCGAACATTTTATCGCATACCTTTGTTGTCTGTGAGTAAAATACCATGAAAACGGAGGTGGTGGTGGCGGATAAGTCAAAGATTCATGGCGCAAACACACCAATTTATAGACACACGTTTAGTTTGACTCCGCTGTGGCCATCGGTTTCCTCGCCGACTCCGAACATTTTATCGCATACCTTTGTTGTCTGTGAGTAAAATACCATGAAAACGGAGGTGGTGGTGGCGGATAAGTCAAGGATTCATGGCACAAACACACCAGTTTATAGACACTATTTTAGTTTGATTCCGCTGTGGCCATCGGTTTCCTCGCCGACTCCGAGCATTTTATCGCATAACTTTGTTGTTTATGAGTGAAACAACATGAAAATGAAGGTGGTGGTGGCGGATAAGTCAAAGATTCATGGCGCAAACACACTAATTTATAGACACACGTTTAGTTTGACTCCGCTGTGGCCATCGGTTTCCTCGCCGACTCCGAACATTTTATCGCATACCTTTGTTGTCTGTGAGTAAAATACCATGAAAACGGAGGTGGTGGTGGCGGATAAGTCAAGGATTCATGGCACAAACACACCAGTTTAAAGACACTATTTTAGTTTGATTCCGCTGTGGCCATCGGTTTCCTCGCCGACTCCGAGCATTTTATCGCATAACTTTGTTGTCTATGAGTGAAACAACATGAAAATGAAGGTGGTGGTGGCGGATAAGTCAAGGATTCATGGCGCAAACACACCAATTTGTAGACACACGTTTAGTTTGACTCCGCTGTGGCCATCGGTTTCCTCGCCGACTCCGAACATTTTATCGCATACCTTTGTTGTCTGTGAGTAAAATACCATGAAAACGGAGGTGGTGGTGGCGGATAAGTCAAAGATTCATGGCGCAAACACACCAATTTATAGACACACGTTTAGTTTGACTCCGCTGTGGCCATCGGTTTCCTCGCCGACTCCGAACATTTTATCGCATAACTTTGTTGTCTGTGAGTAAAATACCATGAAAATGAAGGTGGTGGTGGCGGATAAGTCAAAGATTCATGGCGCAAACACACTAATTTATAGACACACGTTTAGTTTGACTCCGCTGTGGCCATCGGTTTCCTCGCCGACTCCGAACATTTTATCGCATACCTTTGTTGTCTGTGAGTAAAATACCATGAAAACGGAGGTGGTGGTGGCGGATAAGTCAAGGATTCATGGCACAAACACACCAGTTTATAGACACTATTTTAGTTTGATTCCGCTGTGGCCATCGGTTTCCTCGCCGACTCCGAGCGTTTTATCGCATAACTTTGTTGTCTATGAGTGAAACAACATGAAAATGAAGGTGGTGGTGGCGGATAAGTCAAAGATTCATGGCGCAAACACACTAATTTATAGACACACGTTTAGTTTGACTCCGCTGTGGCCATCGGTTTCCTCGCCGACTCCGAACATTTTATCGCATACCTTTGTTGTCTGTGAGTAAAATACCATGAAAACGGAGGTGGTGGTGGCGGATAAGTCAAGGATTCATGGCACAAACACACCAGTTTAAAGACACTATTTTAGTTTGATTCCGCTGTGGCCATCGGTTTCCTCGCCGACTCCGAGCATTTTATCGCATAACTTTGTTGTCTATGAGTGAAACAACATGAAAATGAAGGTGGTGGTGGCGGATAAGTCAAGGATTCATGGCGCAAACACACCAATTTGTAGACACACGTTTAGTTTGACTCCGCTGTGGCCATCGGTTTCCTCGCCAACTCCGAACATTTTATCGCATAATTTTGTTGTCTGTGAATAAAATACCAGAAAAACGGACGTGGTGGTGGCGGATAAGTCAAGGATTCATGGCGCAAACACACCAGTTTATAGACACTGTTTTAGTTTGACTTCGCTGTGGCCATCGGTTTCCTCGCCGACTCCGAACATTTTATCGCATACCTTTGTTGTCTGTGAGTAAAATACCATGAAAACGGAGGTGGTGGTGGCGGATAAGTCAAAGATTCATGGCGCAAACACACCAATTTATAGACACACGTTTAGTTTGACTCCGCTGTGGCCATCGGTTTCCTCGCCGACTCCGAACATTTTATCGCATACCTTTGTTGTCTGTGAGTAAAATACCATGAAAACGGAGGTGGTGGTGGCGGATAAGTCAAGGATTCATGGCACAAACACACCAGTTTATAGACACTATTTTAGTTTGATTCCGCTGTGGCCATCGGTTTCCTCGCCGACTCCGAGCATTTTATCGCATAACTTTGTTGTTTATGAGTGAAACAACATGAAAATGAAGGTGGTGGTGGCGGATAAGTCAAAGATTCATGGCGCAAACACACTAATTTATAGACACACGTTTAGTTTGACTCCGCTGTGGCCATCGGTTTCCTCGCCGACTCCGAACATTTTATCGCATACCTTTGTTGTCTGTGAGTAAAATACCATGAAAACGGAGGTGGTGGTGGCGGATAAGTCAAGGATTCATGGCACAAACACACCAGTTTAAAGACACTATTTTAGTTTGATTCCGCTGTGGCCATCGGTTTCCTCGCCGACTCCGAGCATTTTATCGCATAACTTTGTTGTCTATGAGTGAAACAACATGAAAATGAAGGTGGTGGTGGCGGATAAGTCAAGGATTCATGGCGCAAACACACCAATTTGTAGACACATGTTTAGTTTGACTCCGCTGTGGCCATCGGTTTCCTCGCCGACTCCGAACATTTTATCGCATACCTTTGTTGTCTGTGAGTAAAATACCATGAAAACGGAGGTGGTGGTGGTGGATAAGTCAAAGATTCATGGCGCAAACACACCAATTTATAGACACACGTTTAGTTTGACTCCGCTGTGGCCATCGGTTTCCTCGCCGACTCCGAACATTTTATCGCATACCTTTGTTGTCTGTGAGTAAAATACCATGAAAACGGAGGTGGTGGTGGCGGATAAGTCAAGGATTCATGGCACAAACACACCAGTTTATAGACACTATTTTAGTTTGATTCCGCTGTGGCCATCGGTTTCCTCGCCGACTCCGAGCATTTTATCGCATAACTTTGTTGTTTATGAGTGAAACAACATGAAAATGAAGGTGGTGGTGGCGGATAAGTCAAAGATTCATGACGCAAACACACTAATTTATAGACACACGTTTAGTTTGACTCCGCTGTGGCCATCGGTTTCCTCGCCGACTCCGAACATTTTATCGCATACCTTTGTTGTTTATGAGTGAAACAACATGAAAATGAAGGTGGTGGTGGCGGATAAGTCAAAGATTCATGGCGCAAACACACTAATTTATAGACACACGTTTAGTTTGACTCCGCTGTGGTCATCGGTTTCCTCGCCGACTCCGAGCATTTTATCGCATAACTTTGTTGTTTATGAGTGAAACAACATGAAAATGAAGGTGGTGGTGGCGGATAAGTCAAAGATTCATGGCGCAAACACACTAATTTATAGACACACGTTTAGTTTGACTCCGCTGTGGCCATCGGTTTCCTCGCCGACTCCGAACATTTTATCGCATAATTTTGTTGTCTGTGAATAAAATACCAGAAAAACGGACGTGGTGGTGGCGGATAAGTCAAGGATTCATGGCGCAAACACACCAGTTTATAGACACTGTTTTAGTTTGACTCCGCTGTGGCCATCGGTTTCCTCGCCGACTCCGAACATTTTATCGCATACCTTTGTTGTCTGTGAGTAAAATACCATGAAAACGGAGGTGGTGGTGGCAGATAAGTCAAAGACTCATGGCGCAAACACACCAATTTGTAGACACACGTTTAGTTTGACTCCGCTGTGGCCATCGGTTTCCTCGCCGACTCCGAACATTTTATCGCATAACTTTGTTGTCTGTGAGTAAAATACCATGAAAATGAAGGTGGTGGTGGCGGATAAGTCAAAGATTCATGGCGCAAACACACTAATTTATAGACACACGTTTAGTTTGACTCCGCTGTGGCCATCGGTTTCCTCGCCGACTCCGAACATTTTATCGCATACCTTTGTTGTCTGTGAGCAAAATACCATGAAAACGGAGGTGGTGGTGGCGGATAAGTCAAGGATTCATGGCACAAACACACCAGTTTTTAGACACTATTTTAGTTTGATTCCGCTGTGGCCATCGGTTTCCTCGCCGACTCCGAGCATTTTATCGCATAACTTTGTTGTCTATGAGTGAAACAACATGAAAATGAAGGTGGTGGTGGCGGATAAGTCAAAGATTCATGGCGCAAACACACTAATTTATAGACACACGTTTAGTTTGACTCCGCTGTGGCCATCGGTTTCCTCGCCGACTCCGAACATTTTATCGCATACCTTTGTTGTCTGTGAGTAAAATACCATGAAAACGGAGGTGGTGGTGGCGGATAAGTCAAGGATTCATGGCACAAACACACCAGTTTAAAGACACTATTTTAGTTTGATTCCGCTGTGGCCATCGGTTTCCTCGCCGACTCCGAGCATTTTATCGCATAACTTTGTTGTCTGTGAATAAAATACCAGAAAAACGGACGTGGTGGTGGCGGATAAGTCAAGGATTCATGGCGCAAACACACCAGTTTATAGACACTGTTTTAGTTTGACTCCGCTGTGGCCATCGGTTTCCTCGCCGACTCCGAACATTTTATCGCATACCTTTGTTGTCTGTGAGTAAAATACCATGAAAACGGAGGTGGTGGTGGCGGATAAGTCAAAGATTCATGGCGCAAACACACTAATTTATAGACACACGTTTAGTTTGACTCCGCTGTGGCCATCGGTTTCCTCGCCGACTCCGAACATTTTATCGCATAACTTTGTTGTCTGTGAGTAAAATACCATGAAAATGAAGGTGGTGGTGGCGGATAAGTCAAAGATTCATGGCGCAAACACACTAATTTATAGACACGTTTAGTTTGACTCCGCTGTGGCCATCGGTTTCCTCGCCGACTCCGAACATTTTATCGCATACCTTTGTTGTCTGTGAGTAAAATACCATGAAAACGGAGGTGGTGGTGGCGGATAAGTCAAGGATTCATGGCACAAACACACCAGTTTATAGACACTATTTTAGTTTGATTCCGCTGTGGCCATCGGTTTCCTCGCCGACTCCGAGCATTTTATCGCATAACTTTGTTGTCTATGAGTGAAACAACATGAAAATGAAGGTGGTGGTGGCGGATAAGTCAAAGATTCATGGCGCAAACACACTAATTTATAGACACACGTTTAGTTTGACTCCGCTGTGGCCATCGGTTTCCTCGCCGACTCCGAACATTTTATCGCATACCTTTGTTGTCTGTGAGTAAAATACCATGAAAACGGAGGTGGTGATGGCGGATAAGTCAAGGATTCATGGCACAAACACACCAGTTTAAAGACACTATTTTAGTTTGATTCCGCTGTGGCCATCGGTTTCCTCGCCGACTCCGAGCATTTTATCGCATAACTTTGTTGTCTATGAGTGAAACAACATGAAAATGAAGGTGGTGGTGGCGGATGAGTCAAGGATTTATGGCGCAAACACACCAATTTGTAGACACACGTTTAGTTTGACTCCGCTGTGGCCATCGGTTTCCTCGCCGACTCCGAACATTTTATCGCATAACTTTGTTGTCTGTGAGTGAAATGCTATGAAAACGGAGGTGGTGGTGGCAGATAAGTCAAGGATTTATGGCGCAAACACACCAATTTGTAGACACACGTTTAGTTTGACTCCGCTGTGGCCATCGGTTTCCTCGCCGACTCCGAACATTTTATCGCATAACTTTGTTGTCTGTGAGTAAAATACCATAAAAACGGAGGTGGTGGTGGCGGATAAGTCAAGGATTCATGGCGCAAACACACCAATTTGTAGACACACGTTTAGTTTGACTCCGCTGTGGCCATCGGTTTCCTCGCCGACTCCGAACATTTTATCGCATAATTTTGTTGTCTGTGAATAAAATACCAGAAAAACGGACGTGGTGGTGGCGGATAAGTCAAGGATTCATGGCGCAAACACACCAGTTTATAGACACTGTTTTAGTTCGATTCCGCTGTGGCCATCGGTTTCCTCGCCGACTCCGAGCATTTTATCGCATAACTTTGTTGTCTGTGAGTAAAACACCATAAAAACGGAGGTGGTGGTGGCTGATAAGTCAAGGATTCATGGCGCAAACACACCAATTTGTAGACACACGTTTAGTTTGACTCCGCTGTGGCCATCGGTTTCCTCGCCGACTCCGAACATTTTATCGCATCACTTTGTTGTCTGTGAGTAAAATACCATGAAAATGAAGGTGGTGGTGGCGGATAAGTCAAAGATTCATGGCGCAAACACACTAATTTATAGACACACGTTTAGTTTGACTCCGCTGTGGCCATCGGTTTCCTCGCCGACTCCGAACATTTTATCGCATACCTTTGTTGTCTGTGAGTAAAATACCATGAAAACGGAGGTGGTGGTGGCGGATAAGTCAAGGATTCATGGCACAAACACACCAGTTTAAAGACACTATTTTAGTTTGATTCCGCTGTGGCCATCGGTTTCCTCGCCGACTCCGAGCATTTTATCGCATAACTTTGTTGTCTATGAGTGAAACAACATGAAAATGAAGGTGGTGGTGGCGGATAAGTCAAGGATTCATGGCGCAAACACACCAATTTGTAGACACACGTTTAGTTTGACTCCGCTGTGGCCATCGGTTTCCTCGCCGACTCCGAACATTTTATCGCATAATTTTGTTGTCTGTGAATAAAATACCAGAAAAACGGACGTGGTGGTGGCGGATAAGTCAAGGATTCATGGCGCAAACACACCAGTTTATAGACACTGTTTTAGTTTGACTCCGCTGTGGCCATCGGTTTCCTCGCCGACTCCGAACATTTTATCGCATACCTTTGTTGTCTGTGAGTAAAATACCATGAAAACGGAGGTGGTGGTGGCGGATAAGTCAAAGACTCATGGCGCAAACACACCAATTTATAGACACACGTTTAGTTTGACTCCGCTGTGGCCATCGGTTTCCTCGCCGACTCCGAACATTTTATCGCATAACTTTGTTGTCTGTGAGTAAAATACCATGAAAATGAAGGTGGTGGTGGCGGATAAGTCAAAGATTCATGGCGCAAACACACTAATTTATAGACACACGTTTAGTTTGACTCCGCTGTTGCCATCGGTTTCCTCGCCGACTCCGAACATTTTATCGCATACCTTTGTTGTCTGTGAGTAAAATACCATGAAAACGGAGGTGGTGGTGGCGGATAAGTCAAGCATTCATGGCACAAACACACCAGTTTAAAGACACTATTTTAGTTTGATTCCGCTGTGGCCATCGGTTTCCTCGCCGACTCCGAGCATTTTATCGCATAACTTTGTTGTCTATGAGTGAAACAACGTGAAAATGAAGGTGGTGGTGGCGGATAAGTCAAGGATTCATGGCGCAAACACACCAATTTGTAGACACACGTTTAGTTTGACTCCGCTGTGGCCATCGGTTTCCTCGCCGACTCCGAACATTTTATCGCATAACTTTGTTGTCTGTGAGTGAAATGCTATAAAAACGGAGGTGGTGGTGGCAGATAAGTCAAGGATTTATGGCGCAAACACACCAATTTGTAGACACACGTTTAGTTTGACTCCGCTGTGGCCATCGGTTTCCTCGCCGACTCCGAACATTTTATCGCATAACTTTGTTGTCTGTGAGTAAAATACCATAAAAACGGAGGTGGTGGTGGCGGATAAGTCAAGGATTCATGGTGCAAACACACCAATTTGTAGACACACGTTTAGTTTGACTCCGCTGTGGCCATCGGTTTCCTCGCCGACTCCGAACATTTTATCGCATAATTTTGTTGTCTGTGAATAAAATACCAGAAAAACGGACGTGGTGGTGGCGGATAAGTCAAGGATTCATGGCGCAAACACACCAGTTTATAGACACTGTTTTAGTTCGATTCCGCTGTGGCCATCGGTTTCCTCGCCGACTCCGAACATTTTATCGCATTCCTTTGTTGTCTGTGAGTAAAATACCATGAAAACGGAGGTGGTGGGGGCGGATAAGTCAAGGATTTATGGCGCAAACACACCAGTTTATAGACACTATTTTAGTTTGATTCTGCTGTGGCCATCGGTTTCCTCGCCGACTCCGAGCATTTTATCGCATAACTTTGTTGTCTATGAGTGAAACAACATGAAAATGAAGGTGGTGGTGGCGGATAAGTCAAGGATTCATGGCGCAAACACACCAATTTGTAGACACACGTTTAGTTTGACTCCGCTGTGGCCATCGGTTTCCTCGCCGACTCCGAACATTTTATCGCATAACTTTGTTGTCTGTGAGTAAAATACCATAAAAACGGAGGTGGTGGTGGCGGATAAGTCAAGAATTTATGGCGCAAACACACCAATTTGTAGACACACGTTTAGTTTGACTCCGCTGTGGCCATCGGTTTCCTCGCCGACTCCGAACATTTTATCGCATAACTTTGTTGTCTGTGAGTAAAATACCATAAAAACGGAGGTGGTGGTGGCTGATAAGTCAAGGATTCATGGCGCAAACACACTAATTTATAGACACACGTTTAGTTTGACTCCGCTGTGGCCATCGGTTTCCTCGCCGACTCCGAACATTTTATCGCATACCTTTGTTGTCTGTGAGTAAAATACCATGAAAACGGAGGTGGTGGTGGCGGATAAGTCAAGGATTCATGGCACAAACACACCAGTTTATAGACACTATTTTAGTTTGATTCCGCTGTGGCCATCGGTTTCCTCGCCGACTCCGAGCATTTTATCGCATAACTTTGTTGTCTATGAGTGAAACAACATGAAAATGAAGGTGGTGGTGGCGGATAAGTCAAGGATTCATGGCGCAAACACACCAATTTGTAGACACACGTTTAGTTTGACTCCGCTGTGGCCATCGGTTTCCTCGCTGACTCCGAACATTTTATCGCATAACTTTGTTGTCTGTGAGTGAAATGCTATAAAAACGGAGGTGGTGGTGGCAGATAAGTCAAGGATTTATGGCGCAAACACACCAATTTGTAGACACACGTTTAGTTTGACTCCGCTGTGGCCATCGGTTTCCTCGCCGACTCCGAACATTTTATCGCATAACTTTGTTGTCTGTGAGTAAAATACCATAAAAACGGAGGTGGTGGTGGCGGATAAGTCAAGAATTTATGGCGCAAACACACCAATTTGTAGACACACGTTTAGTTTGACTCCGCTGTGGCCATCGGTTTCCTCGCCGACTCCGAACATTTTATCGCATAACTTTGTTGTCTGTGAGTAAAATACCATAAAAACGGAGGTGGTGGTGGCGGATAAGTCAAGGATTCATGGTGCAAACACACCAATTTGTAGACACACGTTTAGTTTGACTCCGCTGTGGCCATCGGTTTCCTCGCCGACTCCGAACATTTTATCGCATAATTTTGTTGTCTCTGAATAAAATACCAGAAAAACGGACGTGGTGGTGGCGGATAAGTCAAGGATTCATGGCGCAAACACACCAGTTTATAGACACTGTTTTAGTTCGATTCCGCTGTGGCAATCGGTTTCCTCGCCGACTCCGAGCATTTTATCGCATAACTTTGTTGTCTGTGAGTAAAATACCATAAAAACGGAGGTGGTGGTGGCTGATAAGTCAAGGATTCATGGCGCAAACACACTAATTTATAGACACACGTTTAGTTTGACTCCGCTGTGGCCATCGGTTTCCTCGCCGACTCCGAACATTTTATCGCATACCTTTGTTGTCTGTGAGTAAAATACCATGAAAACGGAGGTGGTGGTGGCGGATAAGTCAAGGATTCATGGCACAAACACACCAGTTTATAGACACTATTTTAGTTTGATTCCGCTGTGGCCATCGGTTTCCTCGCCGACTCCGAGCATTTTATCGCATAACTTTGTTGTCTATGAGTGAAACAACATGAAAATGAAGGTGGTGGTGGCGGATAAGTCAAGGATTCATGGCGCAAACACACCAATTTGTAGACACACGTTTAGTTTGACTCCGCTGTGGCCATCGGTTTCCTCGCCGACTCCGAACATTTTATCGCATACCTTTGTTGTCTGTGAGTAAAATACCATGAAAACGGAGGTGGTGGTGGCAGATAAGTCAAAGACTCATGGCGCAAACACACCAATTTGTAGACACACGTTTAGTTTGACTCCGCTGTGGCCATCGGTTTCCTCGCCGACTCCGAACATTTTATCGCATAACTTTGTTGTCTGTGAGTAAAATACCATGAAAATGAAGGTGGTGGTGGCGGATAAGTCAAAGATTCATGGCGCAAACACACTAATTTATAGACACACGTTTAGTTTGACTCCGCTGTGGCCATCGGTTTCCTCGCCGACTCCGAACATTTTATCGCATACCTTTGTTGTCTGTGAGCAAAATACCATGAAAACGGAGGTGGTGGTGGCGGATAAGTCAAGGATTCATGGCACAAACACACCAGTTTATAGACACTATTTTAGTTTGATTCCGCTGTGGCCATCGGTTTCCTCGCCGACTCCGAGCATTTTATCGCATAACTTTGTTGTCTATGAGTGAAACAACATGAAAATGAAGGTGGTGGTGGCGGATAAGTCAAAGATTCATGGCGCAAACACACTAATTTATAGACACACGTTTAGTTTGACTCCGCTGTGGCCATCGGTTTCCTCGCCGACTCCGAACATTTTATCGCATACCTTTGTTGTCTGTGAGTAAAATACCATGAAAACGGAGGTGGTGGTGGCGGATAAGTCAAGGATTCATGGCACAAACACACCAGTTTAAAGACACTATTTTAGTTTGATTCCGCTGTGGCCATCGGTTTCCTCGCCGACTCCGAGCATTTTATCGCATAACTTTGTTGTCTGTGAATAAAATACCAGAAAAACGGACGTGGTGGTGGCGGATAAGTCAAGGATTCATGGCGCAAACACACCAGTTTATAGACACTGTTTTAGTTTGACTCCGCTGTGGCCATCGGTTTCCTCGCCGACTCCGAACATTTTATCGCATACCTTTGTTGTCTGTGAGTAAAATACCATGAAAACGGAGGTGGTGGTGGCGGATAAGTCAAAGATTCATGGCGCAAACACACTAATTTATAGACACACGTTTAGTTTGACTCCGCTGTGGCCATCGGTTTCCTCGCCGACTCCGAACATTTTATCGCATAACTTTGTTGTCTGTGAGTAAAATACCATGAAAATGAAGGTGGTGGTGGCGGATAAGTCAAAGATTCATGGCGCAAACACACTAATTTATAGACACGTTTAGTTTGACTCCGCTGTGGCCATCGGTTTCCTCGCCGACTCCGAACATTTTATCGCATACCTTTGTTGTCTGTGAGTAAAATACCATGAAAACGGAGGTGGTGGTGGCGGATAAGTCAAGGATTCATGGCACAAACACACCAGTTTATAGACACTATTTTAGTTTGATTCCGCTGTGGCCATCGGTTTCCTCGCCGACTCCGAGCATTTTATCGCATAACTTTGTTGTCTATGAGTGAAACAACATGAAAATGAAGGTGGTGGTGGCGGATAAGTCAAAGATTCATGGCGCAAACACACTAATTTATAGACACACGTTTAGTTTGACTCCGCTGTGGCCATCGGTTTCCTCGCCGACTCCGAACATTTTATCGCATACCTTTGTTGTCTGTGAGTAAAATACCATGAAAACGGAGGTGGTGGTGGCGGATAAGTCAAGGATTCATGGCACAAACACACCAGTTTATAGACACTATTTTAGTTTGATTCCGCTGTGGCCATCGGTTTCCTCGCCGACTCCGAGCATTTTATCGCATAACTTTGTTGTCTATGAGTGAAACAACATGAAAATGAAGGTGGTGGTGGCGGATAAGTCAAAGATTCATGGCGCAAACACACTAATTTATAGACACACGTTTAGTTTGACTCCGCTGTGGCCATCGGTTTCCTCGCCGACTCCGAACATTTTATCGCATACCTTTGTTGTCTGTGAGTAAAATACCATGAAAACGGAGGTGGTGGTGGCGGATAAGTCAAGGATTCATGGCACAAACACACCAGTTTAAAGACACTATTTTAGTTTGATTCCGCTGTGGCCATCGGTTTCCTCGCCGACTCCGAGCATTTTATCGCATAACTTTGTTGTCTGTGAATAAAATACCAGAAAAACGGACGTGGTGGTGGCGGATAAGTCAAGGATTCATGGCGCAAACACACCAGTTTATAGACACTGTTTTAGTTTGACTCCGCTGTGGCCATCGGTTTCCTCGCCGACTCCGAACATTTTATCGCATACCTTTGTTGTCTGTGAGTAAAATACCATGAAAACGGAGGTGGTGGTGGCGGATAAGTCAAAGATTCATGGCGCAAACACACTAATTTATAGACACACGTTTAGTTTGACTCCGCTGTGGCCATCGGTTTCCTCGCCGACTCCGAACATTTTATCGCATAACTTTGTTGTCTGTGAGTAAAATACCATGAAAATGAAGGTGGTGGTGGCGGATAAGTCAAAGATTCATGGCGCAAACACACTAATTTATAGACACGTTTAGTTTGACTCCGCTGTGGCCATCGGTTTCCTCGCCGACTCCGAACATTTTATCGCATACCTTTGTTGTCTGTGAGTAAAATACCATGAAAACGGAGGTGGTGGTGGCGGATAAGTCAAGGATTCATGGCACAAACCCACCAGTTTATAGACACTATTTTAGTTTGATTCCGCTGTGGCCATCGGTTTCCTCGCCGACTCCGAGCATTTTATCGCATAACTTTGTTGTCTATGAGTGAAACAACATGAAAATGAAGGTGGTGGTGGCGGATAAGTCAAAGATTCATGGCGCAAACACACTAATTTATAGACACACGTTTAGTTTGACTCCGCTGTGGCCATCGGTTTCCTCGCCGACTCCGAACATTTTATCGCATACCTTTGTTGTCTGTGAGTAAAATACCATGAAAACGGAGGTGGTGGTGGCGGATAAGTCAAGGATTCATGGCACAAACACACCAGTTTAAAGACACTATTTTAGTTTGATTCCGCTGTGGCCATCGGTTTCCTCGCCGACTCCGAGCATTTTATCGCATAACTTTGTTGTCTATGAGTGAAACAACATGAAAATGAAGGTGGTGGTGGCGGATGAGTCAAGGATTTATGGCGCAAACACACCAATTTGTAGACACACGTTTAGTTTGACTCCGCTGTGGCCATCGGTTTCCTCGCCGACTCCGAACATTTTATCGCATAACTTTGTTGTCTGTGAGTGAAATGCTATGAAAACGGAGGTGGTGGTGGCAGATAAGTCAAGGATTTATGGCGCAAACACACCAATTTGTAGACACACGTTTAGTTTGACTCCGCTGTGGCCATCGGTTTCCTCGCCGACTCCGAACATTTTATCGCATAACTTTGTTGTCTGTGAGTAAAATACCATAAAAACGGAGGTGGTGGTGGCGGATAAGTCAAGGATTCATGGCGCAAACACACCAATTTGTAGACACACGTTTAGTTTGACTCCGCTGTGGCCATCGGTTTCCTCGCCGACTCCGAACATTTTATCGCATAATTTTGTTGTCTGTGAATAAAATACCAGAAAAACGGACGTGGTGGTGGCGGATAAGTCAAGGATTCATGGCGCAAACACACCAGTTTATAGACACTGTTTTAGTTCGATTCCGCTGTGGCCATCGGTTTCCTCGCCGACTCCGAGCATTTTATCGCATAACTTTGTTGTCTGTGAGTAAAACACCATAAAAACGGAGGTGGTGGTGGCTGATAAGTCAAGGATTCATGGCGCAAACACACCAATTTGTAGACACACGTTTAGTTTGACTCCGCTGTGGCCATCGGTTTCCTCGCCGACTCCGAACATTTTATCGCATCACTTTGTTGTCTGTGAGTAAAATACCATGAAAATGAAGGTGGTGGTGGCGGATAAGTCAAAGATTCATGGCGCAAACACACTAATTTATAGACACACGTTTAGTTTGACTCCGCTGTGGCCATCGGTTTCCTCGCCGACTCCGAACATTTTATCGCATACCTTTGTTGTCTGTGAGTAAAATACCATGAAAACGGAGGTGGTGGTGGCGGATAAGTCAAGGATTCATGGCACAAACACACCAGTTTAAAGACACTATTTTAGTTTGATTCCGCTGTGGCCATCGGTTTCCTCGCCGACTCCGAGCATTTTATCGCATAACTTTGTTGTCTATGAGTGAAACAACATGAAAATGAAGGTGGTGGTGGCGGATAAGTCAAGGATTCATGGCGCAAACACACCAATTTGTAGACACACGTTTAGTTTGACTCCGCTGTGGCCATCGGTTTCCTCGCCGACTCCGAACATTTTATCGCATAATTTTGTTGTCTGTGAATAAAATACCAGAAAAACGGACGTGGTGGTGGCGGATAAGTCAAGGATTCATGGCGCAAACACACCAGTTTATAGACACTGTTTTAGTTTGACTCCGCTGTGGCCATCGGTTTCCTCGCCGACTCCGAACATTTTATCGCATACCTTTGTTGTCTGTGAGTAAAATACCATGAAAACGGAGGTGGTGGTGGCGGATAAGTCAAAGACTCATGGCGCAAACACACCAATTTATAGACACACGTTTAGTTTGACTCCGCTGTGGCCATCGGTTTCCTCGCCGACTCCGAACATTTTATCGCATAACTTTGTTGTCTGTGAGTAAAATACCATGAAAATGAAGGTGGTGGTGGCGGATAAGTCAAAGATTCATGGCGCAAACACACTAATTTATAGACACACGTTTAGTTTGACTCCGCTGTTGCCATCGGTTTCCTCGCCGACTCCGAACATTTTATCGCATACCTTTGTTGTCTGTGAGTAAAATACCATGAAAACGGAGGTGGTGGTGGCGGATAAGTCAAGCATTCATGGCACAAACACACCAGTTTAAAGACACTATTTTAGTTTGATTCCGCTGTGGCCATCGGTTTCCTCGCCGACTCCGAGCATTTTATCGCATAACTTTGTTGTCTATGAGTGAAACAACGTGAAAATGAAGGTGGTGGTGGCGGATAAGTCAAGGATTCATGGCGCAAACACACCAATTTGTAGACACACGTTTAGTTTGACTCCGCTGTGGCCATCGGTTTCCTCGCCGACTCCGAACATTTTATCGCATAACTTTGTTGTCTGTGAGTGAAATGCTATAAAAACGGAGGTGGTGGTGGCAGATAAGTCAAGGATTTATGGCGCAAACACACCAATTTGTAGACACACGTTTAGTTTGACTCCGCTGTGGCCATCGGTTTCCTCGCCGACTCCGAACATTTTATCGCATAACTTTGTTGTCTGTGAGTAAAATACCATAAAAACGGAGGTGGTGGTGGCGGATAAGTCAAGGATTCATGGTGCAAACACACCAATTTGTAGACACACGTTTAGTTTGACTCCGCTGTGGCCATCGGTTTCCTCGCCGACTCCGAACATTTTATCGCATAATTTTGTTGTCTGTGAATAAAATACCAGAAAAACGGACGTGGTGGTGGCGGATAAGTCAAGGATTCATGGCGCAAACACACCAGTTTATAGACACTGTTTTAGTTCGATTCCGCTGTGGCCATCGGTTTCCTCGCCGACTCCGAACATTTTATCGCATTCCTTTGTTGTCTGTGAGTAAAATACCATGAAAACGGAGGTGGTGGGGGCGGATAAGTCAAGGATTTATGGCGCAAACACACCAGTTTATAGACACTATTTTAGTTTGATTCTGCTGTGGCCATCGGTTTCCTCGCCGACTCCGAGCATTTTATCGCATAACTTTGTTGTCTATGAGTGAAACAACATGAAAATGAAGGTGGTGGTGGCGGATAAGTCAAGGATTCATGGCGCAAACACACCAATTTGTAGACACACGTTTAGTTTGACTCCGCTGTGGCCATCGGTTTCCTCGCCGACTCCGAACATTTTATCGCATAACTTTGTTGTCTGTGAGTAAAATACCATAAAAACGGAGGTGGTGGTGGCGGATAAGTCAAGAATTTATGGCGCAAACACACCAATTTGTAGACACACGTTTAGTTTGACTCCGCTGTGGCCATCGGTTTCCTCGCCGACTCCGAACATTTTATCGCATAACTTTGTTGTCTGTGAGTAAAATACCATAAAAACGGAGGTGGTGGTGGCTGATAAGTCAAGGATTCATGGCGCAAACACACTAATTTATAGACACACGTTTAGTTTGACTCCGCTGTGGCCATCGGTTTCCTCGCCGACTCCGAACATTTTATCGCATACCTTTGTTGTCTGTGAGTAAAATACCATGAAAACGGAGGTGGTGGTGGCGGATAAGTCAAGGATTCATGGCACAAACACACCAGTTTATAGACACTATTTTAGTTTGATTCCGCTGTGGCCATCGGTTTCCTCGCCGACTCCGAGCATTTTATCGCATAACTTTGTTGTCTATGAGTGAAACAACATGAAAATGAAGGTGGTGGTGGCGGATAAGTCAAGGATTCATGGCGCAAACACACCAATTTGTAGACACACGTTTAGTTTGACTCCGCTGTGGCCATCGGTTTCCTCGCTGACTCCGAACATTTTATCGCATAACTTTGTTGTCTGTGAGTGAAATGCTATAAAAACGGAGGTGGTGGTGGCAGATAAGTCAAGGATTTATGGCGCAAACACACCAATTTGTAGACACACGTTTAGTTTGACTCCGCTGTGGCCATCGGTTTCCTCGCCGACTCCGAACATTTTATCGCATAACTTTGTTGTCTGTGAGTAAAATACCATAAAAACGGAGGTGGTGGTGGCGGATAAGTCAAGAATTTATGGCGCAAACACACCAATTTGTAGACACACGTTTAGTTTGACTCCGCTGTGGCCATCGGTTTCCTCGCCGACTCCGAACATTTTATCGCATAACTTTGTTGTCTGTGAGTAAAATACCATAAAAACGGAGGTGGTGGTGGCGGATAAGTCAAGGATTCATGGTGCAAACACACCAATTTGTAGACACACGTTTAGTTTGACTCCGCTGTGGCCATCGGTTTCCTCGCCGACTCCGAACATTTTATCGCATAATTTTGTTGTCTCTGAATAAAATACCAGAAAAACGGACGTGGTGGTGGCGGATAAGTCAAGGATTCATGGCGCAAACACACCAGTTTATAGACACTGTTTTAGTTCGATTCCGCTGTGGCAATCGGTTTCCTCGCCGACTCCGAGCATTTTATCGCATAACTTTGTTGTCTGTGAGTAAAATACCATAAAAACGGAGGTGGTGGTGGCTGATAAGTCAAGGATTCATGGCGCAAACACACTAATTTATAGACACACGTTTAGTTTGACTCCGCTGTGGCCATCGGTTTCCTCGCCGACTCCGAACATTTTATCGCATACCTTTGTTGTCTGTGAGTAAAATACCATGAAAACGGAGGTGGTGGTGGCGGATAAGTCAAGGATTCATGGCACAAACACACCAGTTTATAGACACTATTTTAGTTTGATTCCGCTGTGGCCATCGGTTTCCTCGCCGACTCCGAGCATTTTATCGCATAACTTTGTTGTCTATGAGTGAAACAACATGAAAATGAAGGTGGTGGTGGCGGATAAGTCAAGGATTCATGGCGCAAACACACCAATTTGTAGACACACGTTTAGTTTGACTCCGCTGTGGCCATCGGTTTCCTCGCCGACTCCGAACATTTTATCGCATAACTTTGTTGTCTGTGAGTGAAATGCTATAAAAACGGAGGTGGTGGTGGCAGATAAGTCAAGGATTTATGGCGCAAACACACCAATTTGTAGACACACGTTTAGTTTGACTCCGCTGTGGCCATCGGTTTCCTCGCCGACTCCGAACATTTTATCGCATAATTTTGTTGTCTGTGAATAAAATACCAGAAAAACGGACGTGGTGGTGGCGGATAAGTCAAGGATTCATGGCGCAAACACACCAGTTTATAGACACTGTTTTAGTTTGACTCCGCTGTGGCCATCGGTTTCCTCGCCGACTCCGAACATTTTATCGCATACCTTTGTTGTCTGTGAGTAAAATACCATGAAAATGAAGGTGGTGGTGGCGGATAAGTCAAAGATTCATGGCGCAAACACACTAATTTATAGACACACGTTTAGTTTGACTCCGCTGTGGCCATCGGTTTCCTCGCCGACTCCGAACATTTTATCGCATACCTTTGTTGTCTGTGAGTAAAATACCATGAAAACGGAGGTGGTGGTGGCGGATAAGTCAAGGATTCATGGCACAAACACACCAGTTTATAGACACTATTTTAGTTTGATTCCGCTGTGACCATCGGTTTCCTCGCCGACTCCGAGCATTTTATCGCATAACTTTGTTGTCTATGAGTGAAACAACATGAAAATGAAGGTGGTGGTGGCGGATAAGTCAAAGATTCATGGCGCAAACACACTAATTTATAGACACACGTTTAGTTTGACTCCGCTGTGGCCATCGGTTTCCTCGCCGACTCCGAACATTTTATCGCATACCTTTGTTGTCTGTGAGTAAAATACCATGAAAACGGAGGTGGTGGTGGCGGATAAGTCAAGGATTCATGGCACAAACACACCAGTTTAAAGACACTATTTTAGTTTGATTCCGCTGTGGCCATCGGTTTCCTCGCCGACTCCGAGCATTTTATCGCATAACTTTGTTGTCTATGAGTGAAACAACATGAAAATGAAGGTGGTGGTGGCGGATAAGTCAAGGATTCATGGCGCAAACACACCAATTTGTAGACACACGTTTAGTTTGACTCCGCTGTGGCCATCGGTTTCCTCGCCGACTCCGAGCATTTTATCGCATAACTTTGTTGTCTATGAGTGAAACAACATGAAAATGAAGGTGGTGGTGGCGGATAAGTCAAGGATTCATGGCGCAAACACACCAATTTGTAGACACACGTTTAGTTTGACTCCGCTGTGGCCATCGGTTTCCTCGCCGACTCCGAACATTTTATCGCATACCTTTGTTGTCTGTGAGTAAAATACCATGAAAACGGAGGTGGTGGTGGCGGATAAGTCAAAGATTCATGGCGCAAACACACCAATTTATAGACACACGTTTAGTTTGACTCCGCTGTGGCCATCGGTTTCCTCGCCGACTCCGAGCATTTTATCGCATAACTTTGTTGTCTATGAGTGAAACAACATGAAAATGAAGGTGGTGGTGGCGGATAAGTCAAGGATTCATGGCGCAAACACACCAATTTGTAGACACACGTTTAGTTTGACTCCGCTGTGGCCATCGGTTTCCTCGCTGACTCCGAACATTTTATCGCATAACTTTGTTGTCTGTGAGTGAAATGCTATAAAAACGGAGGTGGTGGTGGCAGATAAGTCAAGGATTTATGGCGCAAACACACCAATTTGTAGACACACGTTTAGTTTGACTCCGCTGTGGCCATCGGTTTCCTCGCCGACTCCGAACATTTTATCGCATAACTTTGTTGTCTGTGAGTAAAATACCATAAAAACGGAGGTGGTGGTGGCGGATAAGTCAAGAATTTATGGCGCAAACACACCAATTTGTAGACACACGTTTAGTTTGACTCCGCTGTGGCCATCGGTTTCCTCGCCGACTCCGAACATTTTATCGCATAACTTTGTTGTCTGTGAGTAAAATACCATAAAAACGGAGGTGGTGGTGGCGGATAAGTCAAGGATTCATGGTGCAAACACACCAATTTGTAGACACACGTTTAGTTTGACTCCGCTGTGGCCATCGGTTTCCTCGCCGACTCCGAACATTTTATCGCATAATTTTGTTGTCTCTGAATAAAATACCAGAAAAACGGACGTGGTGGTGGCGGATAAGTCAAGGATTCATGGCGCAAACACACCAGTTTATAGACACTGTTTTAGTTCGATTCCGCTGTGGCAATCGGTTTCCTCGCCGACTCCGAGCATTTTATCGCATAACTTTGTTGTCTGTGAGTAAAATACCATAAAAACGGAGGTGGTGGTGGCTGATAAGTCAAGGATTCATGGCGCAAACACACTAATTTATAGACACACGTTTAGTTTGACTCCGCTGTGGCCATCGGTTTCCTCGCCGACTCCGAACATTTTATCGCATACCTTTGTTGTCTGTGAGTAAAATACCATGAAAACGGAGGTGGTGGTGGCGGATAAGTCAAGGATTCATGGCACAAACACACCAGTTTATAGACACTATTTTAGTTTGATTCCGCTGTGGCCATCGGTTTCCTCGCCGACTCCGAGCATTTTATCGCATAACTTTGTTGTCTATGAGTGAAACAACATGAAAATGAAGGTGGTGGTGGCGGATAAGTCAAGGATTCATGGCGCAAACACACCAATTTGTAGACACACGTTTAGTTTGACTCCGCTGTGGCCATCGGTTTCCTCGCCGACTCCGAACATTTTATCGCATAACTTTGTTGTCTGTGAGTGAAATGCTATAAAAACGGAGGTGGTGGTGGCAGATAAGTCAAGGATTTATGGCGCAAACACACCAATTTGTAGACACACGTTTAGTTTGACTCCGCTGTGGCCATCGGTTTCCTCGCCGACTCCGAACATTTTATCGCATAATTTTGTTGTCTGTGAATAAAATACCAGAAAAACGGACGTGGTGGTGGCGGATAAGTCAAGGATTCATGGCGCAAACACACCAGTTTATAGACACTGTTTTAGTTTGACTCCGCTGTGGCCATCGGTTTCCTCGCCGACTCCGAACATTTTATCGCATACCTTTGTTGTCTGTGAGTAAAATACCATGAAAATGAAGGTGGTGGTGGCGGATAAGTCAAAGATTCATGGCGCAAACACACTAATTTATAGACACACGTTTAGTTTGACTCCGCTGTGGCCATCGGTTTCCTCGCCGACTCCGAACATTTTATCGCATACCTTTGTTGTCTGTGAGTAAAATACCATGAAAACGGAGGTGGTGGTGGCGGATAAGTCAAGGATTCATGGCACAAACACACCAGTTTATAGACACTATTTTAGTTTGATTCCGCTGTGACCATCGGTTTCCTCGCCGACTCCGAGCATTTTATCGCATAACTTTGTTGTCTATGAGTGAAACAACATGAAAATGAAGGTGGTGGTGGCGGATAAGTCAAAGATTCATGGCGCAAACACACTAATTTATAGACACACGTTTAGTTTGACTCCGCTGTGGCCATCGGTTTCCTCGCCGACTCCGAACATTTTATCGCATACCTTTGTTGTCTGTGAGTAAAATACCATGAAAACGGAGGTGGTGGTGGCGGATAAGTCAAGGATTCATGGCACAAACACACCAGTTTAAAGACACTATTTTAGTTTGATTCCGCTGTGGCCATCGGTTTCCTCGCCGACTCCGAGCATTTTATCGCATAACTTTGTTGTCTATGAGTGAAACAACATGAAAATGAAGGTGGTGGTGGCGGATAAGTCAAGGATTCATGGCGCAAACACACCAATTTGTAGACACACGTTTAGTTTGACTCCGCTGTGGCCATCGGTTTCCTCGCCGACTCCGAGCATTTTATCGCATAACTTTGTTGTCTATGAGTGAAACAACATGAAAATGAAGGTGGTGGTGGCGGATAAGTCAAGGATTCATGGCGCAAACACACCAATTTGTAGACACACGTTTAGTTTGACTCCGCTGTGGCCATCGGTTTCCTCGCCGACTCCGAACATTTTATCGCATACCTTTGTTGTCTGTGAGTAAAATACCATGAAAACGGAGGTGGTGGTGGCGGATAAGTCAAAGATTCATGGCGCAAACACACCAATTTATAGACACACGTTTAGTTTGACTCCGCTGTGGCCATCGGTTTCCTCGCCGACTCCGAACATTTTATCGCATAACTTTGTTGTCTGTGAGTAAAATACCATGAAAATGAAGGTGGTGGTGGCGGATAAGTCAAAGATTCATGGCGCAAACACACTAATTTATAGACACTATTTTAGTTTGATTCCGCTGTGGCCATCGGTTTCCTCGCCGACTCCGAGCATTTTATCGCATAACTTTGTTGTCTATGAGTGAAACAACATGAAAATGAAGGTGGTGGTGGCGGATAAGTCAAGGATTCATGGCGCAAACACACCAATTTGTAGACACACGTTTAGTTTGACTCCGCTGTGGCCATCGGTTTCCTCGCCGACTCCGAACATTTTATCGCATAACTTTGTTGTCTGTGAGTGAAATGCTATAAAAACGGAGGTGGTGGTGGCAGATAAGTCAAGGATTTATGGCGCAAACACACCAATTTGTAGACACACGTTTAGTTTGACTCCGCTGTGGCCATCGGTTTCCTCGCCGACTCCGAACATTTTATCGCATAACTTTGTTGTCTGTGAGTAAAATACCATAAAAACGGAGGTGGTGGTGGCGGATAAGTCATGGATTCATGGTGCAAACACACCAATTTGTAGACACACGTTTAGTTTGACTCCGCTGTGGCCATCGGTTTCCTCGCCGACTCCGAACATTTTATCGCATAATTTTGTTGTCTGTGAATAAAATACCAGAAAAACGGACGTGGTGGTGGCGGATAAGTCAAGGATTCATGGCGCAAACACACCAGTTTATAGACACTGTTTTAGTTTGACTCCGCTGTGGCCATCGGTTTCCTCGCCGACTCCGAACATTTTATCGCATACCTTTGTTGTCTGTGAGTAAAATACCATGAAAATGAAGGTGGTGGTGGCGGATAAGTCAAAGATTCATGGCGCAAACACACTAATTTATAGACACACGTTTAGTTTGACTCCGCTGTGGCCATCGGTTTCCTCGCCGACTCCGAACATTTTATCGCATACCTTTGTTGTCTGTGAGTAAAATACCATGAAAACGGAGGTGGTGGTGGCGGATAAGTCAAGGATTCATGGCACAAACACACCAGTTTATAGACACTATTTTAGTTTGATTCCGCTGTGACCATCGGTTTCCTCGCCGACTCCGAGCATTTTATCGCATAACTTTGTTGTCTATGAGTGAAACAACATGAAAATGAAGGTGGTGGTGGCGGATAAGTCAAAGTTTCATGGCGCAAACACACTAATTTATAGACACACGTTTAGTTTGACTCCGCTGTGGCCATCGGTTTCCTCGCCGACTCCGAACATTTTATCGCATACCTTTGTTGTCTGTGAGTAAAATACCATGAAAACGGAGGTGGTGGTGGCGGATAAGTCAAGGATTCATGGCACAAACACACCAGTTTAAAGACACTATTTTAGTTTGATTCCGCTGTGGCCATCGGTTTCCTCGCCGACTCCGAGCATTTTATCGCATAACTTTGTTGTCTATGAGTGAAACAACATGAAAATGAAGGTGGTGGTGGCGGATAAGTCAAGGATTCATGGCGCAAACACACCAGTTTATAGACACTGTTTTAGTTCGATTCCGCTGTGGCCATCGGTTTCCTCGCCGACTCCGAGCATTTTATCGCATAACTTTGTTGTCTGTGAGTAAAATACCATAAAAACGGAGGTGGTGGTGGCTGATAAGTCAAGGATTCATGGCGCAAACACACCAATTTGTAGACACACGTTTAGTTTGACTCCGCTGTGGCCATCGGTTTCCTCGCCGACTCCGAACATTTTATCGCATCACTTTGTTGTCTGTGAGTAAAATACCATGAAAATGAAGGTGGTGGTGGCGGATAAGTCAAAGATTCATGGCGCAAACACACTAATTTATAGACACACGTTTAGTTTGACTCCGCTGTGGCCATCGGTTTCCTCGCCGACTCCGAACATTTTATCGCATAACTTTGTTGTCTGTGAGTAAAATACCATAAAAACGGAGGTGGTGGTGGCGGATAAGTCAAGGATTCATGGTGCAAACACACCAATTTGTAGACACACGTTTAGTTTGACTCCGCTGTGGCCATCGGTTTCCTCGCCGACTCCGAACATTTTATCGCATTCCTTTGTTGTCTGTGAGTAAAATACCATGAAAACGGAGGTGGTGGGGGCGGATAAGTCAAGGATTTATGGCGCAAACACACCAGTTTATAGACACTATTTTAGTTTGATTCTGCTGTGGCCATCGGTTTCCTCGCCGACTCCGAGCATTTTATCGCATAACTTTGTTGTCTATGAGTGAAACAACATGAAAATGAAGGTGGTGGTGGCGGATAAGTCAAGGATTCATGGCGCAAACACACCAATTTGTAGACACACGTTTAGTTTGACTCCGCTGTGGCCATCGGTTTCCTCGCTGACTCCGAACATTTTATCGCATAACTTTGTTGTCTGTGAGTGAAATGCTATAAAAACGGAGGTGGTGGTGGCAGATAAGTCAAGGATTTATGGCGCAAACACACCAATTTGTAGACACACGTTTAGTTTGACTCCGCTGTGGCCATCGGTTTCCTCGCCGACTCCGAACATTTTATCGCATAACTTTGTTGTCTGTGAGTAAAATACCATAAAAACGGAGGTGGTGGTGGCGGATAAGTCAAGAATTTATGGCGCAAACACACCAATTTGTAGACACACGTTTAGTTTGACTCCGCTGTGGCCATCGGTTTCCTCGCCGACTCCGAACATTTTATCGCATAACTTTGTTGTCTGTGAGTAAAATACCATAAAAACGGAGGTGGTGGTGGCTGATAAGTCAAGGATTCATGGCGCAAACACACTAATTTATAGACACACGTTTAGTTTGACTCCGCTGTGGCCATCGGTTTCCTCGCCGACTCCGAACATTTTATCGCATACCTTTGTTGTCTGTGAGTAAAATACCATGAAAACGGAGGTGGTGGTGGCGGATAAGTCAAGGATTCATGGCACAAACACACCAGTTTATAGACACTATTTTAGTTTGATTCCGCTGTGGCCATCGGTTTCCTCGCCGACTCCGAGCATTTTATCGCATAACTTTGTTGTCTATGAGTGAAACAACATGAAAATGAAGGTGGTGGTGGCGGATAAGTCAAGGATTCATGGCGCAAACACACCAATTTGTAGACACACGTTTAGTTTGACTCCGCTGTGGCCATCGGTTTCCTCGCTGACTCCGAACATTTTATCGCATAACTTTGTTGTCTGTGAGTGAAATGCTATAAAAACGGAGGTGGTGGTGGCAGATAAGTCAAGGATTTATGGCGCAAACACACCAATTTGTAGACACACGTTTAGTTTGACTCCGCTGTGGCCATCGGTTTCCTCGCCGACTCCGAACATTTTATCGCATAACTTTGTTGTCTGTGAGTAAAATACCATAAAAACGGAGGTGGTGGTGGCGGATAAGTCAAGAATTTATGGCGCAAACACACCAATTTGTAGACACACGTTTAGTTTGACTCCGCTGTGGCCATCGGTTTCCTCGCCGACTCCGAACATTTTATCGCATAACTTTGTTGTCTGTGAGTAAAATACCATAAAAACGGAGGTGGTGGTGGCGGATAAGTCAAGGATTCATGGTGCAAACACACCAATTTGTAGACACACGTTTAGTTTGACTCCGCTGTGGCCATCGGTTTCCTCGCCGACTCCGAACATTTTATCGCATAATTTTGTTGTCTCTGAATAAAATACCAGAAAAACGGACGTGGTGGTGGCGGATAAGTCAAGGATTCATGGCGCAAACACACCAGTTTATAGACACTGTTTTAGTTCGATTCCGCTGTGGCAATCGGTTTCCTCGCCGACTCCGAGCATTTTATCGCATAACTTTGTTGTCTGTGAGTAAAATACCATAAAAACGGAGGTGGTGGTGGCTGATAAGTCAAGGATTCATGGCGCAAACACACTAATTTATAGACACACGTTTAGTTTGACTCCGCTGTGGCCATCGGTTTCCTCGCCGACTCCGAACATTTTATCGCATACCTTTGTTGTCTGTGAGTAAAATACCATGAAAACGGAGGTGGTGGTGGCGGATAAGTCAAGGATTCATGGCACAAACACACCAGTTTATAGACACTATTTTAGTTTGATTCCGCTGTGGCCATCGGTTTCCTCGCCGACTCCGAGCATTTTATCGCATAACTTTGTTGTCTATGAGTGAAACAACATGAAAATGAAGGTGGTGGTGGCGGATAAGTCAAGGATTCATGGCGCAAACACACCAATTTGTAGACACACGTTTAGTTTGACTCCGCTGTGGCCATCGGTTTCCTCGCCGACTCCGAACATTTTATCGCATAACTTTGTTGTCTGTGAGTGAAATGCTATAAAAACGGAGGTGGTGGTGGCAGATAAGTCAAGGATTTATGGCGCAAACACACCAATTTGTAGACACACGTTTAGTTTGACTCCGCTGTGGCCATCGGTTTCCTCGCCGACTCCGAACATTTTATCGCATAACTTTGTTGTCTGTGAGTAAAATACCATAAAAACGGAGGTGGTGGTGGCGGATAAGTCATGGATTCATGGTGCAAACACACCAATTTGTAGACACACGTTTAGTTTGACTCCGCTGTGGCCATCGGTTTCCTCGCCGACTCCGAACATTTTATCGCATAATTTTGTTGTCTGTGAATAAAATACCAGAAAAACGGACGTGGTGGTGGCGGATAAGTCAAGGATTCATGGCGCAAACACACCAGTTTATAGACACTGTTTTAGTTTGACTCCGCTGTGGCCATCGGTTTCCTCGCCGACTCCGAACATTTTATCGCATACCTTTGTTGTCTGTGAGTAAAATACCATGAAAATGAAGGTGGTGGTGGCGGATAAGTCAAAGATTCATGGCGCAAACACACTAATTTATAGACACACGTTTAGTTTGACTCCGCTGTGGCCATCGGTTTCCTCGCCGACTCCGAACATTTTATCGCATACCTTTGTTGTCTGTGAGTAAAATACCATGAAAACGGAGGTGGTGGTGGCGGATAAGTCAAGGATTCATGGCACAAACACACCAGTTTATAGACACTATTTTAGTTTGATTCCGCTGTGACCATCGGTTTCCTCGCCGACTCCGAGCATTTTATCGCATAACTTTGTTGTCTATGAGTGAAACAACATGAAAATGAAGGTGGTGGTGGCGGATAAGTCAAAGATTCATGGCGCAAACACACTAATTTATAGACACACGTTTAGTTTGACTCCGCTGTGGCCATCGGTTTCCTCGCCGACTCCGAACATTTTATCGCATACCTTTGTTGTCTGTGAGTAAAATACCATGAAAACGGAGGTGGTGGTGGCGGATAAGTCAAGGATTCATGGCACAAACACACCAGTTTAAAGACACTATTTTAGTTTGATTCCGCTGTGGCCATCGGTTTCCTCGCCGACTCCGAGCATTTTATCGCATAACTTTGTTGTCTATGAGTGAAACAACATGAAAATGAAGGTGGTGGTGGCGGATAAGTTAAGGATTCATGGCGCAAACACACCAATTTGTAGACACACGTTTAGTTTGACTCCGCTGTGGCCATCGGTTTCCTCGCCGACTCCGAACATTTTATCGCATACCTTTGTTGTCTGTGAGTAAAATACCATGAAAACGGAGGTGGTGGTGGCGGATAAGTCAAAGATTCATGGCGCAAACACACCAATTTATAGACACACGTTTAGTTTGACTCCGCTGTGGCCATCGGTTTCCTCGCCGACTCCGAACATTTTATCGCATAACTTTGTTGTCTGTGAGTAAAATACCATGAAAATGAAGGTGGTGGTGGCGGATAAGTCAAAGATTCATGGCGCAAACACACTAATTTATAGACACTATTTTAGTTTGATTCCGCTGTGGCCATCGGTTTCCTCGCCGACTCCGAGCATTTTATCGCATAACTTTGTTGTCTATGAGTGAAACAACATGAAAATGAAGGTGGTGGTGGCGGATAAGTCAAGGATTCATGGCGCAAACACACCAATTTGTAGACACACGTTTAGTTTGACTCCGCTGTGGCCATCGGTTTCCTCGCCGACTCCGAACATTTTATCGCATAACTTTGTTGTCTGTGAGTGAAATGCTATAAAAACGGAGGTGGTGGTGGCAGATAAGTCAAGGATTTATGGCGCAAACACACCAATTTGTAGACACACGTTTAGTTTGACTCCGCTGTGGCCATCGGTTTCCTCGCCGACTCCGAACATTTTATCGCATAACTTTGTTGTCTGTGAGTAAAATACCATAAAAACGGAGGTGGTGGTGGCGGATAAGTCATGGATTCATGGTGCAAACACACCAATTTGTAGACACACGTTTAGTTTGACTCCGCTGTGGCCATCGGTTTCCTCGCCGACTCCGAACATTTTATCGCATAATTTTGTTGTCTGTGAATAAAATACCAGAAAAACGGACGTGGTGGTGGCGGATAAGTCAAGGATTCATGGCGCAAACACACCAGTTTATAGACACTGTTTTAGTTTGACTCCGCTGTGGCCATCGGTTTCCTCGCCGACTCCGAACATTTTATCGCATACCTTTGTTGTCTGTGAGTAAAATACCATGAAAATGAAGGTGGTGGTGGCGGATAAGTCAAAGATTCATGGCGCAAACACACTAATTTATAGACACACGTTTAGTTTGACTCCGCTGTGGCCATCGGTTTCCTCGCCGACTCCGAACATTTTATCGCATACCTTTGTTGTCTGTGAGTAAAATACCATGAAAACGGAGGTGGTGGTGGCGGATAAGTCAAGGATTCATGGCACAAACACACCAGTTTAAAGACACTATTTTAGTTTGATTCCGCTGTGGCCATCGGTTTCCTCGCCGACTCCGAGCATTTTATCGCATAACTTTGTTGTCTATGAGTGAAACAACATGAAAATGAAGGTGGTGGTGGCGGATAAGTCAAGGATTCATGGCGCAAACACACCAATTTGTAGACACACGTTTAGTTTGACTCCGCTGTGGCCATCGGTTTCCTCGCCGACTCCGAACATTTTATCGCATACCTTTGTTGTCTGTGAGTAAAATACCATGAAAACGGAGGTGGTGGTGGCGGATAAGTCAAAGATTCATGGCGCAAACACACCAATTTATAGACACACGTTTAGTTTGACTCCGCTGTGGCCATCGGTTTCCTCGCCGACTCCGAACATTTTATCGCATAACTTTGTTGTCTGTGAGTAAAATACCATGAAAATGAAGGTGGTGGTGGCGGATAAGTCAAAGATTCATGGCGCAAACACACTAATTTATAGACACACGTTTAGTTTGACTCCGCTGTGGCCATCGGTTTCCTCGCCGACTCCGAACATTTTATCGCATACCTTTGTTGTCTGTGAGTAAAATACCATGAAAACGGAGGTGGTGGTGGCGGATAAGTCAAGGATTCATGGCACAAACACACCAGTTTATAGACACTATTTTAGTTTGATTCCGCTGTGGCCATCGGTTTCCTCGCCGACTCCGAGCGTTTTATCGCATAACTTTGTTGTCTATGAGTGAAACAACATGAAAATGAAGGTGGTGGTGGCGGATAAGTCAAAGATTCATGGCGCAAACACACTAATTTATAGACACACGTTTAGTTTGACTCCGCTGTGGCCATCGGTTTCCTCGCCGACTCCGAACATTTTATCGCATACCTTTGTTGTCTGTGAGTAAAATACCATGAAAACGGAGGTGGTGGTGGCGGATAAGTCAAGGATTCATGGCACAAACACACCAGTTTATAGACACTATTTTAGTTTGATTCCGCTGTGACCATCGGTTTCCTCGCCGACTCCGAGCATTTTATCGCATAACTTTGTTGTCTATGAGTGAAACAACATGAAAATGAAGGTGGTGGTGGCGGATAAGTCAAAGATTCATGGCGCAAACACACTAATTTATAGACACACGTTTAGTTTGACTCCGCTGTGGCCATCGGTTTCCTCGCCGACTCCGAACATTTTATCGCATACCTTTGTTGTCTGTGAGTAAAATACCATGAAAACGGAGGTGGTGGTGGCGGATAAGTCAAGGATTCATGGCACAAACACACCAGTTTAAAGACACTATTTTAGTTTGATTCCGCTGTGGCCATCGGTTTCCTCGCCGACTCCGAGCATTTTATCGCATAACTTTGTTGTCTATGAGTGAAACAACATGAAAATGAAGGTGGTGGTGGCGGATAAGTCAAGGATTCATGGCGCAAACACACCAATTTGTAGACACACGTTTAGTTTGACTCCGCTGTGGCCATCGGTTTCCTCGCCGACTCCGAACATTTTATCGCATACCTTTGTTGTCTGTGAGTAAAATACCATGAAAACGGAGGTGGTGGTGGCGGATAAGTCAAAGATTCATGGCGCAAACACACCAATTTATAGACACACGTTTAGTTTGACTCCGCTGTGGCCATCGGTTTCCTCGCCGACTCCGAACATTTTATCGCATAACTTTGTTGTCTGTGAGTAAAATACCATGAAAATGAAGGTGGTGGTGGCGGATAAGTCAAAGATTCATGGCGCAAACACACTAATTTATAGACACACGTTTAGTTTGACTCCGCTGTGGCCATCGGTTTCCTCGCCGACTCCGAACATTTTATCGCATACCTTTGTTGTCTGTGAGTAAAATACCATGAAAACGGAGGTGGTGGTGGCGGATAAGTCAAGGATTCATGGCACAAACACACCAGTTTATAGACACTATTTTAGTTTGATTCCGCTGTGGCCATCGGTTTCCTCGCCGACTCCGAGCGTTTTATCGCATAACTTTGTTGTCTATGAGTGAAACAACATGAAAATGAAGGTGGTTGTGGCGGATAAGTCAAAGATTCATGGCGCAAACACACTAATTTATAGACACACGTTTAGTTTGACTCCGCTGTGGCCATCGGTTTCCTCGCCGACTCCGAACATTTTATCGCATACCTTTGTTGTCTGTGAGTAAAATACCATGAAAACGGAGGTGGTGGTGGCGGATAAGTCAAGGATTCATGGCACAAACACACCAGTTTATAGACACTATTTTAGTTTGATTCCGCTGTGACCATCGGTTTCCTCGCCGACTCCGAGCATTTTATCGCATAACTTTGTTGTCTATGAGTGAAACAACATGAAAATGAAGGTGGTGGTGGCGGATAAGTCAAAGATTCATGGCGCAAACACACTAATTTATAGACACACGTTTAGTTTGACTCCGCTGTGGCCATCGGTTTCCTCGCCGACTCCGAACATTTTATCGCATACCTTTGTTGTCTGTGAGTAAAATACCATGAAAACGGAGGTGGTGGTGGCGGATAAGTCAAGGATTCATGGCACAAACACACCAGTTTAAAGACACTATTTTAGTTTGATTCCGCTGTGGCCATCGGTTTCCTCGCCGACTCCGAGCATTTTATCGCATAACTTTGTTGTCTATGAGTGAAACAACATGAAAATGAAGGTGGTGGTGGCGGATAAGTCAAGGATTCATGGCGCAAACACACCAATTTGTAGACACACGTTTAGTTTGACTCCGCTGTGGCCATCGGTTTCCTCGCCGACTCCGAACATTTTATCGCATACCTTTGTTGTCTGTGAGTAAAATACCATGAAAACGGAGGTGGTGGTGGCGGATAAGTCAAAGATTCATGGCGCAAACACACCAATTTATAGACACACGTTTAGTTTGACTCCGCTGTGGCCATCGGTTTCCTCGCCGACTCCGAACATTTTATCGCATAACTTTGTTGTCTGTGAGTAAAATACCATGAAAATGAAGGTGGTGGTGGCGGATAAGTCAAAGATTCATGGCGCAAACACACTAATTTATAGACACACGTTTAGTTTGACTCCGCTGTGGCCATCGGTTTCCTCGCCGACTCCGAACATTTTATCGCATACCTTTGTTGTCTGTGAGTAAAATACCATGAAAACGGAGGTGGTGGTGGCGGATAAGTCAAGGATTCATGGCACAAACACACCAGTTTATAGACACTATTTTAGTTTGATTCCGCTGTGGCCATCGGTTTCCTCGCCGACTCCGAGCGTTTTATCGCATAACTTTGTTGTCTATGAGTGAAACAACATGAAAATGAAGGTGGTGGTGGCGGATAAGTCAAAGATTCATGGCGCAAACACACTAATTTATAGACACACGTTTAGTTTGACTCCGCTGTGGCCATCGGTTTCCTCGCCGACTCCGAACATTTTATCGCATACCTTTGTTGTCTGTGAGTAAAATACCATGAAAACGGAGGTGGTGGTGGCGGATAAGTCAAGGATTCATGGCACAAACACACCAGTTTAAAGACACTATTTTAGTTTGATTCCGCTGTGGCCATCGGTTTCCTCGCCGACTCCGAGCATTTTATCGCATAACTTTGTTGTCTATGAGTGAAACAACATGAAAATGAAGGTGGTGGTGGCGGATAAGTCAAGGATTCATGGCGCAAACACACCAATTTGTAGACACACGTTTAGTTTGACTCCGCTGTGGCCATCGGTTTCCTCGCCAACTCCGAACATTTTATCGCATAATTTTGTTGTCTGTGAATAAAATACCAGAAAAACGGACGTGGTGGTGGCGGATAAGTCAAGGATTCATGGCGCAAACACACCAGTTTATAGACACTGTTTTAGTTTGACTTCGCTGTGGCCATCGGTTTCCTCGCCGACTCCGAACATTTTATCGCATACCTTTGTTGTCTGTGAGTAAAATACCATGAAAACGGAGGTGGTGGTGGCGGATAAGTCAAAGATTCATGGCGCAAACACACCAATTTATAGACACACGTTTAGTTTGACTCCGCTGTGGCCATCGGTTTCCTCGCCGACTCCGAACATTTTATCGCATAACTTTGTTGTCTGTGAGTAAAATACCATGAAAATGAAGGTGGTGGTGGCGGATAAGTCAAAGATTCATGGCGCAAACACACTAATTTATAGACACACGTTTAGTTTGACTCCGCTGTGGCCATCGGTTTCCTCGCCGACTCCGAACATTTTATCGCATACCTTTGTTGTCTGTGAGTAAAATACCATGAAAACGGAGGTGGTGGTGGCGGATAAGTCAAGGATTCATGGCACAAACACACCAGTTCATAGACACTATTTTAGTTTGATTCCGCTGTGGCCATCGGTTTCCTCGCCGACTCCGAGCATTTTATCGCATAACTTTGTTGTTTATGAGTGAAACAACATGAAAATGAAGGTGGTGGTGGCGGATAAGTCAAGGATTCATGGCGCAAACACACCAATTTGTAGACACACGTTTAGTTTGACTCCGCTGTGGCCATCGGTTTCCTCGCCGACTCCGAACATTTTATCGCATACCTTTGTTGTCTGTGAGTAAAATACCATGAAAACGGAGGTGGTGGTGGCGGATAAGTCAAAGATTCATGGCGCAAACACACCAATTTATAGACACACGTTTAGTTTGACTCCGCTGTGGCCATCGGTTTCCTCGCCGACTCCGAACATTTTATCGCATAACTTTGTTGTCTGTGAGTAAAATACCATGAAAATGAAGGTGGTGGTGGCGGATAAGTCAAAGATTCATGGCGCAAACACACTAATTTATAGACACTATTTTAGTTTGATTCCGCTGTGGCCATCGGTTTCCTCGCCGACTCCGAGCATTTTATCGCATAACTTTGTTGTCTATGAGTGAAACAACATGAAAATGAAGGTGGTGGTGGCGGATAAGTCAAGGATTCATGGCGCAAACACACCAATTTGTAGACACACGTTTAGTTTGACTCCGCTGTGGCCATCGGTTTCCTCGCCGACTCCGAACATTTTATCGCATAACTTTGTTGTCTGTGAGTGAAATGCTATAAAAACGGAGGTGGTGGTGGCAGATAAGTCAAGGATTTATGGCGCAAACACACCAATTTGTAGACACACGTTTAGTTTGACTCCGCTGTGGCCATCGGTTTCCTCGCCGACTCCGAACATTTTATCGCATAACTTTGTTGTCTGTGAGTAAAATACCATAAAAACGGAGGTGGTGGTGGCGGATAAGTCATGGATTCATGGTGCAAACACACCAATTTGTAGACACACGTTTAGTTTGACTCCGCTGTGGCCATCGGTTTCCTCGCCGACTCCGAACATTTTATCGCATAATTTTGTTGTCTGTGAATAAAATACCAGAAAAACGGACGTGGTGGTGGCGGATAAGTCAAGGATTCATGGCGCAAACACACCAGTTTATAGACACTGTTTTAGTTTGACTCCGCTGTGGCCATCGGTTTCCTCGCCGACTCCGAACATTTTATCGCATACCTTTGTTGTCTGTGAGTAAAATACCATGAAAATGAAGGTGGTGGTGGCGGATAAGTCAAAGATTCATGGCGCAAACACACTAATTTATAGACACACGTTTAGTTTGACTCCGCTGTGGCCATCGGTTTCCTCGCCGACTCCGAACATTTTATCGCATACCTTTGTTGTCTGTGAGTAAAATACCATGAAAACGGAGGTGGTGGTGGCGGATAAGTCAAGGATTCATGGCACAAACACACCAGTTTAAAGACACTATTTTAGTTTGATTCCGCTGTGGCCATCGGTTTCCTCGCCGACTCCGAGCATTTTATCGCATAACTTTGTTGTCTATGAGTGAAACAACATGAAAATGAAGGTGGTGGTGGCGGATAAGTCAAGGATTCATGGCGCAAACACACCAATTTGTAGACACACGTTTAGTTTGACTCCGCTGTGGCCATCGGTTTCCTCGCCGACTCCGAACATTTTATCGCATACCTTTGTTGTCTGTGAGTAAAATACCATGAAAACGGAGGTGGTGGTGGCGGATAAGTCAAAGATTCATGGCGCAAACACACCAATTTATAGACACACGTTTAGTTTGACTCCGCTGTGGCCATCGGTTTCCTCGCCGACTCCGAACATTTTATCGCATAACTTTGTTGTCTGTGAGTAAAATACCATGAAAATGAAGGTGGTGGTGGCGGATAAGTCAAAGATTCATGGCGCAAACACACTAATTTATAGACACACGTTTAGTTTGACTCCGCTGTGGCCATCGGTTTCCTCGCCGACTCCGAACATTTTATCGCATACCTTTGTTGTCTGTGAGTAAAATACCATGAAAACGGAGGTGGTGGTGGCGGATAAGTCAAGGATTCATGGCACAAACACACCAGTTTATAGACACTATTTTAGTTTGATTCCGCTGTGGCCATCGGTTTCCTCGCCGACTCCGAGCGTTTTATCGCATAACTTTGTTGTCTATGAGTGAAACAACATGAAAATGAAGGTGGTGGTGGCGGATAAGTCAAAGATTCATGGCGCAAACACACTAATTTATAGACACACGTTTAGTTTGACTCCGCTGTGGCCATCGGTTTCCTCGCCGACTCCGAACATTTTATCGCATACCTTTGTTGTCTGTGAGTAAAATACCATGAAAACGGAGGTGGTGGTGGCGGATAAGTCAAGGATTCATGGCACAAACACACCAGTTTATAGACACTATTTTAGTTTGATTCCGCTGTGACCATCGGTTTCCTCGCCGACTCCGAGCATTTTATCGCATAACTTTGTTGTCTATGAGTGAAACAACATGAAAATGAAGGTGGTGGTGGCGGATAAGTCAAAGATTCATGGCGCAAACACACTAATTTATAGACACACGTTTAGTTTGACTCCGCTGTGGCCATCGGTTTCCTCGCCGACTCCGAACATTTTATCGCATACCTTTGTTGTCTGTGAGTAAAATACCATGAAAACGGAGGTGGTGGTGGCGGATAAGTCAAGGATTCATGGCACAAACACACCAGTTTAAAGACACTATTTTAGTTTGATTCCGCTGTGGCCATCGGTTTCCTCGCCGACTCCGAGCATTTTATCGCATAACTTTGTTGTCTATGAGTGAAACAACATGAAAATGAAGGTGGTGGTGGCGGATAAGTCAAGGATTCATGGCGCAAACACACCAATTTGTAGACACACGTTTAGTTTGACTCCGCTGTGGCCATCGGTTTCCTCGCCGACTCCGAACATTTTATCGCATACCTTTGTTGTCTGTGAGTAAAATACCATGAAAACGGAGGTGGTGGTGGCGGATAAGTCAAAGATTCATGGCGCAAACACACCAATTTATAGACACACGTTTAGTTTGACTCCGCTGTGGCCATCGGTTTCCTCGCCGACTCCGAACATTTTATCGCATAACTTTGTTGTCTGTGAGTAAAATACCATGAAAATGAAGGTGGTGGTGGCGGATAAGTCAAAGATTCATGGCGCAAACACACTAATTTATAGACACACGTTTAGTTTGACTCCGCTGTGGCCATCGGTTTCCTCGCCGACTCCGAACATTTTATCGCATACCTTTGTTGTCTGTGAGTAAAATACCATGAAAACGGAGGTGGTGGTGGCGGATAAGTCAAGGATTCATGGCACAAACACACCAGTTTATAGACACTATTTTAGTTTGATTCCGCTGTGGCCATCGGTTTCCTCGCCGACTCCGAGCGTTTTATCGCATAACTTTGTTGTCTATGAGTGAAACAACATGAAAATGAAGGTGGTGGTGGCGGATAAGTCAAAGATTCATGGCGCAAACACACTAATTTATAGACACACGTTTAGTTTGACTCCGCTGTGGCCATCGGTTTCCTCGCCGACTCCGAACATTTTATCGCATACCTTTGTTGTCTGTGAGTAAAATACCATGAAAACGGAGGTGGTGGTGGCGGATAAGTCAAGGATTCATGGCACAAACACACCAGTTTATAGACACTATTTTAGTTTGATTCCGCTGTGACCATCGGTTTCCTCGCCGACTCCGAGCATTTTATCGCATAACTTTGTTGTCTATGAGTGAAACAACATGAAAATGAAGGTGGTGGTGGCGGATAAGTCAAAGATTCATGGCGCAAACACACTAATTTATAGACACACGTTTAGTTTGACTCCGCTGTGGCCATCGGTTTCCTCGCCGACTCCGAACATTTTATCGCATACCTTTGTTGTCTGTGAGTAAAATACCATGAAAACGGAGGTGGTGGTGGCGGATAAGTCAAGGATTCATGGCACAAACACACCAGTTTAAAGACACTATTTTAGTTTGATTCCGCTGTGGCCATCGGTTTCCTCGCCGACTCCGAGCATTTTATCGCATAACTTTGTTGTCTATGAGTGAAACAACATGAAAATGAAGGTGGTGGTGGCGGATAAGTCAAGGATTCATGGCGCAAACACACCAATTTGTAGACACACGTTTAGTTTGACTCCGCTGTGGCCATCGGTTTCCTCGCCGACTCCGAACATTTTATCGCATACCTTTGTTGTCTGTGAGTAAAATACCATGAAAACGGAGGTGGTGGTGGCGGATAAGTCAAAGATTCATGGCGCAAACACACCAATTTATAGACACACGTTTAGTTTGACTCCGCTGTGGCCATCGGTTTCCTCGCCGACTCCGAACATTTTATCGCATAACTTTGTTGTCTGTGAGTAAAATACCATGAAAATGAAGGTGGTGGTGGCGGATAAGTCAAAGATTCATGGCGCAAACACACTAATTTATAGACACACGTTTAGTTTGACTCCGCTGTGGCCATCGGTTTCCTCGCCGACTCCGAACATTTTATCGCATACCTTTGTTGTCTGTGAGTAAAATACCATGAAAACGGAGGTGGTGGTGGCGGATAAGTCAAGGATTCATGGCACAAACACACCAGTTTATAGACACTATTTTAGTTTGATTCCGCTGTGGCCATCGGTTTCCTCGCCGACTCCGAGCGTTTTATCGCATAACTTTGTTGTCTATGAGTGAAACAACATGAAAATGAAGGTGGTGGTGGCGGATAAGTCAAAGATTCATGGCGCAAACACACTAATTTATAGACACACGTTTAGTTTGACTCCGCTGTGGCCATCGGTTTCCTCGCCGACTCCGAACATTTTATCGCATACCTTTGTTGTCTGTGAGTAAAATACCATGAAAACGGAGGTGGTGGTGGCGGATAAGTCAAGGATTCATGGCACAAACACACCAGTTTAAAGACACTATTTTAGTTTGATTCCGCTGTGGCCATCGGTTTCCTCGCCGACTCCGAGCATTTTATCGCATAACTTTGTTGTCTATGAGTGAAACAACATGAAAATGAAGGTGGTGGTGGCGGATAAGTCAAGGATTCATGGCGCAAACACACCAATTTGTAGACACACGTTTAGTTTGACTCCGCTGTGGCCATCGGTTTCCTCGCCAACTCCGAACATTTTATCGCATAATTTTGTTGTCTGTGAATAAAATACCAGAAAAACGGACGTGGTGGTGGCGGATAAGTCAAGGATTCATGGCGCAAACACACCAGTTTATAGACACTGTTTTAGTTTGACTTCGCTGTGGCCATCGGTTTCCTCGCCGACTCCGAACATTTTATCGCATAACTTTGTTGTCTGTGAGTAAAATACCATGAAAATGAAGGTGGTGGTGGCGGATAAGTCAAAGATTCATGGCGCAAACACACTAATTTATAGACACACGTTTAGTTTGACTCCGCTGTGGCCATCGGTTTCCTCGCCGACTCCGAACATTTTATCGCATACCTTTGTTGTCTGTGAGTAAAATACCATGAAAACGGAGGTGGTGGTGGCGGATAAGTCAAGGATTCATGGCACAAACACACCAGTTTATAGACACTATTTTAGTTTGATTCCGCTGTGGCCATCGGTTTCCTCGCCGACTCCGAGCATTTTATCGCATAACTTTGTTGTTTATGAGTGAAACAACATGAAAATGAAGGTGGTGGTGGCGGATAAGTCAAAGATTCATGGCGCAAACACACTAATTTATAGACACACGTTTAGTTTGACTCCGCTGTGGCCATCGGTTTCCTCGCCGACTCCGAACATTTTATCGCATACCTTTGTTGTCTGTGAGTAAAATACCATGAAAACGGAGGTGGTGGTGGCGGATAAGTCAAGGATTCATGGCACAAACACACCAGTTTAAAGACACTATTTTAGTTTGATTCCGCTGTGGCCATCGGTTTCCTCGCCGACTCCGAGCATTTTATCGCATAACTTTGTTGTCTATGAGTGAAACAACATGAAAATGAAGGTGGTGGTGGCGGATAAGTCAAGGATTCATGGCGCAAACACACCAATTTGTAGACACATGTTTAGTTTGACTCCGCTGTGGCCATCGGTTTCCTCGCCGACTCCGAACATTTTATCGCATACCTTTGTTGTTTATGAGTGAAACAACATGAAAATGAAGGTGGTGGTGGCGGATAAGTCAAAGATTCATGGCGCAAACACACTAATTTATAGACACACGTTTAGTTTGACTCCGCTGTGGCCATCGGTTTCCTCGCCGACTCCGAACATTTTATCGCATACCTTTGTTGTTTATGAGTGAAACAACATGAAAATGAAGGTGGTGGTGGCGGATAAGTCAAAGATTCATGGCGCAAACACACTAATTTATAGACACACGTTTAGTTTGACTCCGCTGTGGTCATCGGTTTCCTCGCCGACTCCGAGCATTTTATCGCATAACTTTGTTGTTTATGAGTGAAACAACATGAAAATGAAGGTGGTGGTGGCGGATAAGTCAAAGATTCATGGCGCAAACACACTAATTTATAGACACACGTTTAGTTTGACTCCGCTGTGGCCATCGGTTTCCTCGCCGACTCCGAACATTTTATCGCATAATTTTGTTGTCTGTGAATAAAATACCAGAAAAACGGACGTGGTGGTGGCGGATAAGTCAAGGATTCATGGCGCAAACACACCAGTTTATAGACACTGTTTTAGTTTGACTCCGCTGTGGCCATCGGTTTCCTCGCCGACTCCGAACATTTTATCGCATACCTTTGTTGTCTGTGAGTAAAATACCATGAAAACGGAGGTGGTGGTGGCGGATAAGTCAAAGACTCATGGCGCAAACACACCAATTTGTAGACACACGTTTAGTTTGACTCCGCTGTGGCCATCGGTTTCCTCGCCGACTCCGAACATTTTATCGCATAACTTTGTTGTCTGTGAGTAAAATACCATGAAAATGAAGGTGGTGGTGGCGGATAAGTCAAAGATTCATGGCGCAAACACACTAATTTATAGACACACGTTTAGTTTGACTCCGCTGTGGCCATCGGTTTCCTCGCCGACTCCGAACATTTTATCGCATACCTTTGTTGTCTGTGAGTAAAATTGTAAAATACCATGAAAACGGAGGTGGTGGTGGCGGATAAGTCAAGGATTCATGGCACAAACACACCAGTTTAAAGACACTATTTTAGTTTGATTCCGCTGTGGCCATCGGTTTCCTCGCCGACTCCGAGCATTTTACCGCATAACTTTGTTGTCTATGAGTGAAACAACATGAAAATGAAGGTGGTGGTGGCGGATAAGTCAAGGATTCATGGCGCAAACACACCAATTTGTAGACACACGTTTAGTTTGACTCCGCTGTGGCCATCGGTTTCCTCGCCGACTCCGAACATTTTATCGCATAATTTTGTTGTCTGTGAATAAAATACCAGAAAAACGGACGTGGTGGTGGCGGATAAGTCAAGGATTCATGGCGCAAACACACCAGTTTATAGACACTATTTTAGTTTGATTCCGCTGTGGCCATCGGTTTCCTCGCCCACTCCGAGCATTTTATCGCATAACTTTGTTGTCTATGAGTGAAACAACATGAAAATGAAGGTGGTGGTGGCGGATAAGTCAAAGATTCATGGCGCAAACACACTAATTTATAGACACACGTTTAGTTTGACTCCGCTGTGGCCATCGGTTTCCTCGCCGACTCCGAACATTTTATCGCATACCTTTGTTGTCTGTGAGTAAAATACCATGAAAACGGAGGTGGTGGTGGCGGATAAATCAAGGATTCATGGCACAAACACACCAGTTTAAAGACACTATTTTAGTTTGATTCCGCTGTGGCCATCGGTTTCCTCGCCGACTCCGAGCATTTTATCGCATAACTTTGTTGTCTGTGAATAAAATACCAGAAAAACGGACGTGGTGGTGGCGGATAAGTCAAGGATTCATGGCGCAAACACACCAGTTTATAGACACTGTTTTAGTTTGACTCCGCTGTGGCCATCGGTTTCCTCGCCGACTCCGAACATTTTATCGCATAACTTTGTTGTCTGTGAGTAAAATACCATGAAAATGAAGGTGGTGGTGGCGGATAAGTCAAAGATTCATGGCGCAAACACACTAATTTATAGACACGTTTAGTTTGACTCCGCTGTGGCCATCGGTTTCCTCGCCGACTCCGAACATTTTATCGCATACCTTTGTTGTCTGTGAGTAAAATACCATGAAAACGGAGGTGGTGGTGGCGGATAAGTCAAGGATTCATGGCACAAACACACCAGTTTATAGACACTATTTTAGTTTGATTCCGCTGTGGCCATCGGTTTCCTCGCCGACTCCGAGCATTTTATCGCATAACTTTGTTGTCTATGAGTGAAACAACATGAAAATGAAGGTGGTGGTGGCGGATAAGTCAAAGATTCATGGCGCAAACACACTAATTTATAGACACACGTTTAGTTTGACTCCGCTGTGGCCATCGGTTTCCTCGCCGACTCCGAACATTTTATCGCATACCTTTGTTGTCTGTGAGTAAAATACCATGAAAACGGAGGTGGTGGTGGCGGATAAGTCAAGGATTCATGGCACAAACACACCAGTTTAAAGACACTATTTTAGTTTGATTCCGCTGTGGCCATCGGTTTCCTCGCCGACTCCGAGCATTTTATCGCATAACTTTGTTGTCTATGAGTGAAACAACATGAAAATGAAGGTGGTGGTGGCGGATGAGTCAAGGATTTATGGCGCAAACACACCAATTTGTAGACACACGTTTAGTTTGACTCCGCTGTGGCCATCGGTTTCCTCGCCGACTCCGAACATTTTATCGCATAACTTTGTTGTCTGTGAGTGAAATGCTATGAAAACGGAGGTGGTGGTGGCAGATAAGTCAAGGATTTATGGCGCAAACACACCAATTTGTAGACACACGTTTAGTTTGACTCCGCTGTGGCCATCGGTTTCCTCGCCGACTCCGAACATTTTATCGCATAACTTTGTTGTCTGTGAGTAAAATACCATAAAAACGGAGGTGGTGGTGGCGGATAAGTCAAGGATTCATGGCGCAAACACACCAATTTGTAGACACACGTTTAGTTTGACTCCGCTGTGGCCATCGGTTTCCTCGCCGACTCCGAACATTTTATCGCATAATTTTGTTGTCTGTGAATAAAATACCAGAAAAACGGACGTGGTGGTGGCGGATAAGTCAAGGATTCATGGCGCAAACACACCAGTTTATAGACACTATTTTAGTTTGATTCCGCTGTGGCCATCGGTTTCCTCGCCGACTCCGAGCATTTTATCGCATAACTTTGTTGTCTGTGAGTAAAACACCATAAAAACGGAGGTGGTGGTGGCTGATAAGTCAAGGATTCATGGCGCAAACACACCAATTTGTAGACACACGTTTAGTTTGACTCCGCTGTGGCCATCGGTTTCCTCGCCGACTCCGAACATTTTATCGCATCACTTTGTTGTCTGTGAGTAAAATACCATGAAAATGAAGGTGGTGGTGGCGGATAAGTCAAAGATTCATGGCGCAAACACACTAATTTATAGACACACGTTTAGTTTGACTCCGCTGTGGCCATCGGTTTCCTCGCCGACTCCGAACATTTTATCGCATACCTTTGTTGTCTGTGAGTAAAATACCATGAAAACGGAGGTGGTGGTGGCGGATAAGTCAAGGATTCATGGCACAAACACACCAGTTTAAAGACACTATTTTAGTTTGATTCCGCTGTGGCCATCGGTTTCCTCGCCGACTCCGAGCATTTTATCGCATAACTTTGTTGTCTATGAGTGAAACAACATGAAAATGAAGGTGGTGGTGGCGGATAAGTCAAGGATTCATGGCGCAAACACACCAATTTGTAGACACACGTTTAGTTTGACTCCGCTGTGGCCATCGGTTTCCTCGCCGACTCCGAACATTTTATCGCATAATTTTGTTGTCTGTGAATAAAATACCAGAAAAACGGACGTGGTGGTGGCGGATAAGTCAAGGATTCATGGCGCAAACACACCAGTTTATAGACACTGTTTTAGTTTGACTCCGCTGTGGCCATCGGTTTCCTCGCCGACTCCGAACATTTTATCGCATACCTTTGTTGTCTGTGAGTAAAATACCATGAAAACGGAGGTGGTGGTGGCGGATAAGTCAAAGATTCATGGCGCAAACACACCAATTTATAGACACACGTTTAGTTTGACTCCGCTGTGGCCATCGGTTTCCTCGCCGACTCCGAACATTTTATCGCATAACTTTGTTGTCTGTGAGTAAAATACCATGAAAATGAAGGTGGTGGTGGCGGATAAGTCAAAGATTCATGGCGCAAACACACTAGTTTATAGACACACGTTTAGTTTGACTCCGCTGTGGCCATCGGTTTCCTCGCCGACTCCGAACATTTTATCGCATACCTTTGTTGTCTGTGAGTAAAATACCATGAAAACGGAGGTGGTGGTGGCGGATAAGTCAAGAATTCATGGCACAAACACACCAGTTTATAGACACTATTTTAGTTTGATTCCGCTGTGGCCATCGGTTTCCTCGCCGACTCCGAGCATTTTATCGCATAACTTTGTTGTCTATGAGTGAAATGCTATGAAAACGGAGGTGGTGGTGGCAGATAAGTCAAGGATTTATGGCGCAAACACACCAATTTGTAGACACACGTTTAGTTTGACTCCGCTGTGGCCATCGGTTTCCTCGCCGACTCCGAACATTTTATCGCATAACTTTGTTGTCTGTGAGTAAAATACCATAAAAACGGAGGTGGTGGTGGCGGATAAGTCAAGGATTCATGGCGCAAACACACCAATTTGTAGACACACGTTTAGTTTGACTCCGCTGTGGCCATCGGTTTCCTCGCCGACTCCGAACATTTTATCGCATAATTTTGTTGTCTGTGAATAAAATACCAGAAAAACGGACGTGGTGGTGGCGGATAAGTCAAGGATTCATGGCGCAAACACACCAGTTTATAGACACTGTTTTAGTTCGATTCCGCTGTGGCCATCGGTTTCCTCGCCGACTCCGAGCATTTTATCGCATAACTTTGTTGTCTGTGAGTAAAACACCATAAAAACGGAGGTGGTGGTGGCTGATAAGTCAAGGATTCATGGCGCAAACACACCAATTTGTAGACACACGTTTAGTTTGACTCCGCTGTGGCCATCGGTTTCCTCGCCGACTCCGAACATTTTATCGCATCACTTTGTTGTCTGTGAGTAAAATACCATGAAAATGAAGGTGGTGGTGGCGGATAAGTCAAAGATTCATGGCGCAAACACACTAATTTATAGACACACGTTTAGTTTGACTCCGCTGTGGCCATCGGTTTCCTCGCCGACTCCGAACATTTTATCGCATACCTTTGTTGTCTGTGAGTAAAATACCATGAAAACGGAGGTGGTGGTGGCGGATAAGTCAAGGATTCATGGCACAAACACACCAGTTTAAAGACACTATTTTAGTTTGATTCCGCTGTGGCCATCGGTTTCCTCGCCGACTCCGAGCATTTTATCGCATAACTTTGTTGTCTATGAGTGAAACAACATGAAAATGAAGGTGGTGGTGGCGGATAAGTCAAGGATTCATGGCGCAAACACACCAATTTGTAGACACACGTTTAGTTTGACTCCGCTGTGGCCATCGGTTTCCTCGTCGACTCCGAACATTTTATCGCATAATTTTGTTGTCTGTGAATAAAATACCAGAAAAACGGACGTGGTGGTGGCGGATAAGTCAAGGATTCATGGCGCAAACACACCAGTTTATAGACACTGTTTTAGTTTGACTCCGCTGTGGCCATCGGTTTCCTCGCCGACTCCGAACATTTTATCGCATACCTTTGTTGTCTGTGAGTAAAATACCATGAAAACGGAGGTGGTGGTGGCGGATAAGTCAAAGATTCATGGCGCAAACACACCAATTTATAGACACACGTTTAGTTTGACTCCGCTGTGGCCATCGGTTTCCTCGCCGACTCCGAACATTTTATCGCATAACTTTGTTGTCTGTGAGTAAAATACCATGAAAATGAAGGTGGTGGTGGCGGATAAGTCAAAGATTCATGGCGCAAACACACTAGTTTATAGACACACGTTTAGTTTGACTCCGCTGTGGCCATCGGTTTCCTCGCCGACTCCGAACATTTTATCGCATACCTTTGTTGTCTGTGAGTAAAATACCATGAAAACGGAGGTGGTGGTGGCGGATAAGTCAAGGATTCATGGCACAAACACACCAGTTTATAGACACTATTTTAGTTTGATTCCGCTGTGGCCATCGGTTTCCTCGCCGACTCCGAGCATTTTATCGCATAACTTTGTTGTCTATGAGTGAAACAACATGAAAATGAAGGTGGTGGTGGCGGATAAGTCAAAGATTCATGGCGCAAACACACTAATTTATAGACACACGTTTAGTTTGACTCCGCTGTGGCCATCGGTTTCCTCGCCGACTCCGAACATTTTATCGCATACCTTTGTTGTCTGTGAGTAAAATTGTAAAATACCATGAAAACGGAGGTGGTGGTGGCGGATAAGTCAAGGATTCATGGCACAAACACACCAGTTTAAAGACACTATTACTATTTTAGTTTGATTCCGCTGTGGCCATCGGTTTCCTCGCCGACTCCGAGCATTTTATCGCATAACTTTGTTGTCTATGAGTGAAACAACATGAAAATGAAGGTGGTGGTGGCGGATAAGTCAAGGATTCATGGCGCAAACACACCAATTTGTAGACACACGTTTAGTTTGACTCCGCTGTGGCCATCGGTTTCCTCGCCAACTCCGAACATTTTATCGCATAATTTTGTTGTCTGTGAATAAAATACCAGAAAAACGGACGTGGTGGTGGCGGATAAGTCAAGAATTCATGGCGCAAACACACCAGTTTATAGACACTGTTTTAGTTTGACTTCGCTGTGGCCATCGGTTTCCTCGCCGACTCCGAACATTTTATCGCATACCTTTGTTGTCTGTGAGTAAAATACCATGAAAACGGAGGTGGTGGTGGCGGATAAGTCAAAGATTCATGGCGCAAACACACCAATTTATAGACACACGTTTAGTTTGACTCCGCTGTGGCCATCGGTTTCCTCGCCGACTCCGAACATTTTATCGCATAACTTTGTTGTCTGTGAGTAAAATACCATGAAAATGAAGGTGGTGGTGGCGGATAAGTCAAAGATTCATGGCGCAAACACACTAATTTATAGACACACGTTTAGTTTGACTCCGCTGTGGCCATCGGTTTCCTCGCCGACTCCGAACATTTTATCGCATACCTTTGTTGTCTGTGAGTAAAATACCATGAAAACGGAGGTGGTGGTGGCGGATAAGTCAAAGATTCATGGCGCAAACACACTAATTTATAGACACACGTTTAGTTTGACTCCGCTGTGGCCATCGGTTTCCTCGCCGACTCCGAACATTTTATCGCATACCTTTGTTGTCTGTGAGTAAAATACCATGAAAACGGAGGTGGTGGTGGCGGATAAGTCAAGGATTCATGGCACAAACACACCAGTTTAAAGACACTATTTTAGTTTGATTCCGCTGTGGCCATCGGTTTCCTCGCCGACTCCGAGCATTTTATCGCATAACTTTGTTGTCTATGAGTGAAACAACATGAAAATGAAGGTGGTGGTGGCGGATAAGTCAAGGATTCATGGCGCAAACACACCAATTTGTAGACACATGTTTAGTTTGACTCCGCTGTGGCCATCGGTTTCCTCGCCGACTCCGAACATTTTATCGCATACCTTTGTTGTCTGTGAGTAAAATACCATGAAAACGGAGGTGGTGGTGGTGGATAAGTCAAAGATTCATGGCGCAAACACACCAATTTATAGACACACGTTTAGTTTGACTCCGCTGTGGCCATCGGTTTCCTCGCCGACTCCGAACATTTTATCGCATACCTTTGTTGTCTGTGAGTAAAATACCATGAAAACGGAGGTGGTGGTGGCGGATAAGTCAAGAATTCATGGCACAAACACACCAGTTTATAGACACTATTTTAGTTTGATTCCGCTGTGGCCATCGGTTTCCTCGCCGACTCCGAGCATTTTATCGCATAACTTTGTTGTTTATGAGTGAAACAACATGAAAATGAAGGTGGTGGTGGCGGATAAGTCAAAGATTCATGGCGCAAACACACTAATTTATAGACACACGTTTAGTTTGACTCCGCTGTGGCCATCGGTTTCCTCGCCGACTCCGAACATTTTATCGCATACCTTTGTTGTTTATGAGTGAAACAACATGAAAATGAAGGTGGTGGTGGCGGATAAGTCAAAGATTCATGGCGCAAACACACTAATTTATAGACACACGTTTAGTTTGACTCCGCTGTGGTCATCGGTTTCCTCGCCGACTCCGAGCATTTTATCGCATAACTTTGTTGTTTATGAGTGAAACAACATGAAAATGAAGGTGGTGGTGGCGGATAAGTCAAAGATTCATGGCGCAAACACACTAATTTATAGACACACGTTTAGTTTGACTCCGCTGTGGCCATCGGTTTCCTCGCCGACTCCGAACATTTTATCGCATAATTTTGTTGTCTGTGAATAAAATACCAGAAAAACGGACGTGGTGGTGGCGGATAAGTCAAGGATTCATGGCGCAAACACACCAGTTTATAGACACTGTTTTAGTTTGACTCCGCTGTGGCCATCGGTTTCCTCGCCGACTCCGAACATTTTATCGCATACCTTTGTTGTCTGTGAGTAAAATACCATGAAAACGGAGGTGGTGGTGGCGGATAAGTCAAAGACTCATGGCGCAAACACACCAATTTGTAGACACACGTTTAGTTTGACTCCGCTGTGGCCATCGGTTTCCTCGCCGACTCCGAACATTTTATCGCATAACTTTGTTGTCTGTGAGTAAAATACCATGAAAATGAAGGTGGTGGTGGCGGATAAGTCAAAGATTCATGGCGCAAACACACTAATTTATAGACACACGTTTAGTTTGACTCCGCTGTGGCCATCGGTTTCCTCGCCGACTCCGAACATTTTATCGCATACCTTTGTTGTCTGTGAGCAAAATACCATGAAAACGGAGGTGGTGGTGGCGGATAAGTCAAGGATTCATGGCACAAACACACCAGTTTATAGACACTATTTTAGTTTGATTCCGCTGTGGCCATCGGTTTCCTCGCCGACTCCGAGCATTTTATCGCATAACTTTGTTGTCTATGAGTGAAACAACATGAAAATGAAGGTGGTGGTGGCGGATAAGTCAAAGATTCATGGCGCAAACACACTAATTTATAGACACACGTTTAGTTTGACTCCGCTGTGGCCATCGGTTTCCTCGCCGACTCCGAACATTTTATCGCATACCTTTGTTGTCTGTGAGTAAAATTGTAAAATACCATGAAAACGGAGGTGGTGGTGGCGGATAAGTCAAGGATTCATGGCACAAACACACCAGTTTAAAGACACTATTTTAGTTTGATTCCGCTGTGGCCATCGGTTTCCTCGCCGACTCCGAGCATTTTACCGCATAACTTTGTTGTCTATGAGTGAAACAACATGAAAATGAAGGTGGTGGTGGCGGATAAGTCAAGGATTGATGGCGCAAACACACCAATTTGTAGACACACGTTTAGTTTGACTCCGCTGTGGCCATCGGTTTCCTCGCCGACTCCGAACATTTTATCGCATAATTTTGTTGTCTGTGAATAAAATACCAGAAAAACGGACGTGGTGGTGGCGGATAAGTCAAGGATTCATGGCGCAAACACACCAGTTTATAGACACTATTTTAGTTTGATTCCGCTGTGGCCATCGGTTTCCTCGCCGACTCCGAGCATTTTATCGCATAACTTTGTTGTCTATGAGTGAAACAACATGAAAATGAAGGTGGTGGTGGCGGATAAGTCAAAGATTCATGGCGCAAACACACCAGTTTAAAGACACTATTTTAGTTTGATTCCGCTGTGGCCATCGGTTTCCTCGCCGACTCCGAGCATTTTATCGCATAACTTTGTTGTCTGTGAATAAAATACCAGAAAAACGGACGTGGTGGTGGCGGATAAGTCAAGGATTCATGGCGCAAACACACCAGTTTATAGACACTGTTTTAGTTTGACTCCGCTGTGGCCATCGGTTTCCTCGCCGACTCCGAACATTTTATCGCATACCTTTGTTGTCTGTGAGTAAAATACCATGAAAACGGAGGTGGTGGTGGCGGATAAGTCAAAGATGCATGGCGCAAACACACCAATTTATAGACACACGTTTAGTTTGACTCCGCTGTGGCCATCGGTTTCCTCGCCGACTCCGAACATTTTATCGCATAACTTTGTTGTCTGTGAGTAAAATACCATGAAAATGAAGGTGGTGGTGGCGGATAAGTCAAAGATTCATGGCGCAAACACACTAATTTATAGACACGTTTAGTTTGACTCCGCTGTGGCCATCGGTTTCCTCGCCGACTCCGAACATTTTATCGCATACCTTTGTTGTCTGTGAGTAAAATACCATGAAAACGGAGGTGGTGGTGGCGGATAAGTCAAGGATTCATGGCACAAACACACCAGTTTATAGACACTATTTTAGTTTGATTCCGCTGTGGCCATCGGTTTCCTCGCCGACTCCGAGCATTTTATCGCATAACTTTGTTGTCTATGAGTGAAACAACATGAAAATGAAGGTGGTGGTGGCGGATAAGTCAAAGATTCATGGCGCAAACACACTAATTTATAGACACACGTTTAGTTTGACTCCGCTGTGGCCATCGGTTTCCTCGCCGACTCCGAACATTTTATCGCATACCTTTGTTGTCTGTGAGTAAAATACCATGAAAACGGAGGTGGTGGTGGCGGATAAGTCAAGGATTCATGGCACAAACACACCAGTTTAAAGACACTATTTTAGTTTGATTCCGCTGTGGCCATCGGTTTCCTCGCCGACTCCGAGCATTTTATCGCATAACTTTGTTGTCTATGAGTGAAACAACATGAAAATGAAGGTGGTGGTGGCGGATGAGTCAAGGATTTATGGCGCAAACACACCAATTTGTAGACACACGTTTAGTTTGACTCCGCTGTGGCCATCGGTTTCCTCGCCGACTCCGAACATTTTATCGCATAACTTTGTTGTCTGTGAGTGAAATGCTATGAAAACGGAGGTGGTGGTGGCAGATAAGTCAAGGATTTATGGCGCAAACACACCAATTTGTAGACACACGTTTAGTTTGACTCCGCTGTGGCCATCGGTTTCCTCGCCGACTCCGAACATTTTATCGCATAACTTTGTTGTCTGTGAGTAAAATACCATAAAAACGGAGGTGGTGGTGGCGGATAAGTCAAGGATTCATGGCGCAAACACACCAATTTGTAGACACACGTTTAGTTTGACTCCGCTGTGGCCATCGGTTTCCTCGCCGACTCCGAACATTTTATCGCATAATTTTGTTGTCTGTGAATAAAATACCAGAAAAACGGACGTGGTGGTGGCGGATAAGTCAAGGATTCATGGCGCAAACACACCAGTTTATAGACACTGTTTTAGTTCGATTCCGCTGTGGCCATCGGTTTCCTCGCCGACTCCGAGCATTTTATCGCATAACTGTGTTGTCTGTGAGTAAAACACCATAAAAACGGAGGTGGTGGTGGCTGATAAGTCAAGGATTCATGGCGCAAACACACCAATTTGTAGACACACGTTTAGTTTGACTCCGCTGTGGCCATCGGTTTCCTCGCCGACTCCGAACATTTTATCGCATCACTTTGTTGTCTGTGAGTAAAATACCATGAAAATGAAGGTGGTGGTGGCGGATAAGTCAAAGATTCATGGCGCAAACACACTAATTTATAGACACACGTTTAGTTTGACTCCGCTGTGGCCATCGGTTTCCTCGCCGACTCCGAACATTTTATCGCATACCTTTGTTGTCTGTGAGTAAAATACCATGAAAACGGAGGTGGTGGTGGCGGATAAGTCAAGGATTCATGGCACAAACACACCAGTTTATAGACACTATTTTAGTTTGATTCCGCTGTGGCCATCGGTTTCCTCGCCGACTCCGAGCATTTTATCGCATAACTTTGTTGTCTATGAGTGAAACAACATGAAAATGAAGGTGGTGGTGGCGGATAAGTCAAAGATTCATGGCGCAAACACACTAATTTATAGACACGTTTAGTTTGACTCCGCTGTGGCCATCGGTTTCCTCGCCGACTCCGAACATTTTATCGCATACCTTTGTTGTCTGTGAGTAAAATACCATGAAAACGGAGGTGGTGGTGGCGGATAAGTCAAGGATTCATGGCACAAACACACCAGTTTAAAGACACTATTTTAGTTTGATTCCGCTGTGGCCATCGGTTTCCTCGCCGACTCCGAGCATTTTATCGCATAACTTTGTTGTCTATGAGTGAAACAACATGAAAATGAAGGTGGTGGTGGCGGATAAGTCAAAGATTCATGGCGCAAACACACTAATTTATAGACACGTTTAGTTTGACTCCGCTGTGGCCATCGGTTTCCTCGCCGACTCCGAACATTTTATCGCATACCTTTGTTGTCTGTGAGTAAAATACCATGAAAACGGAGGTGGTGGTGGCGGATAAGTCAAGGATTCATGGCACAAACACACCAGTTTAAAGACACTATTTTAGTTTGATTCCGCTGTGGCCATCGGTTTCCTCGCCGACTCCGAGCATTTTATCGCATAACTTTGTTGTCTATGAGTGAAACAACATGAAAATGAAGGTGGTGGTGGCGGATAAGTCAAGGATTCATGGCGCAAACACACCAATTTGTAGACACATGTTTAGTTTGACTCCGCTGTGGCCATCGGTTTCCTCGCCGACTCCGAACATTTTATCGCATACCTTTGTTGTCTGTGAGTAAAATACCATGAAAACGGAGGTGGTGGTGGTGGATAAGTCAAAGATTCATGGCGCAAACACACCAATTTATAGACACACGTTTAGTTTGACTCCGCTGTGGCCATCGGTTTCCTCGCCGACTCCGAGCATTTTATCGCATAACTTTGTTGTTTATGAGTGAAACAACATGAAAATGAAGGTGGTGGTGGCGGATAAGTCAAAGATTCATGGCGCAAACACACTAATTTATAGACACACGTTTAGTTTGACTCCGCTGTGGCCATCGGTTTCCTCGCCGACTCCGAACATTTTATCGCATACCTTTGTTGTTTATGAGTGAAACAACATGAAAATGAAGGTGGTGGTGGCGGATAAGTCAAAGATTCATGGCGCAAACACACTAATTTATAGACACACGTTTAGTTTGACTCCGCTGTGGTCATCGGTTTCCTCGCCGACTCCGAGCATTTTATCGCATAACTTTGTTGTTTATGAGTGAAACAACATGAAAATGAAGGTGGTGGTGGCGGATAAGTCAAAGATTCATGGCGCAAACACACTAATTTATAGACACACGTTTAGTTTGACTCCGCTGTGGCCATCGGTTTCCTCGCCGACTCCGAACATTTTATCGCATAATTTTGTTGTCTGTGAATAAAATACCAGAAAAACGGACGTGGTGGTGGCGGATAAGTCAAGGATTCATGGCGCAAACACACCAGTTTATAGACACTGTTTTAGTTTGACTCCGCTGTGGCCATCGGTTTCCTCGCCGACTCCGAACATTTTATCGCATACCTTTGTTGTCTGTGAGTAAAATACCATGAAAACGGAGGTGGTGGTGGCGGATAAGTCAAATACTCATGGCGCAAACACACCAATTTGTAGACACACGTTTAGTTTGACTCCGCTGTGGCCATCGGTTTCCTCGCCGACTCCGAACATTTTATCGCATAACTTTGTTGTCTGTGAGTAAAATACCATGAAAATGAAGGTGGTGGTGGCGGATAAGTCAAAGATTCATGGCGCAAACACACTAATTTATAGACACACGTTTAGTTTGACTCCGCTGTGGCCATCGGTTTCCTCGCCGACTCCGAACATTTTATCGCATACCTTTGTTGTCTGTGAGCAAAATACCATGAAAACGGAGGTGGTGGTGGCGGATAAGTCAAGGATTCATGGCACAAACACACCAGTTTATAGACACTATTTTAGTTTGATTCCGCTGTGGCCATCGGTTTCCTCGCCGACTCCGAGCATTTTATCGCATAACTTTGTTGTCTATGAGTGAAACAACATGAAAATGAAGGTGGTGGTGGCGGATAAGTCAAAGATTCATGGCGCAAACACACTAATTTATAGACACACGTTTAGTTTGACTCCGCTGTGGCCATCGGTTTCCTCGCCGACTCCGAACATTTTATCGCATACCTTTGTTGTCTGTGAGTAAAATTGTAAAATACCATGAAAACGGAGGTGGTGGTGGCGGATAAGTCAAGGATTCATGGCACAAACACACCAGTTTAAAGACACTATTTTAGTTTGATTCCGCTGTGGCCATCGGTTTCCTCGCCGACTCCGAGCATTTTACCGCATAACTTTGTTGTCTATGAGTGAAACAACATGAAAATGAAGGTGGTGGTGGCGGATAAGTCAAGGATTCATGGCGCAAACACACCAATTTGTAGACACACGTTTAGTTTGACTCCGCTGTGGCCATCGGTTTCCTCGCCGACTCCGAACATTTTATCGCATAATTTTGTTGTCTGTGAATAAAATACCAGAAAAACGGACGTGGTGGTGGCGGATAAGTCAAGGATTCATGGCGCAAACACACCAGTTTATAGACACTATTTTAGTTTGATTCCGCTGTGGCCATCGGTTTCCTCGCCGACTCCGAGCATTTTATCGCATAACTTTGTTGTCTATGAGTGAAACAACATGAAAATGAAGGTGGTGGTGGCGGATAAGTCAAAGATTCATGGCGCAAACACACTAATTTATAGACACACGTTTAGTTTGACTCCGCTGTGGCCATCGGTTTCCTCGCCGACTCCGAACATTTTATCGCATACCTTTGTTGTCTGTGAGTAAAATACCATGAAAACGGAGGTGGTGGTGGCGGATAAGTCAAGGATTCATGGCACAAACACACCAGTTTAAAGACACTATTTTAGTTTGATTCCGCTGTGGCCATCGGTTTCCTCGCCGACTCCGAGCATTTTATCGCATAACTTTGTTGTCTGTGAATAAAATACCAGAAAAACGGACGTGGTGGTGGCGGATAAGTCAAGGATTCATGGCGCAAACACACCAGTTTATAGACACTGTTTTAGTTTGACTCCGCTGTGGCCATCGGTTTCCTCGCCGACTCCGAACATTTTATCGCATACCTTTGTTGTCTGTGAGTAAAATACCATGAAAACGGAGGTGGTGGTGGCGGATAAGTCAAAGATTCATGGCGCAAACACACTAATTTATAGACACACGTTTAGTTTGACTCCGCTGTGGCCATCGGTTTCCTCGCCGACTCCGAACATTTTATCGCATACCTTTGTTGTTTATGAGTGAAACAACATGAAAATGAAGGTGGTGGTGGCGGATAAGTCAAAGATTCATGGCGCAAACACACTAATTTATAGACACACGTTTAGTTTGACTCCGCTGTGGTCATCGGTTTCCTCGCCGACTCCGAGCATTTTATCGCATAACTTTGTTGTTTATGAGTGAAACAACATGAAAATGAAGGTGGTGGTGGCGGATAAGTCAAAGATTCATGGCGCAAACACACTAATTTATAGACACACGTTTAGTTTGACTCCGCTGTGGCCATCGGTTTCCTCGCCGACTCCGAACATTTTATCGCATAATTTTGTTGTCTGTGAATAAAATACCAGAAAAACGGACGTGGTGGTGGCGGATAAGTCAAGGATTCATGGCGCAAACACACCAGTTTATAGACACTGTTTTAGTTTGACTCCGCTGTGGCCATCGGTTTCCTCGCCGACTCCGAACATTTTATCGCATACCTTTGTTGTCTGTGAGTAAAATACCATGAAAACGGAGGTGGTGGTGGCGGATAAGTCAAATACTCATGGCGCAAACACACCAATTTGTAGACACACGTTTAGTTTGACTCCGCTGTGGCCATCGGTTTCCTCGCCGACTCCGAACATTTTATCGCATAACTTTGTTGTCTGTGAGTAAAATACCATGAAAATGAAGGTGGTGGTGGCGGATAAGTCAAAGATTCATGGCGCAAACACACTAATTTATAGACACACGTTTAGTTTGACTCCGCTGTGGCCATCGGTTTCCTCGCCGACTCCGAACATTTTATCGCATACCTTTGTTGTCTGTGAGCAAAATACCATGAAAACGGAGGTGGTGGTGGCGGATAAGTCAAGGATTCATGGCACAAACACACCAGTTTATAGACACTATTTTAGTTTGATTCCGCTGTGGCCATCGGTTTCCTCGCCGACTCCGAGCATTTTATCGCATAACTTTGTTGTCTATGAGTGAAACAACATGAAAATGAAGGTGGTGGTGGCGGATAAGTCAAAGATTCATGGCGCAAACACACTAATTTATAGACACACGTTTAGTTTGACTCCGCTGTGGCCATCGGTTTCCTCGCCGACTCCGAACATTTTATCGCATACCTTTGTTGTCTGTGAGTAAAATTGTAAAATACCATGAAAACGGAGGTGGTGGTGGCGGATAAGTCAAGGATTCATGGCACAAACACACCAGTTTAAAGACACTATTTTAGTTTGATTCCGCTGTGGCCATCGGTTTCCTCGCCGACTCCGAGCATTTTACCGCATAACTTTGTTGTCTATGAGTGAAACAACATGAAAATGAAGGTGGTGGTGGCGGATAAGTCAAGGATTCATGGCGCAAACACACCAATTTGTAGACACACGTTTAGTTTGACTCCGCTGTGGCCATCGGTTTCCTCGCCGACTCCGAACATTTTATCGCATAATTTTGTTGTCTGTGAATAAAATACCAGAAAAACGGACGTGGTGGTGGCGGATAAGTCAAGGATTCATGGCGCAAACACACCAGTTTATAGACACTATTTTAGTTTGATTCCGCTGTGGCCATCGGTTTCCTCGCCGACTCCGAGCATTTTATCGCATAACTTTGTTGTCTATGAGTGAAACAACATGAAAATGAAGGTGGTGGTGGCGGATAAGTCAAAGATTCATGGCGCAAACACACTAATTTATAGACACACGTTTAGTTTGACTCCGCTGTGGCCATCGGTTTCCTCGCCGACTCCGAACATTTTATCGCATACCTTTGTTGTCTGTGAGTAAAATACCATGAAAACGGAGGTGGTGGTGGCGGATAAGTCAAGGATTCATGGCACAAACACACCAGTTTAAAGACACTATTTTAGTTTGATTCCGCTGTGGCCATCGGTTTCCTCGCCGACTCCGAGCATTTTATCGCATAACTTTGTTGTCTGTGAATAAAATACCAGAAAAACGGACGTGGTGGTGGCGGATAAGTCAAGGATTCATGGCGCAAACACACCAGTTTATAGACACTGTTTTAGTTTGACTCCGCTGTGGCCATCGGTTTCCTCGCCGACTCCGAACATTTTATCGCATACCTTTGTTGTCTGTGAGTAAAATACCATGAAAACGGAGGTGGTGGTGGCGGATAAGTCAAAGATTCATGGCGCAAACACACTAATTTATAGACACACGTTTAGTTTGACTCCGCTGTGGCCATCGGTTTCCTCGCCGACTCCGAACATTTTATCGCATACCTTTGTTGTCTGTGAGTAAAATACCATGAAAATGAAGGTGGTGGTGGCGGATAAGTCAAAGATTCATGGCGCAAACACACTAATTTATAGACACACGTTTAGTTTGACTCCGCTGTGGCCATCGGTTTCCTCGCCGACTCCGAACATTTTATCGCATACCTTTGTTGTCTGTGAGTAAAATACCATGAAAACGGAGGTGGTGGTGGCGGATAAGTCAAGGATTCATGGCACAAACACACCAGTTTAAAGACACTATTTTAGTTTGATTCCGCTGTGGCCATCGGTTTCCTCGCCGACTCCGAGCATTTTATCGCATAACTTTGTTGTCTATGAGTGAAACAACATGAAAATGAAGGTGGTGGTGGCGGATGAGTCAAGGATTTATGGCGCAAACACACCAATTTGTAGACACACGTTTAGTTTGACTCCGCTGTGGCCATCGGTTTCCTCGCCGACTCCGAACATTTTATCGCATAACTTTGTTGTCTGTGAGTGAAATGCTATGAAAACGGAGGTGGTGGTGGCAGATAAGTCAAGGATTTATGGCGCAAACACACCAATTTGTAGACACACGTTTAGTTTGACTCCGCTGTGGCCATCGGTTTCCTCGCCGACTCCGAACATTTTATCGCATAACTTTGTTGTCTGTGAGTAAAATACCATAAACACGGAGGTGGTGGTGGCGGATAAGTCAAGGATTCATGGCGCAAACACACCAATTTGTAGACACACGTTTAGTTTGACTCCGCTGTGGCCATCGGTTTCCTCGCCGACTCCGAACATTTTATCGCATAATTTTGTTGTCTGTGAATAAAATACCAGAAAAACGGACGTGGTGGTGGCGGATAAGTCAAGGATTCATGGCGCAAACACACCAGTTTATAGACACTGTTTTAGTTCGATTCCGCTGTGGACATCGGTTTCCTCGCCGACTCCGAGCATTTTATCGCATAACTTTGTTGTCTGTGAGTAAAACACCATAAAAACGGAGGTGGTGGTGGCTGATAAGTCAAGGATTCATGGCGCAAACACACCAATTTGTAGACACACGTTTAGTTTGACTCCGCTGTGGCCATCGGTTTCCTCGCCGACTCCGAACATTTTATCGCATCACTTTGTTGTCTGTGAGTAAAATACCATGAAAATGAAGGTGGTGGTGGCGGATAAGTCAAAGATTCATGGCACAAACACACCAGTTTAAAGACACTATTTTAGTTTGATTCCGCTGTGGCCATCGGTTTCCTCGCCGACTCCGAGCATTTTATCGCATAACTTTGTTGTCTATGAGTGAAACAACATGAAAATGAAGGTGGTGGTGGCGGATAAGTCAAAGATTCATGGCGCAAACACACTAATTTATAGACACGTTTAGTTTGACTCCGCTGTGGCCATCGGTTTCCTCGCCGACTCCGAACATTTTATCGCATACCTTTGTTGTCTGTGAGTAAAATACCATGAAAACGGAGGTGGTGGTGGCGGATAAGTCAAGGATTCATGGCACAAACACACCAGTTTATAGACACTATTTTAGTTTGATTCCGCTGTGGCCATCGGTTTCCTCGCCGACTCCGAGCATTTTATCGCATAACTTTGTTGTCTATGAGTGAAACAACATGAAAATGAAGGTGGTGGTGGCGGATGAGTCAAGGATTTATGGCGCAAACACACCAATTTGTAGACACACGTTTAGTTTGACTCCGCTGTGGCCATCGGTTTCCTCGCCGACTCCGAACATTTTATCGCATAACTTTGTTGTCTGTGAGTGAAATGCTATGAAAACGGAGGTGGTGGTGGCAGATAAGTCAAGGATTTATGGCGCAAACACACCAATTTGTAGACACACGTTTAGTTTGACTCCGCTGTGGCCATCGGTTTCCTCGCCGACTCCGAACATTTTATCGCATAACTTTGTTGTCTGTGAGTAAAATACCATAAAAACGGAGGTGGTGGTGGCGGATAAGTCAAGGATTCATGGCGCAAACACACCAATTTGTAGACACACGTTTAGTTTGACTCCGCTGTGGCCATCGGTTTCCTCGCCGACTCCGAACATTTTATCGCATAATTTTGTTGTCTGTGAATAAAATACCAGAAAAACGGACGTGGTGGTGGCGGATAAGTCAAGGATTCATGGCGCAAACACACCAGTTTATAGACACTGTTTTAGTTCGATTCCGCTGTGGCCATCGGTTTCCTCGCCGACTCCGAGCATTTTATCGCATAACTTTGTTGTCTGTGAGTAAAACACCATAAAAACGGAGGTGGTGGTGGCTGATAAGTCAAGGATTCATGGCGCAAACACACCAATTTGTAGACACACGTTTAGTTTGACTCCGCTGTGGCCATCGGTTTCCTCGCCGACTCCGAACATTTTATCGCATCACTTTGTTGTCTATGAGTGAAACAACATGAAAATGAAGGTGGTGGTGGCGGATAAGTCAAAGATTCATGGCGCAAACAGACTAATTTATAGACACGTTTAGTTTGACTCCGCTGTGGCCATCGGTTTCCTCGCCGACTCCGAACATTTTATCGCATACCTTTGTTGTCTGTGAGTAAAATACCATGAAAACGGAGGTGGTGGTGGCGGATAAGTCAAGGATTCATGGCACAAACACACCAGTTTATAGACACTATTTTAGTTTGATTCCGCTGTGGCCATCGGTTTCCTCGCCGACTCCGAGCATTTTATCGCATAACTTTGTTGTCTATGAGTGAAACAACATGAAAATGAAGGTGGTGGTGGCGGATGAGTCAAGGATTTATGGCGCAAACACACCAATTTGTAGACACACGTTTAGTTTGACTCCGCTGTGGCCATCGGTTTCCTCGCCGACTCCGAACATTTTATCGCATAACTTTGTTGTCTGTGAGTGAAATGCTATGAAAACGGAGGTGGTGGTGGCAGATAAGTCAAGGATTTATGGCGCAAACACACCAATTTGTAGACACACGTTTAGTTTGACTCCGCTGTGGCCATCGGTTTCCTCGCCGACTCCGAACATTTTATCGCATAACTTTGTTGTCTGTGAGTAAAATACCATAAAAACGGAGGTGGTGGTGGCGGATAAGTCAAGGATTCATGGCGCAAACACACCAATTTGTAGACACACGTTTAGTTTGACTCCGCTGTGGCCATCGGTTTCCTCGCCGACTCCGAACATTTTATCGCATAATTTTGTTGTCTGTGAATAAAATACCAGAAAAACGGACGTGGTGGTGGCGGATAAGTCAAGGATTCATGGCGCAAACACACCAGTTTATAGACACTGTTTTAGTTCGATTCCGCTGTGGCCATCGGTTTCCTCGCCGACTCCGAGCATTTTATCGCATAACTTTGTTGTCTGTGAGTAAAACACCATAAAAACGGAGGTGGTGGTGGCTGATAAGTCAAGGATTCATGGCGCAAACACACCAATTTGTAGACACACGTTTAGTTTGACTCCGCTGTGGCCATCGGTTTCCTCGCCGACTCCGAACATTTTATCGCATCACTTTGTTGTCTGTGAGTAAAATACCATGAAAATGAAGGTGGTGGTGGCGGATAAGTCAAAGATTCATGGCGCAAACACACTAATTTATAGACACACGTTTAGTTTGACTCCGCTGTGGCCATCGGTTTCCTCGCCGACTCCGAACATTTTATCGCATACCTTTGTTGTCTGTGAGTAAAATACCATGAAAACGGAGGTGGTGGTGGCGGATAAGTCAAGGATTCATGGCACAAACACACCAGTTTAAAGACACTATTTTAGTTTGATTCCGCTGTGGCCATCGGTTTCCTCGCCGACTCCGAGCATTTTATCGCATAACTTTGTTGTCTATGAGTGAAACAACATGAAAATGAAGGTGGTGGTGGCGGATAAGTCAAGGATTCATGGCGCAAACACACCAATTTGTAGGCACACGTTTAGTTTGACTCCGCTGTGGACATCGGTTTCCTCGCCGACTCCGAACATTTTATCGCATAATTTTGTTGTCTGTGAATAAAATACCAGAAAAACGGACGTGGTGGTGGCGTATAAGTCAAGGATTCATGGCGCAAACACACCAGTTTATAGACACTGTTTTAGTTTGACTCCGCTGTGGCCATCGGTTTCCTCGCCGACTCCGAACATTTTATCGCATACCTTTGTTGTCTGTGAGTAAAATACCATGAAAACGGAGGTGGTGGTGGCGGATAAGTCAAAGATTCATGGCGCAAACACACCAATTTATAGACACACGTTTAGTTTGACTCCGCTGTGGCCATCGGTTTCCTCGCCGACTCCGAACATTTTATCGCATAACTTTGTTGTCTGTGAGTAAAATACCATGAAAATGAAGTTGGTGGTGGCGGATAAGTCAAAGATTCATGGCGCAAACACACTAATTTATAGACACACGTTTAGTTTGACTCCGCTGTGGCCATCGGTTTCCTCGCCGACTCCGAACATTTTATCGCATACCTTTGTTGTCTGTGAGTAAAATACCATGAAAACGGAGGTGGTGGTGGCGGATAAGTCAAGGATTCATGGCGCAAACACACCAATTTGTAGACACACGTTTAGTTTGATTCCGCTGTGGCCATCGGTTTCCTCGCCGACTCCGAACATTTTATCGCATAACTTTGTTGTCTGTGAGTGAAATGCTATAAAAACGGAGGTGGTGGTGGCAGATAAGTCAAGGATTTATGGCGCAAACACACCAATTTGTAGACACACGTTTAGTTTGACTCCGCTGTGGCCATCGGTTTCCTCGCCGACTCCGAACATTTTATCGCATACCTTTGTTGTCTGTGAGTAAAATACCATAAAAACGGAGGTGGTGGTGGCGGATAAGTCAAGGATTCATGGTGCAAACACACCAATTTGTAGACACACGTTTAGTTTGACTCCGCTGTGGCCATCGGTTTCCTCGCCGACTCCGAACATTTTATCGCATAATTTTGTTGTCTGTGAATAAAATACCAGAAAAATGGACGTGGTGGTGGCGGATAAGTCAAGGATTCATGGCGCAAACACACCAGTTTATAGACACTGTTTTAGTTTGATTCCGCTGTGGCCATCGGTTTCCTCGCCGACTCCGAGCATTTTATCGCATAACTTTGTTGTCTATGAGTGAAACAACATGAAAATGAAGGTGGTGGTGGCGGATAAGTCAAGGATTCATGGCGCAAACACACCAATTTGTAGACACACGTTTAGTTTGATTCCGCTGTGGCCATCGGTTTCCTCGCCGACTCCGAGCATTTTATCGCATAACTTTGTTGTCTGTGAGTAAAACACCATAAAAACGGAGGTGGTGGTGGCTGATAAGTCAAGGATTCATGGCGCAAACACACCAATTTGTAGACACACGTTTAGTTTG